>JAAGEH010000393.1:32953217-33045060 GCA_011751065.1 Lasiurus cinereus | reverse complement strand
AAAAGCTTCCAGCAAATAAAAGCCCGGGACGAGATGGCTACACAGGAGAGTTTTACCAAACATTCAAGGAAGAATTAAAACCTATCCTCCTCAGACTATTCAAAAATATTCAAGAAGGAACACTTCCAAATACCTAGTGTCACCCTAATACCAAAACCAGATAAAGACAACACAATGAAAGAGAATTATAGGCCAATATCTCTCATGAACATAGATGCCAAAATCCTCAACAAAATTCTAGCAAATCAGATCCAGCAGTACATCAGAAAGATCATACACCATGACCAAGTAGGATTCACCCCAGGAATGCAGGGATGGTACAATATCCGCAAATCAATAACCGTGATACATCACATAAACAAATTGAGAGATAAATATCACATAGTCATATCAATTGATGCAGAAAAAGCATTTGACAAAATCCAACACCCTTTCTTGATAAAAACTTAGCAAAGTGGGAATAGAAGGATCATACCTCAACATCATAAAAGCCATATATGATAAACCCACAGATAACATCATACTCAAAGGGCAAAAACTAAAACCATTTCCCCTAAGAACAGGAACAAGACAGGGATTCCCACTCTCACCTCTCCTGTTTGACATAGTACTGGAAGTATTAGCCATTGCAATTAGACAAGAAGAAGAAATAAAAGGCATCCAAATTGGAAAAGAAGAAGTAAAGCTGTCCTTATTTGCAGATGACATGATACTGTACATAAAAAACCCGAAGGACTCCATCCCAAAACTAATTGACTTAATAAATGAATTTGGCAATGTAGCAGGATACAAAATTAATGCCAAGAAATCTGTGGCATTTCTATACTCTAATAGTGAAATTACAGAAAGAGAGACTCAAAAAGCAATCACATTTACCATTGCACCAAAAAAATTAAGATACCTAGGAATAAACCTAACTAAAGAGGTAAAAGACCTATATGTAAGAAACTACAGGACACTGAAAAAAGAGATAGAGGAAGATGTTAACAGATGGAAGAGCATACCATGCTCATGGATTGGGAGAATCAACATCATTAAAATGTCCATACTACCCAAAGCAATCTATAGATTCAATGCACTACCCATTAAAATACCAGCGACATATTTCACAGACCTAGAAAGAATTCTTCATAGATTCATCTGGAACAAAAAAGACCACGAATAGCCACAGCAATTCTGAGAAAGAAGAATAAAGTAGGTGGGATCTCAATACCAGATTTCAAGCTATACTAAAAAGCAACTGTTCTCAAAACAGCCTGGTACTGGCACAAGAACAGACATATAGACCAATGGAATAGAATAGAGAACACAGATATCCACCCAAACCACTATGCTCAACTAATATTTGACAAAGGAGGCATGAACATACAATGGAGCCAAGGTAGCCTCTTCAATAAATGGTGTTGAGAAAATTGGACAGATACATGCAAAAAATTGAAACTGGACCACCAACTTACACCAAATACAAAAATAAACTCAAAATGGATACAGGACTTAAACATTAGAAGGGAAACCATAAAAATACTAGAGGAATCCACAGGCAGCACAATCTCAGACATATGCCGAAAGAACTTCTTCACTGATACTGCTCCAAAGGCAATGGAAGCTAAAGAAAAAATAAACAAAAGGGACTACATCAAAATAAAAAGCTTTAGCACAGCAAAAGAAACCATCAACAAAACAACAAGAAAGACCACTGTATGGGAGAACATATTTGCAAATGTTATCACTGATAAAGGTTTAATCTCCAACTTCTACAGCCAACTTATACAACTTAATAAAAGAAAGATAAATGATCCAATAAAAAAATGGACAACGGACCTAAATAGAACCTTTTCGAAAGATGACAGAAGGAAGGCTAAGAGACACATGATCAAAGTCACTAATTATCCAAGAGATGCAAATCAAAACGACAATGCGATACCATCTTACACCTGTCAGAATGGCAATCATCAACAAATCAACAAATGACAAGTGTTGTTGAGGATGTGGAGAAAAAGGAACCATTGTGCACTGTTGGTGGGAATGCAGACTGGTACAGCCACTGTGGAGAACCGTATGGAGTTCCCTCAAAAAACTAAAAATGGATCTCCCATGTGACATTTGACCCAGCAATCCCACTCTTAGGAATTTATCCTAAGAAATCACAAACACCAATCAGAAAGGATTTATGCACCCCTATGTTCATAGCAGCACAATTTACAATAGCTACAATTTGGAAACAGCCTCGGTGCCCGTCAGCAGATGAGTGGATCAGAAAACTGTGGTACATCTACACAATGGAATTCTATGCTGCCATTAAAAAGAAGGAATTCTTACCATTTGCAGCAATCTGGTTGGAACTGGAGAGCCTTATGCTTAGTGAAATAAGCCAGTCAATGAAGGAGAAGCACCACATGATCTCACTCATTTGTGGATAATAAAGAACATTGTAAACTGATTAACAAAAGAATAGATACAGAGGCAGTAAAGCATCAAACAGACTGTCAAATTATAGCAGGAAGATTAATGAGAGGTGGGGGTAGATAAGAGATCAATCAAAGGACTTGTATGCATGCAGATAAGCAAAACTAATGAACATAGACACTGGGGGGTTGGAGTATGCCTGGGAGGGAGGGGGGCAATGGGGAGATATGTATATATGTAACACAATAAAAATTAATTAATTAATTAATTAATTAATTAAAATAAAATTGGGTGTGTAGGGGAGCTAGGGGATGAAGAAATTCAATCCATTACAACTGCCCAGCTCTCCTTCTGTATCTATCACCAGTTTTCTCCTCAGTCTACACAATCTTCATCAATCTCAAACTCCTACCTCACTTCTTCTCTTCTTTAACTATTAACAGATTATCCCACTTCCTTAACCGCCAGGAGGCAAACATCAACATTCCCTGAATTTCCTGTTCCATTCCACAAATTAGATCTCCCTCTATTATGTTTCAGTGGAAGGGGTACCCCCCTCCTTCTCAGATCTCTTCATGGGTGCTCAGAATCCCAATTTCTCTGGCCTCAATATGAACCTGGTTCGACTTGACCTCGACTATAACTTTAACCCATAGCTCTCTTCTAGCTGAGGTCCTTCTCATTCAAGAACAACAACCCTTCCTTGACCTTAACTCTCATTGTTATCAACCTATTACTAGTGTTTCCTTGACAGCCAACATCCAGAGATGTATCTACACTCTCATTCTCCATTTGTCCTATACTATCCAGTCTTCACAACCTGGCCTTTATCCTCACTTCTGCCTTACACTATTCTCGCCAAGCTCTCCAGTGACCTTTTTGTCACCAAATCTAATAGAACCTCATCTTTCATGACCTCTAATACTGTTGACCTTTCTTCTCTTGAACATTCTCCTGTCCTTGGTTGCTGTATCAGAAACCAAGTACACTCTCTGACCCCCTCTCCAATTTTCCAGAATTCTAGCTCCAGCTCTCCCTCAGCTGAAACCACCTCCCATTATCTAACAATTTGCAAATAAATATGTTCAGTTCCAATGTATGTTTGGAGTTGTAGAACCACATATTTAGCTGCCTACCAGATGTCTCCACTTGGATGTCCCAAAACCCAGATATGTTATACTTCACATATCCAATAGTTAACTCATGGCCACCTCCTTCGAAACCAAGTCCCTGAACCATAGAACAGAATGGCACTTCAACCCAGTTGTCTAATTTGGAAATCTGGGATCATCCTCTACACTTCCTTCCCTCTCTCCACTAAAGCCCACGTTCTGTTATTATTCCGCCTGACACCTTTCGAATTCCTCCTCTTTTCTCAATCCCTTGGAATTTAGACTTTCCTAATTTTCTCCCTGCACTGTTGAGAAAGCCTCATCACTGGTCTTCCTGCCTCCACCTGTGCCTCTCTCAAGTCCCGCATGCATATCTTTCCCTTTTAATACCAAAATATTCTGCATATCTTTATCTTCTGACTCTGCTTAAACAACATCAAAAGCACCTCCTTTTCTTCAAATTCTTTTATGGATTAAAGTACAAGCACGTCCTGATATGGCCAACCTCACACCATGTGCTCCAGCCATACACATTGCAGGTCCTGAAGTACTTGCTCTTGCTACCTGTGTTTCTGAACCCTCTTCCTCAAAAACTCTGGATGCAGGCTAGAAAGGGTTAGTAGGGAAAATTGACATCTGTAATATTTTCAACAACAAAAATAAATTATTTTAAAATGTTTCACTACCACATTCCTCATTTGCCTTACTTTCTTATTCAAAAGTCAGCCTTGCCCAGCCAGCAGGGCTCAGTAGTTGGGTAGTTTGATCTATGAACCAGGAGGTCACAGTTCGATTCCCGGTCAAAGACACATGCCCAGGTTGTGGGCTTGATCCCAGTGTGGGGTGTGCAGGAGGCAGCTAATCAATTATTATCTCTTATCATGTATGTTTCTATCTCCCTCTCCCTCTCCCTTCCTCTCTGAAGTCAATAATATATCAGTCTAGTTTCTGCTCACTTGGGAGCCTTGCCAAAAGCTCATCCCTCTCTAGTTGGAGATTACATGTCCCCATTGGCAGATTTCCCAGGTCTGGGGTCCATTGCATCATATAACTTATCCCACAACACCCTCCACACTTGGGTGAGAACGGAAGCTCTGGAAGAAATAGGGACTGGACCACTGCATTACATTCCACCGCAGTGCCTGTTACATAGAACATGCTCTCAATTTGTTTAATACTTGAAAGAGTTCTACAAAATCTGGGGTTAACCTCATCCTCGCTAAAGCAGTTTCCATGAGCCACATTCTGATCCCTCTTACGCTCTGATTATATCTATCACACCAAAGTCATGACACTGATCTCGATGAAGCCCCAATTTCAATTGAGCAACCAGAGAACAAAGGAACAGGCAGCCAGCCACATCCGAAAGACATTACCCAGGGCAGAGACACATACGTGATGTGAGCAGAATCTTCAAACGTTCATTTCATAAAATGACAAAGAAGTCCATTTACAATCTTGCTAATCATTTGTTTTAAATGTCACTTTAGAAAACTGTTTTCCCATTGGGAGTTGGTGAATTGTATAGCTATATAAAATGAGATAAAATCTAATGGTATTAAGTTTGCAATGAATTACAATAGGGAATACAAATTATACTCAATTTCTCTCAAAACCTGCATGTCAAAACCCTATTTATCTTTAGACCTTTGGTTACAACAGAAAATATCTGACTCATGATGAAACTCATATTATCTCTAACGTGCTCCTGTCAGAATCGCACGTAGTGAAACTCTTTAGAAAGAGGGTGCTAGTGCTGCTCTAAACACTGGAACTGGGCAGCTCATCACCTTGGAACTCAGAATTTGGCTCCTGGGAATTCCACTTAGCTCATATTAATCAACAGCACTTAAGACCCAAAACTTCAGCCTGGGGAACCAGCCTTCCCAGAAGTTGGTCTTGATAGCTGTTAAGCTCACTGTGGAATATCTTTCCATTTGTTCCCTAACAAGATACTGAGTTTATTAACTCTTGCTCTGTCGGGGGCCAGCGGGGTTGACCACATGCTTTTTCCTGATCTCATCTTACAAATCTACATATGTGTTCTGAACTAGGAGCAGCCATTAGATGACAAACTCTGATGAAGCATCAAATGACATGCCCATAATTGAAAATGGGGTGTGAAAAGTGTGCTTCAAATTGTTCAAAGCCATAACTGTCTGAATGCAGAGCTTCTGAAAAATCTTTCTTTTTAACATAGCCATAAGAAACAAGCAATCCATTTCTTCATGTTTCTATTTTTCCTGGTCTCCAATTTTTTTAAAAAAATCTAGAAATGTTATCTTTATCTACAGAGAGTTTAAAGGAGACCTGGAAAGAGATGCTTCTAATGATGGCTTCATCATTCCACGTGGTGGCCTCCCCCCAAAGTAGGACCTAAGACAAAGGACTAGGAGGTGATCTCAGAGAGACAAGAGACTGAATTAGGAAAGAGGAAAAAGCCAGTGAAAAATGCATTCCTGAGGTGCCATTGCAGAGCTCCATCTCACCGAGGACTTCTAAGCATCAGAGTAAAGTGCCCTTTGGATTGCACTTCTAAAGGACTACAGGTTAGGTCTCCTCTTGCCTAGAGGGTGTGAATTCCCCTGCATCTGGGAAAGGCTTTAGCAATGTCTGAGGAAACTCCAGAGGTTTCAGGGCAAAACTCTCAGGCAAAAAGAGAGGCCGTAAGCAGGCTTCTTGCATGAGAGCCATCAACCAGAGCTGCACCTGAAATCCGAGGTGCTCCCAAGAGATGAAGCCCATGCATGGGGCCCGTGAAGTACCAGCTACCATCATATGTGGGTGTAAGATTCTCTATGCTGTGTGACAAGGTACACTTACTATTTTTAAAAAAGCACTTTTCTCTTCAGTTTGTGCCATTTCCTGGGGATTTTAATTAATAGCAGTGTGCATTTGCTCCCTGCATTATCAGTTTACCTTTCAAGTAATTAAGAATAAAATGTAACAGCAATTATGACTTGGGGAGGTTGTTAAGTACATAACTATGGAAATAAAATAAATACAATAACCATTGGCAGGAACCACTAAATGGATAGCTACTCTGGAGGGCTTGTACTCAGCAACACAAAGTCCTAGCCTTCTCTGTAAACAGCCCAGCTCTTTAACCTGTCTTTAACAATAGTTCCTGACAGGTGTGAATGCAAACCGGCACCTTGGGGAGTAACGTAAGTTTCTGGAAAAGCTACAACCAGACACTAGCCACCATGTCAATCAAAGATACAGTATTTCTTAGCAACATTTCTTCCCTTATTCCAACTGGGACCCCCTAGAAAAAGCTGATGTAGTCACCCCTAGAAAAAGCTGATGCCTGCTCACTGCAAGCTGAACATTTCATGTCCTTTGACTGACCTTTAGTCCTGCAAATCAAAGCCAAGTCTTGTCACTGAAGAAGAGTCGGGAATATTCCACTTCCTAAATTGCAAATGGTTTTGCAAGTATTGCAAACAGAAAACTTGAGTTCTCGGTACTGTCAAAATGACACCTTCATAGGCTCCCAAATTCAGTAATTACTGTTTTCCTCACACCCACTGACAGGGCTGAAAATGAGTGGCCCTCATACGGTTCTCAACTTGGTGCCTTTTTGGGGCAGGTGTGGGAAGGAAGGACAAGAAGACATCTTGGGTAAGGTCAGGGTTAGAGTACAGGGTTAGAGATGTTGAACCATGTTTTCTTAACACATCTTTGATCCACTAACTATATCTAGAAGCACTCTGTGAGACTAAGTAATTTGTAGATACCATTTTTATTTGACCCAGAAAGCCCAGACTTACTTTCAGGGATAGGAACTAGGAACCTCGGACCCAGGATAGATGACATTCATGGGAGCCATTGAAAGTTGAGTCAGACCAGGAGCATGGGACGAAAGTGACAAAGCAAAGATAGAACAACACAGCAGTGAGGAATCCACAGGAGAGGGGAGGCAAACACATTGCATGAGGTGCCAGGTAAGTATTCAGGAAGCTACTTCTCAGGCAAGGGCACCGGCTGGGGACCACTTTTAATGGTGAAATGGATAAACCCAAAGAAACAAATTTGTAGAAAATCGGTCCAATGTGCCAAGCATGCTCATGCTGAGGTTTAAATTCTACAATGAGCAATCTTGCCAAGACCGGTTTGGCTCATTGGATAGAGCATCGGCCTGCGGACTGAAGGGTCCCAGGTTCGATTCCGGTCAAGGGCACATACCTAGGTTGTGGGCACAACTCCAGTAGGGGGCGTGCAGGAGGCAGCTGATCCATGTCTCTCTCTCACGGATGTTTCTAACACTCTATCCCTCTCCCTTCCTCTCTGTAAAAAATCAATAAACTATATATAAAAAATAAATAAATAAATAAATAAATAAATTCTACAATGAGCAATCTAGAAAGCGGTCCCTTTTCTGTGGGATGCCCTACGTGCTCCTTAAGCAAGCGTCATTGCCTGCCTGGCCTACATGGAGTAGATAACATCATTTAGGCCAAGTTCATCTTAGGCCACTGATTTCTACTAGCCTTGCAAATTCTGGTAATGACTTTTGAGTCTAAGCAAAAATAGCAAACAAACGTAAGCCTGAGGCCTATATGCTGGTTAAACCAGGAATATGATAAATTTGCAGAACCTTTATGGATTTTAAGCTTTTCAGAAGTTTATTCTCAACAAGACACATTCCAACTTATTATTGGCCCACTGAGTCCCTCTAAAAGGTTGGCAGACTTAAATGCCAACATAACTACCAACATAACTCTTAACCTTAGATACACACCAGGAGTGTTCTTGAGTCCTTCAGATGACAAAGTAAAAATAAACCTTGAAAACTCCCCAGGCAGTGGCCAATGCAGTTATGAGATCAAGTGAAAAAAACATATATGAACTTTTTGAATGTAAGATTTGTGGCTTGTAGTTGTTCAGTAATATGCTTACCATAAAAGGAATCTTAATGTGTTAGATTCAATAAGCATTAGCAAAAAATATGTCAATAAATAAAGCACTACATTTATAGACAAAATGATTCAAAGCATAACATCATGAACACACATGCTTCCGGAAAGTCTGTTTGTCATTTGGAAGTACTGGGAACCTGGCAGTATTGCCTGGCACTCGGTCCTTTCGTCATAACACCGCCCACCAGTACCTGTTAGAGCTATCAATTGCTTCTGAGATGAAGCAAAGTTTTCCTTGGCCTGGTTTACTTAAACATTTACGCCAGCTCCCCAAATACCTCTGATTCTACTGCAATCTTGGAAGACTGACCTCAAAAAATGAGTTCAAAGCAGTTCAAAGTCTGCAAGGGAAAATATGCTCTTAGAGGAATAGTTGGAGGAAGTCCTTATTATGAAGAAAGGCTGCCCTGGCTGGTTGGCTCAGTTGGTTGGAGCATCATCCCAGGTTGCAGGTTCGATCCTGGTCAGGGCACATACCTAGGTTGTGGGTTCAGTCCCTAGTAGTGCATGTACAGGAGGCAACCAATTATATTTTTCTCTCTTTCCTTCTCCCTTCTTTTCTCTCTAAGATCAATAAATATCCTCAGGTGAAGATTTAAATTAAAAAAAAAAGGCTCTCTTTTTTTGTTGTTGTTGTTTTCCTCAAACACACAATGACTCCAGCCATGGTAATTCTATACAGTTTAGTTGGATTCAAGAAAGGTGTTGCCAGTGGTACATATTAGTTTGGAATTTTTTAAATCCATTTGCTTGCAGACACTATCCCACTAACCAGCTTAGAGATCTGAACAATACAATCACAGCAGTCAGATTTTCCCCCTTACTTATTAAATAAAGATCAAACACAATAAATTCAAGGCTTAACTTCCCCTATGTGTTGTTTGACTGTGAGTGTCAAGACCCTCACTACTGCCCAGACAACTGAAGATTAATGGAGTAAGAACCGCTGATTCTTACTGTGATTCGGGGGATCGAAGTAGAGAACTCAGAAGCTCCAAGTGTTAATCTTGGGCAGCCTACAACTTGCCAAGTGACCTTATATAAGCTTTATGGCTTTCAATGTGTTCCATCTGGAGAGCGAAGAATGTGAGTGACTCAAACAGCCCAGTATCCACTCCCTCCCTAAGACTTTTATCTTTCTTCCCCATCTGGAACTCAGTAAACCTACCACTCCTTTCACTATGAGAGAATACAGAAACCATACAACAGATTTCTGACTTTTTCACTTAATTGCCTCTCTTCTGACTAGCAGTTTCTAAGACTGAAAATCCAAATATCTTGTTTAGGAAGCTAAGAAGAGGAAGAAGGGAAGGGGGATAGGAAATGTCACAAACAGGCATAGAGAAGGCTCTAGAAAAGCTCTGGTTTTCCATCTAACAATTGCTACCTATTGGTGTTTAAGAAAATATAACAAAGATCTAGTCCCTAGAGATGAAGTGCACCCAATGCTGTATAAATATACAACACAGGGTAGAAAGACCAAGGATTTTTTATTTCACTGTGAAAAAAATAAAAAAGCTATGTCCACTTCCAGATCCCTGGGCCCTCTAGATGTGGCCTCATTTGGAAAAAGGGTCTTTGCAGATGCAATTAAAAGGGTCTTTGCAGATGAAATCATTCTGGACTATCTGGGTGAAGCCTAAATCCAATGACAAGTATCCTTATAAGAGACAGAAGAGGGGAAAATACAGGGATACAGAGGAGAAGCTGGTGATACAGAGGAGAAGGCAGAAATTGGAATGATGTAGCCACAAGCCAAGAAGTCAAGGAATGCCAACCACCACCAGAAGTTGGAAAAGGCAAAGACCAGAACCTGCCCTAGAGCCTTCAGATGAAGATGGCCCTGCTGACTCCTTGATTTTGGACGTTTGGCCACCAGAACCATGAGAAAATAAATGTCTGTTGGTTTATGTCACCAAAAGTGTGGTAATTTGTTACAGCAGCTTCAGGAAACTAATACATTTGATTATCCACCTATAATCAAATCCTTAAACTAACACTGTTTTTAATATATTAATCTGATCTTTTCACCACTGCCATCTCACATAAGAGCTATCATTTGAGCATACTTCTCAATATTTTGCTGCTTTCATTAGTCCATTGGGTTGACACATATAACAAATGCTACCCAAGTCCATTCTATTATCTAAAAACAAATGTTTATCAAGTAGTTAAAATTAAGTTGGAAACTATGTGATAAGTGAAAAGAGAACATAAACTGATGTCCCCAAACCTAGCTTTGCATCCTACCTCTGTCATGTATTACCTGTGTGTATTTGAATGAGCCCCTTAATTTCTCTGACCCTCTGCTGTCTTATTTGAGAAGTGGGAGTAAAAGCACCAATGCCTCACAGAGTTGGGCCATAATGCTCAGATCATAGATGTGAAAGTGACTGGGGACCATATGGAAATGAACAGTGCTTGCTATTCTCGCTCTCATTGTTTCATCTCCCCTCTACTAAAGCAAACAGAGGCACTGAACAATCCATCTAGGAGAATCAGTGAAGGATATGGCTAATAATTGGCTGCTCATGTCAAAACTGGGTCAGGATATTGTTTTCTTCAACACCTTCCTCTCCCCCAGAAAGTCTATTTGTATATGTGGCCCCTCCCCTGAATTCAGCACTGCCTACAGTGTGTTTGGAGGGTAGGGGGAGGTCTGTGAGAATCAGCACATAAGTGGACAGACATACTGCTAGCCAGGTTTCCCATTGTGTGTGTGGGCAGGGACAGCAGGGGTGGGTGGAGCACCCCACACAAGTGACCAACCCCTCCACCAAAGTAGGATAAGCATAGTGAGCCTTACTCCCCTCCAAGTCCCAACCTGCCTTCCTCTTCTCTCTTGTCACCTCGGTTGCCATGCTGGGAAGTCTCACCCCAAGACAGCCTGAATTTTATTTAAAGAACTGTTCTTGCAGCTCTCGCCTGGGGACAAGCGCTGCTGCCAGATGCTGGGCATGAGGAAGCAGGTGGGAACACCAGCTGCTGGGCACGAGGAAGCAGGTGGGAACAGGGTATCTTAATTAATTAGCCTGATAATCAAGCACTCCAAGGTCTACTTCTGGCTTCCACTAGATGGCGCTGTAGCTTCTCTTCCTGGCTCAAGCAGGTCAGACCAGATCCTTTTGAGTTTTCTACTGTTTTTAAATGCAACCTCATCTGCTGGTATTTTCCAGAAAAGCCTCAAAATTTCTCCTCATGTGACTGTACCTTTTCCTGTCTGCCAGCTCTGTTATGGATTTTTTTTTCTTATACCTTTTGAGGAAATCATTTCAATGAGATGGTGGAGTGAAAAGGAAATAAATACTATGTCATTCCATCATTTTGACAAAAAGTGCACCTATTTTAAAAATACGTTAGTCCAAAAAAAAAGCACGAATCTGCTCCTGATTTACCAAACCGAAATTTGCAGGGGTGTGACCCAGTGCGCAGTTTCTTAAAGCTCTTGGGGTGATTGTGATTCTGATGTGGCCAAAGCTGAGAGCATTAAACCCCTTGGTCTGACAATTCAGGCACGTGTAGACCACAAAATAAATCAGCCACCACTTTATTTGTTAGATACCAAGCCACACCACCTTAAAAGTTCATTGAAAATTATGCACTCGACTCCAGGACATAACTAGTACTTTGCAACCTGAACCCTCTTTCAGTCCTTTGTTAAATAAACACTTAGTGGGAAAATCTAGCTAGGATTCTGTCCCCGTATTCATTTCTTCCTGTACCCTCAATAATAACACTCCCTATTTACCTCACAAGAGTGTTAATTTATGGAATTTGAAAGCAATTTAAACAAACCTTGTTGATTGAAATGGGTGGCATAAGTGTATCAAATTATTGTCATCAAACAGTTGACTTTTTCTTTTCTTGTCTTTTCTTTTTTTTTTTTCTTTTCTTTCAGTTTGTATTAGTCATCTCAAGCGGCCATAACAAACTACCAAAGTCCAAAGTCTGGGTGGCTTAGACATCAGGCATTTATTTCTCAGAGTTCTAAAGGCTGGAAGTCCAAGATCAGAATGCCTGCACGGCCAGCTCCTGGTGGCGACTCTTACACACATCCTTTGCGTGGCTTACGTGGCTGACAGATATGGCTCTCCAGTCTCTTCTCACCTAACTACCTCCCAAAGGCTCCACCTCCAAATACTGTCACAGGGGGTATTAGGGTTTCAATATATAGATTTGGGGAGGACACAGACATTCAGTCCATAGCAAGTTTCATGCCATTTCTTGACCTTTCTTCACAGTCACAACTTACATTGAACCTGTATCTTCCACAATGATGTTCACTTATGCCAGCAAATGAGTTTCCTTCAGCCAACAATCCCCCCACTCCACCGTAGTCTCCCCTAGAGCAGGACCATCCCCTGCTCCCCCTGCAGTCTCCCCTGGAGCAGGACTGTCACCACCATGGCTTGGCTACATCTATATCTCCAGACCAATCTCATCTTCCTCAGAAGCCTCAGATACAGTCTTTGTAGAGAGGGGCTCAATGTGAGAGCTCCAATACAAGATGGCCTAAGTCCCAATCCCTATGCCACCCCTCATTAGCTGTGTGGCCTTACACAAATGGCTGAACCACTATACACCTAGTTTTCTCTTTTGTAAAATGAGAATAACAAGAGTACCTCCTTCATAGGATGGTTGTGAGCCTAAGTGGATGAAAACCAGTGAAGGGGACCAGCCAGTGATGCTTAGTAGTTGATCATCAACATATGAACCAGGAGGTCATTGTTCAATTTCCGCTCAGGCCACATACCCGGGCTGTGGGCTCGATTCCCCAGTAAGGGGTGTGCCGGAGGCAGCCAATTAATGATTCTCTTTAATCGCTGATGTTTCAATCTCTCTTTCCCTCTCCCTTCTTCTCTGAAATAAGTAAAAATAGATTCTATATAATAAAAGACTAATATGCTAAGTGTATGGTTGTCCAATCCTCCATTCAACCAATCAAAGCATAATATGCTAATGATATGCCAAGGCTTTTTTAACTGCTTACTGTGATGTGCACTGACCACCAGGGGGTAGACAGTCAACCAGTCGCTATGAAGGCACTGACCATCAGGGGGCAGACGCTCTCACTGGTTGGTTAGCTTGCTGCTGGGTTCTGGCTGATTGGGACTGAGCAAGATGGGCCAGACATGCCCTTCAGCCCTCCTGTGGTCCCTTCCCAGCTGACCAACCTCCTGCATCCCTCCCTGACCCCAATCATGCACTGGTGGGATCCCTCAGCCTGGCCTGCACAATCTGGGACCTGTCAAGGGATGTAGAAGAGCTGGTTTCAGCCCAAAAGCAGAATAACCAGTCGCTATGATGCACACTGACCATTAGGGGGCAGACGATCAAGGCAGGAGCTTCCCCCTTGTAGTCAGTGTGCTCCCACAGGGGGAGCGCTGCTCAGCCAGAAGCCAGGCTCATGGCTGGAGAGTGCAGCAGCAGTGGCGGGAGCCTCTCCTGACTCGGCAGCAGCACTAAGGATGTCCAACTAATGGTTTAAGATATCAGTCAGACATCCCCCAAGGGCTCCTGGACTGTGAGAGGGCACAAGCCTGGCTAAGGGATTCCCCCCCAAGTGCACAAATTTCATGCACCGGGCCTCTAATATTTAATAAACAACCACAAAGAGTGAAGGGTTTGGAATGGTTACCGAACAGGATATTCTTTCAATACATGTTTTCTGTTGTTGTCCCTGCTACTGGGTGGCCCCACCTGGATGTAGGCCAGACACTGCATACCCAGTATGTCTATAACTGAACTCATTGCCTTCCCTTCTAACCAATTCCATTCAGTTAATATCATCATTGTCAACCTAGCCACCCAAGCTGAAAGACATTCTTAGCTCCACATGTACTTCCCCATCGTCCACTCCGACATGTACCAAATCCTGTCCATTCCACCTTGTCACTCTCTCAGCAATGGCACTGCATCTACTCTCCACTTCTGGGAAGCACATGCCCCAGTTGGTAAAGGGGTGGGGATTGGTGCCTGTGGCCCAGGCACAGATAGTGGAGAAAGGTTCCTGGGTCTCACCCACTCTTACTGCCCAGCAGCCTCTTCACAGGCCTCCCGCCTCTCTCCTGCAGATATTTATAGAAGAAAAACAACAGCTAATGCCTCTATCATGTCTACTGCACACTCCATACTGTTCTAAGCCCCTTTCACCCTGTATCTCATGGAATCTTCTCAACAACCCTATGAAGTAGGTACCATTATGATTTACCATGCTACAGATTAAGAGGCTGAATTGCCAAAGGTCATGGTCAGTAAGTAGCAGGCAGAATTAAAACCCAGGAAATTGAGCCCAGGGTACAGGTTGTTAATGACCACAGCCATTACCTTAGTACACAGCCTGGTCCAGGGCTGGGTGCTGAGGGGAGGTGGAAGGGTGAGTAGCAAGAATGGGGCGTAAGACCCAGCTCTAGCCCTTGTGAAGTTTACACTCAAGTTGGGAAGATAAAATTTTATGTTCCTGAACAAAACCACTATCAGACAAGGCAGTGTCCACTCAGTTAAAAAAAAATGAGTCATATGGTATAAATACTATTGGAGGATTTTTGGAGCCCCTGGGTGGGTGTCCATTAATGCCAGGGGTCTTGTCCCAGCATTAGACAGGGTTCTGCAATCTAGAGAAAGGAGCTGCACGTAGATTCAATAAGGAGTCCAAGGACGAAAGATAATTTTGAAAGGCATTGGGGGTCAGAGGAGCTTCAGCTAAGGAGCTAAAGACTACCCCTTGACTCCGAATCCGCTACTATTTATTAACACAAATTGTCCTAAGGCAAGGTGGAGATAATAACACTTCAAAGGATAGAGTTTCAAAGGGTAGGGTTTACAGAAGCATTGTCAGATTGGGGAATAGCCTACAGCTGTTCAGATGTTTGGTCAACAGGAGGCAATAACATGCAGATTAATATGCCCTGAGCTGTCTAGCAGTGGACAATCCTATTCAGGTTTTGGGGAGATGCTTTTTAGCCATTCCAACAGGTAAACTACATTTGTGGCGCAGCCCTTGTTGAGCCCTCCAAGCTTCACCAACCTTTTGATGAAACTCTTGTAATTATGACATGTTGGAGTTGGTTCCCAGCAAGGATGAAGGTGACATCAGGCTGGCTTTCTGGGGAAGGATGTGGCAAATGTGGCTCTGATGGCCTATTGAAGAGGATGGGAGTCAATGTGAAGGGTCAGTGGGAGCTTTTCAAGTTAGATGGAATGACAATGCAAAAGGTTCCAGGAAGGTTGTGGTGGGTTTAGAAAACTGCCTCTGTCATCCTGCCAGGCAAAGACCTAAAGACACTGACAATGACCAGCTCTCCAAGGAATGTCCCAGGGACACCAGAGCCTTCACACATCTCGTGCCACCTCAGGACTGTGAATATCTTCCCTTGCTTGCTTAGGATGTGATCACAAATGTGTCTACATCTTCACTATATGCAAGTAACAAGAATCTTTCTTTAAAATATATTTTTATTTATTTCAGAGAGGAAGGGAGAGGGAGAGATAGAAACATCAATGATGAGAATAATTGACCAGCTGCCTTCTGCATGCCCCCCACTGGAGACGGAGCCTGAAACCCAGGCATGTGCCCTTACCAGAAAATCGAATTGTGACCTCCTGCTTCACAGGTCTGTGCAGTATTTTTAAAGTAAAGATTTGAGGAGGGGGGGGGGGTTCCTCATTCCTTACTCTTCCTCTTGATTAAAAAAAACAACAACTCTGGCACTTCTTTTTATTTATTTACTTTTAATTTAATTTATCAGGGTGATACTGGTTAATAAAATTATATAGGTTTCAAGTGTACAATTCTATAATACATTTTTATTTTAAAATTAAAATTGACATTTAATATTATTTTATATTAGTTTCAGGTATATGGCATAGTAGTTAGACAGTTATATAATGCATGAAGTGACTCCCCAATAAGTATAACACCCACCTGGCATCATACATAATTATTACAATACTAGTGTCCCAGTACACAAAATTCATGCATGGGGGGAAGTGTCCCTCAGCCTGGCCTGCACTTTCTCCAACCTGGGATGCCTTGGGGGATGTCCGACTGCTGGTTTAGGTGGGATCAGGCCTAAACCAGCAGTTAGACATCCCTCTTGCAATCCAGGACTGCTGGCTCCTAACCATTCACCTGCCTGTCTGCCTGATTGCCCCTAACCACTCTGCCTGTGGGCCTGCTTGCCCCTAATTGCCTCCCCTGCCAGCCTGATCACTCTCAACTGTCCTCTCCCCCTACCCCCGCTGGCCTGCTCACCCCCAATTGCTCCTCCCTGCCAGTCTGCTTGTCCCCAACTGCCCCCCTCACCAGCCTGATCACCCTCAACTGCCCTCCCCCATGGCTTGATCATCCCTAACTGCCTCTGCCTCAGCCCTGCCACCATGGCTTTGTCTGGAAGGTTTCCTGGTCTAATTAGCATATTATCCTTTTATTAGTATAGATTATTGTCTATATTTGCTATGCTGCACATGACATCACCATGACTATTTTGTAACTGTCAATTTGTACTTCTTAATTCCTTCACCTTTTTCACCCAGTCCCCCAACTCCCCTCCCCTCTGGCAACCATCAGTCTGTTCTGTTTTTATGAATCCGTTTCTGTTTTGTTTATTTATTTTGTTCTCTAGATTCCACATGTAAGTGAAAACATATGGTATTTGTCTTTTTCTACCTGACTTATTTCACTTATCATAATGCCCTCTAGGTCCATCCATGTTGTCACAAATTGTAAGATTTCTGTCTATGTTATGGCTAAGTAATACTCCATTACATATATATAGATATAGATATAGATATATATCACATCTTCTGTATCCAGCTGTCTATTGATAGGTACTTTGGTTATTTTTATATCTTGGCTATTGTAAATAATGCTATGATGAACATAGGAGTGCATATAGCTCTTTGAATTGGTGCTTGTATTTATTCAGGTAAATACACAGAAGTGGAATTGCTGGGCCATAAGATAGCTCTATTTTTAATTTTTGGAAAAACCTTTATGCTATTTTCTATAGTGGCTACACCAATTTGAGTCCCAAAATGAGGGTTTCCTTTTCTCCACACACTCACCAATACTTGTTGCTCATTGATTTACTAATGATAGCCATTCTGACAGGTATAAGGTGATCTCTCACTGTAGTTTTAATGTTCATTTCCCTGATAATTAGAGCTGTTGAGCATCTTTTCATATATCTACTAGCCATCTGTATGTCCTCTTTGATAAAATGTCTATTCAGAGCCACTGCCCATTTGTTAATTGGATTGTTTGCTTTTTTTGGTGTTAATTTGTTTGAGTTCTTTATGAATTTTGGATATTAACCCCTTATCAGATGTGTCATTGGCAAATATCTTCCAATTGGTAGGATGTCTTTTTTTTTTGGTTTTCTTTGCTGATGATGGCACCTCTTGATTCAACAAACTAGAAATACTATTTTTTAGAAAGATGATTTTTTCAATACCAAATACTGTGGAGCTAACAGAAATCAAAGACTGTATTGCTTGGATTTTTTTCAGTATACAACACATAGTATTGAGAGTATACGGTAACTGAAGTCTAAATTTCTGCAGTGCAAATTTTGCAGATATTTTCCCCAAACAAAATATTTATTAATGAGATCTAATTAATTTTCATAAGAATATTTCTATGATCAAATATAAACTTAGGCTACTAAGTACTTGTAGCCTTGAACAGTTAATTTCTATGAGCCTGTCATCTATGAAATGTAATTAACTGTGTATACTTTGACAGGGCTGCTATAAGAGTTAAATGAAATCATCATCTATAATCATGTGAGATTCTTATGTGTGTTATGGCTATCATTATTCTTATCAAATAAATACAGCAGCATCAAAACCAGCTTGCTGCCATTCTCTGTGGTGCTGGTGATGACTCCCAACTCAAAGGGAAGAAGCTTTTGTCATTACATACAGCAAAGAACTTATTGTCCATGGTATTCCTATTTGAAATAAATTAGCATTTGCACTTTGTGTATTTAGCAGAGAAAGTGGAAAGTTTCCTGAAAGCACCAAGTGTTATGTCCCAAATTTTTAAAACACATGTTATCACAAAACCTAACACAAAGCATGTGTTCCGCTTCTGTGCTAATGAACCTCAGTCTCCAGGGCCCACGTAAAACATGTAGATCTGCCTGACACTGACACTTTCTTCCTATAATTTAAAGACATTCACCTACACTATTTGCTTTATCCTACAGACTCTTTGAAAGATCTCTGTAGCTGTTCTCAGAAATTGGCACCATTTTTCAAAACAGCTCCTGACTTGTCTGTGTTGGGCTGCCCTCCTATCCAAAAGGAGACTGTTTCAGTAAAAACTACTTGGTTTTCTCCCCTCCTCTACTCTCCTTGTGTATGAGCATCATGCTTTAGAGAAGCCTTGTTTCATTTTCGTGCCTCAACTGCAATAAAAATGTAATCCATCATCCTATTGACTGTGCACAGAATTTCTGAAAAGCTTACAGTAAAGAGGAAGATTTCAAAATTAATTGGAGGATGCTGGAATCAAGAAAGAATTCTTTTTTTAAAAAAATCATACATGTTTCATTTGCTCACTCTGCTGGTGGATTTGGGCAGAACGCTGGGTTGGTCAGAAGAGTGTGTGTGTGTGTGTGTGTGTGTGTGTGTGTGTGTGTTAGGGGGCAGAGGGTGGGGTCCAGCTGCACCTAGCTAGCTGGGGCTAAGATGGACCAAAGGTGGGAAGGAAGGAGACAGAAGTGGCTACGAAGCCACGTTAGCATTTTTCAACAGAAAGACAAATCGGTAGATGCCCGCGGTTATGTGTGTTTTTTCTTCACGGTGGGGTCACAGGGTCCCTCTGCTTTCCTAGGGAGCGCCAGGTGGTGACACCTAGTGGTCCCTACTTAAATTACTCTTGGACTACAGCGCCATGAAAAAAAGAAACTCCGAGTTAATTGTAAGTGCAGCTGTGGCGACCATTGTATCCTAGATTTCCGCCACAATTGCCTTGGCAAGTTACTCCTGGTCTCCGTATCTCTGTCCCCTCATCTGAAAATAAGGTAATATGGCCCAGAGCACGTGGGCTGCGAGAAGGACTGAAGGAGAAAACACAGCAAAGTGCTCGGAATGGTGCCTGGCATGGAGTGTTCAGTTAATAGAGGCTCTGCATTATTTTCATTGATAAAATGCATTTTTAAATTTTGGAACATAATAATTAGTGCTAACAATTAGCTACATTGGTATTCTACTCCATGTGTCTCTGTCATAACAAAAATAATATTTCAAGTACTTAGTGAAACTGCATGAATTTTTAACCACCATCTTCTAGGACTGTTGGTACAGCCAGGAAGATGTGCCTCATGTATCATGTGGTCTTACATGCCCAGCATCACTCTGCATCCCTTCAGGCATGCAGGGGCCTCACCTTGAGAAGCTCAGTTTGCAAGAAGATGCGCCAGGTTATTCAGACTTGGAACAAACACAACTCAGACTCTCCCTCCCCTCCCCTCCCCTCCCCTCCTCTTTCCCCCCCCCCTCTCTCTCTCTCTCTCTCACACACACACACACACACACACACACACACACACACCCTGCTGACCAATCCAGCCCTTTTGCCCCCACTGGAGCAGCCCTGCCAAAGTGGAACTGAGTATATTATCTAACACCTTGTCTGAAAGCCCAGCATTGGCCCACGTTGTCCCAGGTTTACGTATGAGATGTGAATGCCTTAGGTGGGATGTATTCTATTCAGTTGCCTGAATCCACACCATTCTCTGTCACCTTGCGCTAAGCCACTTCTCTCATTAATGTCACCTGCTAGCTCCAAAAACACTTGAGTTTGATACTTCCTGCTTAGACACTAAGAGATCAAATCCCTATTCGAAGCCCCTGGAACTGAAGGCCTTTCACCTTCTGCCCTTCTAGTTTTGCTTCGTTCACATGAACCCTTCACTCCAGCTGCAACCATGCCAGCTGCAGAGCTATTGCCATCTAGTCTCTGTCTCTTTCCTTAGCCCGTTTCCACCATCTTAGTTACATCTTTCCACCAAAACCCTGCCTCTCTTACAAGGCCCACTCTAAATCCACGCTGGACATGTCTTTTGACTCTCAGAGCCTTCAGTAATCTCTTCCCTCTTTTGGTTTTGTCATTGATCAAGACCTAATAAGCCACTTGGGTAGTTGTTGGAGGTAAATGAGGTAATGTAAGCATGTTGTGCCTGGTGTATCACACATGGTCCATAAATGAGGCCTTACTTTTACCCTTTTATCCTTCTCACCTGAAAATTCTCTCCCATATTGTATTGTACTGTGTGTGTGTGTGTGTGTGTGTGTGTGTGTGTAAGCCATTTTAAAATTATGGTGAAATATGCATAACAAAATTTCCATTTTAACCATTTTTAAGTGTACAGTTCAGTGTGATTAATCACATTCATGCTGTTATGTAACCATTACCACCATCCATCTGCAGAACTTCTTCCAAACTCTAATTCCCACTACCTCCTCCTGCCAGGCCTGGTGACCACCATTCTACTTTGTCTCTGAAGTTAACTAGCCTAGGTACCTTATGAACAGCATTTGCCCTTTTGTGACTAGCTTATTTCACTTAGCATAATGTCTTTAAGGTTCACCCATGTTATAGCATGTGCCAGAATTTCCTTCCTTTATAAGGCAGACTATTCCATTGTATGGAGATACCACATTTTGTTTATTCATTCATCTATGGATGGGCATTTGAGTTGCTCCGACATTGGTGAATAATGTGAAAATGAATTGGGAATAATGCTGTTATTAACATGGGTATACAAATATCTGTTCAAGTCCCTGCTTTCGATTCTTTTTCCTTTATATCCTGAAGTGAAATGGCTGGATCGTATAATAATTTTATGTTCATTTTTCTTAGGAGCCGCTATATAATTTTCCATAGAGGGTGCACCACTTTGGTATATTCTCACCACCAATGTACAAAACTTCCAATTTCTTCAACACATTATTTTCTGTGTGTTTTTTAAAATAACAGTCATCTTGCCAAGACTGGTTTGGCTCAGTGGATAGAGCATCAACCTGCGGACTGAAAGGTCCCGGGTTCGATTCTGGTTGGGGGCATATACCTTGCTTGCGGGCACATCTCCAGTAGGGGGCGTACAGGAGGCAGCTGATCGATGTCTCTCTCTCATCAATGTTTCTGACTTTCTATCCCTCTCCCTTCCTCTCTGTGAAAAACCAATAAAATATATTTTAAAATAATAATAATAATAATAGTCATCTTAATGGTGTCAAATGTCTACTACTATAATGTCAATTTTGCACTTTACTTTTTATGCTCTTGTTTTATTGTATTTTTTCTTTTCTAATGGAGTCACAAACTTCTTGATGACAGAGATTATCATAGGCAATTTATATAATTCTTCCTCCCCTCCACCCCAGCCCTCTAGCTCCCAGTGGCACCTAATAAGGAACTCTACACAAGTTCAGGGTCTTGGTCCTCAAAGTGTAGTCCCCTGTGGCATGGGCACACCTGGGAGCTTCCTAAAAATACAGGCTTTCGGGCCCTGCCCTGTAGCTACCGAACCACAATCTGCACTTTAACAAGCTCTCTAGGGAGCACATTAATGTGCAAGCGCATGAAGAGGTGAATGGCACTAAGATGGGGAAAAGCAGCTTACCCTCATCTTGTCATCAAGTTCTGTCATCTCAGCTTGTAGGTGTGCTCTATCCATGTTTGCTCACTGAAAATTAATAGCCCTGTTATACACCTATTATCCAGTACTTATCAAAACGGTGAAAAAGCATCTTTTGAAGAGGAGCTCAAAGCAGGTTGAAAAATAGGGCAGAGAACACTGTCACAGCCAGGAGGAGCATAAGGAGGCATGATGGCAAAGGGTGGGGTCCTGGGACAGAAAGGGGTCATTATGCAAAAACAGAGGAACCTGAGTAAAGTATGACTTCCAGTTTGTAATAATCTATGAACAATGGTGCATTGATTGTGATGAATGTGACATACTAATGGAACTCTGTACTACCTTCACAATTTTCCTGCAAATCTAAAACTACTCTAAAATAAAGCTGTTTATTCCTAAAATGGAGGGGCAAAAAATAGAGCATCAAAATGACTGTCAGCCGCAGACGTGTAGGACGTAATATGTGCGTCATTCACTTCCTGCAGCGGAATAGGTTGGTGCCTTTGCAGCTGGAGGAAAAATGGTCAGCGGCTGCTCCTCTCTGAATCTGACACCAGCCTCCCTCTGCGGGCCTGCAACAGGCCCCTGCAATCTACTAGGTGTACCGGTTAATAATGCGGATTTTTTTCAAGAGATGGAGTTACACATATGTTGATATATATGCGATTTGATATATATGCTATTTTGTTGCATTGACAGCAAGCTTCAAAACTTCATATGTCAAATTTTCTGAAGGTGTTAACATCTTAGATATTTTACGCTTAAAAATGTTGAATTTTGTGCCAAAAATAAAGAGCATTTGCAGGAAGTTTTGGTTCATTACTTTATTTTGATCATATGCTTCGGGAAGCTTATGGTGAGCATGCTCCATCTCAAGATACTTGTGAATGCTGGTTTAAGCGCTTTAAAAGTGAAGATTTCGATGTGAAAGACAAAGAACGTCCAGGTCAACCAAAAAAATTTGAAGACTAAGAATTACAAGCATTATTGGATGAATATGTGTGTCAAATTCAAAAACAACTTGCAGAAAATTTAAACATTGCTCAGCAAACAATTTCCAATCATTGACAAGCAATGGGAAAGATTTTTAAAGGAAGGAAAATGGGTGCCACTGAATAAAAGACAAATTGAAAACAAAAAAGTCATCAGTAAAATGTTGCTACAATGGCAGGAAAGAAAGTCTTTTTGCATCGAATTGTGACTGGTGATGAAAAGTAAATTTATTTTGATTTTAAAATCATGGGTTGATCCAGGTCAACCATCAATATCGACTGCAAGGCCAAATCGCTTCAGAAAGAAGACAATGCTCTGCATTCGGTGGGATCAGGAAGATGTGGTGTATTATGAGCTTCTAAAGCCAGGTGAAACCGTTAATACTGATTGCTTCGGACAACAAATAATCAATTTGAACCACGCTTTGATCATAAAATGACCAGAATAGGCCAGAAGACACGGCTAAGTAATTTTGCTTCATGATAACACACCGTCACACACTTCAAAACCAGTTAAAGACATGTTAAAAGATCTTGGCTGGGAAGTATTAACCCACCAGCCGTATTCACCAGACCTTGCTCCTTCAGATGACCACTTGTTCCCATCGATGGCACATGCACTTTCTGAGTAGCACCTCCAAATGTATGAAGAAGTGGAAAATTGGGTCTCTGAATAGTTTGCCTCAAAACCAGAAAAGTTCTATTGGGACGGTATCCACAAATTACCTAATAATGGGGGAAATGTGTAGCTAGCGATGGACATTACTTTGAATAAAGCACTTTTGATGTTGAAATTATTGTTTTCTTTGATGACAAAAATCCGCATTATTAACTGGTAAATAGCTACTCCTCTTTCTCCTCTAATGGAGCCACCTGTTCAAAGGCTATGAAGAATCTGGGGTTAAGGACACAGATATTCCAGCACTATGTTGTCTGCCTTTCCTGGGTGGAAATGTACATATTTGAGACTGAAATTTGACCAACTCTGTGAGGCAAGTGTTGATGTCTCCATGAGACGCTTGTTACAGATGTTTGATAGCACAGCAGAGACAGGCCCAAACACAGCACAGGAAGGAGACTTTGGGACTTGAGATCATTTCCAGTTCAGGGGGCAGAAGAGTGATCTGGCTAGCAAAGAGCTGATATAATATTATCCTAAACTAGTAAAGTATAATACTCGAAATAATAGAAGAATAAACATTTACTTGGAATAGTTTATATGCCACATGCTATTAGATACTTCAAACACGCTATCCTTTTATTGCTCACCATGCCCCTTGGATGAAGGAATTATTGTCCTCATTTTATAAGATGAATAAACCTGAGACTCAAAGATTAGAAAATGACACAAGGGTCACACTGCCAGCAAGTGGCAGAGCTGGATTCTGAGTCCAGGTGCTTCTGATGGCCATGCTGGTGCCCCGTCCATTAGAATCACTCTGCTCTCAGGCCAGTCAACAATGGCCCCGCTCTGCTCAGCACTGGCCCAGTCACAGGTGGAGTCCTGCCTTTATTCCAGGCCAGGCACTGTAAAAGGTGGGGCCAAGGATCCAAGGGGATATAGCCCAACAACTCAATCAGAGAGAGGGAGATTAAAGCCACTTCCTGTGAGAAATGGTGATAGAAGAAACATGGCCTCGAGAGAAGAATTGCAGGGAGACATGATAGGGGTTCCCCTTTAGGAAAAGGGCCTTCTGAGTAATCAAGGAAAGCAGAACCGGGGCTAATAACAAAGGCCAGAACTAGACTTAGGTTCAATACAATAAAGAATGCAGAGGAGAAATTATTCCAAGAGTCTTTATCTCATGGGGTGGTGGGATCTGCCTCCCTCCAGGTGAGAGGTCACAAATGATCCTATAGGAACAGTGATCTAGAATTCTAGACAAACTTTATGATTCCTCTAGTCCTGAAATTCAATACTAAATGATCCTAATACAGAATTTTATCACACTGTCCACTTACTAGCATATATACAGGCCATATATGGATCACAACTTCTCAAGAGATCAAATTATAAAATATGTATAATTCACACCAAATATAGTGAAATCTCTGTCAGCATTTCAAGGACATGGTTATGAATATCAAATGTCATCAAGCAGTCAGTGTGCAGAAATGTCAGTGATAGAATACTAGGTTGCAACACCTGAGCATCTGAGAAGTGTATTTAGACCTGGTGGGGCCTATCAGCATGGCCTTAGTGAGTCACTATGATGAACACATGGGGGTTCATACGGCAAAGAGGCTCTGAAGAGGGCACCAGCAGGAGGTGAAACCAAGCACCAGGTCCCTCATAAAAGTGTGCCTTGTGCTTAAGACCCTGTGCCAGCATATGAAGTCCTCTCTGGACCTCTTCATGCAACTGCTACCAAGGAATCGGCAAGAATGTGGGAGATGTTGGGTTATAATCACAAGGCCCTGGTAACTTTGTGGTAAGAAGCTCACCCTCCTTTTACTCTTTACAGAACAGGCTAGCGATAAAGATCATCAACTTCTCCATGTAGGTAATACCCACATAGCTGAAACCCAGTTGACATATGCAAAGAAGTAGGTAGGCCAATGGCAGACCAGTTAAGTTTTCTTCTGGGTCAATATCATATGAAGGAAATGGTTCAAACATAAATTTATACAGATTTAGTGCCCTTTGGTTGCTCAATGTTGATCACATATAGCTCATGCCAATGAACAGCACCTGATAATTCAAAAACACCCTTCTTGACCTTCAATATAGGTTTCTTCCTAGAGTTTCCTTATTTCTAATGACTTGGGTGCAATCTAAAAAAAGTCATAATTCCCATCAATAAGAAAAAAATACCATTGGAAAAAATCTGCATTTTTTGGAAGCCCTGTGCTTCAGAGAAACAATTATAAAATTATTTGTGCAGTCACTGTGTTCCATTATCAGAAATTAAAATGTTCAATTTAATTTAATTATCCACAGTAACGTTAATCAAAAGGACAAAAACAAATGGAAGAAAAAACGCTTTAATCCATGGCTGAATACTCTGCTATCTTGTACAAAGAGCTCATTTGTCAAAACCATGAAACCAAGTTTCCCAATTTTACAGAGAAAAGGAGGCTAGATTTAGTGCTAGGAGACCTGGTTTTAGTGCTACTCTGCACTAATGGCTGCAAGGATTTTAGGGAGTCATAAAACCTTATGGGCCATTTTGCCATACTCTCAAAAATTCTGCAATTTCACCACTACTTCCCACCACTAACACTCCTTAAAACATTTATTACCTCTAAGGTCTGATGTCCCTGCTGTGGTAAACTTTATTTCCACAGAGGGTACCATATTCACTGCCTTGTGGGGGGATTATATGTCCCCAAACTGTGGATTCAGACCCAAATATGAGATTGGCTATGTGCAATAAATTGTAAGAAGAAAAGAGTGTCCCTTGTGAATAAAAGCTTTGTTAGTAGTCACTTCACCATGCTCTCTGTTCTCTTGATCAAAGGACCAGCAATGTTCTAGGTGGAGGCTGTCTGTCAATCCAAGTTCCAGAATGAAGATGGCAGGGAGAGGAGCTAAAGCAAACCTGCGATGAGCAGGAAGCACAAATGAGAAATAAACTTTTATTTCCACAAGTCAGTGAGATGTTGGGCATGTTTGTTAGCACAGCAAAACCTAACCTAGCCTATCCTCACCACTATACCTGCAATTGCCAAGTCACAAAGTGTTTGCAAAAGACTTGGTCTTCATGATCCCAATCTCCAATTTTGGAATTGTTTCAGACAGATATGTGCTACAATACATCTTTTACACAAATGAGGCATTTACTCAAAAGCTTTTTATATAAATTGCCAACTAAAAATAAGTTGATTTGCTAACCTGGAAATTCCATAACAGTTGCTCTCTCCTCTTACTAATTACTATAGAATTACTCATAAAAGTCAAAAATACTTAGTACGTCTGTTATGAACAACAAAGTAAAACATTAGCTATTCATAGCAAAATGAGCACTTTAGGGAGGCTTAAGATTTTCAGACTCAGAGAAAATTTAGAATGTAGTACTACAACAACGTTAAAATTATTAATGGCAAGGTAAGTAAAAAGACAAAAGTTCCATTTAGAAAATGCTTTGCATAAACTATATATTCCATACAGATAGAAGGAATGAAATATGCTTCTTCTACTTGAAGAGGCTTCTAAGATCCTATTTTGAATTCAGGTTGCCATAGAAACCAGTATAATTCCGGATGGGATTCCACCATAATTGCTGCATAATTTGGTGCACACAGAAGAACCCTATCTCAATATCTTGACTTAAAGCAAAGCCATGATGCTGGTTTGAATCCTTTGATGAGTCTCACAATTTGAGGCTTCAGTATCTATAAAAATATTAAGGCTCATGACATTGATATTCCTTCAAACTTACATAACTGGCTTTCAAAGAGATGGGAGGAACTGTCACCATGACCATGACGTATAGTTGTGCTATTTGAAGCGAAGTCACAATATGTCACCCATGATACCAGTTAGACGTGTCCATGTATGCATACTCAGGGATGAGAGTGGTTGGCAAAGATTTTTATGTATAGCAGCTGTCACTGTGCTCTGGATAAACCACAAATGCTGTGATATAGCCACTATACAAAAATATGACTGCAATGACAGTTAACATTTATTGTGTGTTTACTGTTTTTTATTTCTATATCAATGCAACAACCTTGTGAATTAGGTACTATTATGTTCATTTTATTGATGAAGAAACTGAGGCACAATGATTTGACATAGATTGCTCAATAAAATGTAGTAGTTAAGAAATAAAACTGAAATTTGAACCTGAGCAGACTGGTTCCAGAGCCTTCACTTTTAACCAGTAGGCTTTTCTGCCTCTGTGAGCATCTCAGCAATTTGCAACTACAAATATAAGTTTAGCTCAGATGAAAAACTCAAGCATGGCTCCTATTACAGTAGTTCTCAAGGTGTAGGTCATATAAGTAACTGGGTCATACAAGTATGTGTAACGAAAATGCATGTTCTCAGGCCCTTTCCTCAGAAAGTCTGATTCAACTTTTCAGGGGTGGGACCCACACACCTGCATTTTAACAGCATCACTGGTGATTCTGGCACAGGTGTTCTGCAGGCCACACTTTGGAAAATGTTGACCTAACCCAAATCAGCTGATGAACAGCTGCAGGTAGACAAGGCAACTTGACCTATCTAAAGGAAAGCTGAGACACACACAGAAGATGGCCTTTAAAAACTTTGGAAGGCAGAAAAGCAGAAAATAAAAATTTTAAAACAATAAATCTCTTGTATTTTAATCCTTGGAATTCTCTTTGGATCTTCAATTAGAGTCTATTTCTTCTAATTGTGCTCACAATTCTAAGAAGTAGAAGATCACAGAAGCACAGATAACAGGGAATGAGGGACCTCAGGCAGAAGTACTCCAGCAAAAAAAGCTGTAAGATGCAAACATTCAAAGAAGCATGGAGGCCTGCAAGCATCAGTGTTGAGGCCATGATCCTTCTATGCATCTGGAGGGAGGACTGCTTTTCAAAACATTGTGAAAAAAATCATGTTTTTGATGCTGAACCAAAAATAAAAAGGAGGGGGGCAGGTTAATAACTTCTAAAATTCTGTACACTATTTTCAAAGGATAACGATATCAAATATTTAAGGAAATTTTCCATTTAAACAGTTGAAACTATAAAAATGTGGGTGCTCAAACGCTGGTATGTGACCTTTCTCTCTCTTGGGCAAGGGAGATGCAAGGCAATGTATTAGTGGGGTGGGTGAAGTCAAGGGGATAGGCCTGACTGATGAATAGGACCTGGGTTTGGAAGAGGGACATGCACACCCCATAGTGTGGTTTGCCCTCTATTGCCTGGAAAATGTATGATGCACTGACTGACCTTGGCACAATGACTAGACTTTCATGTTGAACAAAGACGAGCCCTGCATTGGTCCTTGCACTGGGGGAGCATTTTTTACTGCAGTGCAGGCTTTTCAGGACACTTGCACAGATGGAAATTTTCAGACAGATTCCTTTCCCATCAGTAAAATTGGATGATAGAAGTTATTTCAGATCATTTCTGGCTACTGCTATGCCTTGGGAATATCATTTTATATATAAACGTCTTTTAAATCCTACTTCTACTCCTCGTGGTCGGTGAGAATTGATTCAAAAAGTGTGATGTATATGTGTATAAGACGAGAGAGTGTAGAAGAAAGAGACATTATTCTCAGTTCCCTATATCAAGCAGCAATGGCACAACATAGTTCCTCAGGACATGTTTAATGAGTGTGTGGGTGGGGGGTAGACGAATACGTAGATAACTGAAAGAATGAATGGGTGAATACATAAATAAATTTAGGGCTTTTTTGGTAATACAGAAGATGGTATCTCCCTAGCAAAAGAATATTGATAATAATAGTTAAAAGATGTTAAAATGCCAAGTGGATTGAATGTAGTCAGATGACCACTACATATATACATGTGCACTTGTGTAATTACTTGCATGAAGGAGAAAGAATGGAGGCACTCCTCAATAAGATTAGTTTCCCCCTCTTTTACTATTCTGGAAAATGCACACAGGTGCTTCGAGACCAGCAGCAGGACCCTGTCATGGAAATATTGGCCAAGCAGCAGTCCATGCATCTGTCCAAAAGAGCAAGAGGAACCTTTAGACTCAGAGGCAGCCAGTATGGGAGCTGAGTAGGTAAAAGAGGCCCAGGCACTTGCTGAAGCCCTAAAAAAAAACTCAGGGAGAAGATCACTGTGCTTTTATGGTCTCCAACTCAAGGTTTTAAATCCTGTAGCTTTCAGTGCTGACTTGGGTCCATCCCCACGTCAAAGTCTCTAGTGCCTATAGGTACTGGTCCGGTTTATTATGAGCCCCATGTTTATGGGTAAAGGAGACCTTCTCAAACTAAAAAGGTCCATGTGAGATGGTAATGTCATAATAGTTTAACTGAGAGAGAGTTCCAGGCATTTCTGTGTCCATTTGGGTTTTGGTGGGATACAGATGGTGAGTGGCTTTCTTTCCCTTACTCTCTTAGAGTGTCTCCTGTTTGGGGCTCCTGCGTAAGAACTAACCAGGATCAGGAGCAGAGAGAGAGAGCTATATGCCCATTTCTTTGACAAGTTAATAAAAATCAAGACCATAGATAGCCCTAGGAACCATCCTATGACTGTAACCTTCCAATGTTATAAATATTCAGGCGGCCTCTGGTGAATATTCCTCTTGGTTCCAAAAGCAAGGAGAAAGCAGAATTCCTCCCTTTCTGTATAACAATAAAGAAATAAGCCATGATGTATTCACTGTACTACAAAAAACAGAAACTTGTACAACAGGTCTAACCAAACAGCAATAATAAAACGGCTATTACAGAACTCATTGTAATACAAATGGAATTCTAAACATTTACAAGTAAGGATGGGAAAGTAAGAATATCAAGTAAACTTAAGGAAAAGAAACACATTTGGACATGATGTGAAAAGAGAAGCAAGATAAAAATATGAACTCTGGTCAATGAAATATCTTAGCAACACACAGTGACACAATCTGTGCCAGACGATGTCTAGCATATAGTGACAATGTTTCAACACCATACATTGCTGTCTGTTGAATAAGAGCCTTTTCAAAGAGGAGAGTGGTCTATTTAGAAGGACTTTTCTAAGTGAGCAATGAGTTATGGTTACTTGGCTATGTGGGGATGGTAAAATGATTCAGGATATGAATGGGTCCATTTGTCCAAAGAAATGAAGGCTGAGAACGTGGTCAGGTCAGAACTCTGGGGAGCTCTAATAATTCAAAGCCCAGGAGTAGAGAGAAGCCAGCTAAGGAAAGAGAACAAGCAGCAAGCAGGGTTGCAATACAGTCCAGACAGAGCAGGGTCTCAGAAGTCAAGGGTAAGGAGAGTTTTCAGAAAGATGAAATACCGAAGATGATAACAAGCATTCTGCGAAGGCTTGAGAACTGGCAGTGAAGTCAAGGTGGCTTTTCAGTGAGCGTTTCAGAACAGGGTGGTGGGGGCAAGAAGCCAAATGCTCCTGACTGGGAAGTCAATTGGCCATGAGGAAATACAGGCAGTGAATAAACATGTAGCTCTTCCAAGATGTCTGTCAGCAAAGGAAGCAGAGAGAAACCCAGCAGTATCCAGGGGAAAATGCAGGGAGATGGTGGTTTTTTGTTTTTATTCTTGCTTTAACTTCAGAGTAGGGCATACTTACGAACCACTGCAGCCAAAGGAGAGGTTTTCAGAGGGCAGGATGAGGGGTGTGGGAGGTGGTGACTAAAGTTCAAGAGCATAGCTAATAGTAATAATTAACAGATGATGACCCAGGCGATGGGATAGGGGAGCAGGGACACACCTGGATTATTTGCAATCACTAGCTTCTATATTGCCAGACAGTAAGAAAATTCTGAATTTTACTCTTCTCCCAATCCTCCAAAACTTTTATTTTCATTTGCATAAATTAGTAATTACAACTTTACTGAAAACAAGAAATGAACCAAAAGAATGTTCTCTTTCACACAGCTGAGCATCTGGGGATAAGGGAATGGGAAGTGAGACAGACAAGGACATGTTCTCCAAATTCTCCCAAACTGCCTACTACAATCTACCTTATTCCAGATGTGAGCACAAACTGGATTTGTTGTCAGCCCTCGGCTTGTATTGTAAGCACATGAAAAAGTAGAAATGAGAAAAAAAATAGGCATTGTGCCTTAAGTGCAAAGGAAATGGCTATAAAATAAAAGAATACTTGCTCAAGAGCCAGGTGAAATTAAAAATCCATGTCTCTGGAACATTTCAAATGCTCGATGAGGTACGGAAAATATTTTGTTGATTTTGACAGAAGAGCTTCTCATTTCATAGAAAATAAACTTCTGGAAACTGAACTTCAGAGAAGCCGTTGCTTCAACTATCAAAAATTTGCTATATTGTAGTTTTAAAGGAATAGTGCCCTCGTGTGGTTTTTTAACAAGATTTCAGAAATGTTCAACGTCCTCTCTTGTTAAACCATAAAACAGTGCATGTTTCTTGGGGCAATTTTGTTACATTTGTGAGTTTTTTTGTTTTTTTTTGTTTTTGTTTTTGTTATGTTTTGTTTGTTTTTGTTTGTTTTTGTCCATGTAGTGTGTCTTTATACATATTTTTATTACTGTAATCAGTGTAAATTTTTTTACTCTCTTTTTTTTAATCTTTATTGTTCAGATTATTACATTTGCTTCTCTTTTTTTCCCATCCGTAGCTCCCCTCCACCCGACTCTCACCCCTCCCACTACCCTTACCTCCCCACACATTGACCTCATCCCTAGGTGTATGATTTTTGTCCAGTCTCTCCCTGTACACCCCTCACCCCTTTCCCCCTGAGAATTATCAGTCCACTCCCTTTCTGTGCTCCTGATTCTATTATATTCACCAGTTTATTCTGTTGATCAAATTTTTAATTCACTTGATTTTTAGATTCACTTGTTGATAGATATGTATTTGTTGTTCATAATTTTTTTATCTTTTACCTTTTTCTTCTTCCTCTTCTAAAAGAGTACCTTTCAGCATTTCATATAATACTGATTTGGAGATGATGAACTCCTTTATCTGTGAAGCTCTTTATCTGCCCTTCAATTCTGAATGATAGCTTTGCTGGATAGAGTATTCTTGGTTGTAGGTTCTTGCTATTCATCACGTTGAATATTTCTTGCCACACCCGTCTGGCCTTCATCGTTTCTGTTGAGAAATCAGCTAACAATCATATGGGTGCTCCCTTATAGGTAATGAACTGTTTTTCTCTTGCTGCTTTTAATCTTCTCTCTCTGTCTTTTGCTCTTGGTATTTTAATTCTGATGTATCTTGGTGTGGTCCTCTTTGGATTCCTTTTATATGGGGTTCTGTGTGCTTCCTGGACTTGTAAGTCTATTTCTTTCATCAGAAGTGGGAAGTTTTCAGTCATTATTTCTTTAAGTAGGTTTTCAGTATCTTGCTTTCTCTCTTCTTCTGGCACACCCACAATTCTGATATTGGTACACTTGAAGCTGTCCCAGAGGCTCCTTACAATATCTTCATATTTTTAGATTCTTTTTTCTTCATGCTTTTCCAGTTCAGTGTTTTCTGATTCTTTATATTTCAAATTTTTGACTTGATTCTTGCCTTCCTCTAGTCTGCTGTTAGGTCTCTGTATAATATTTTTTATTTCAGTCAGTGTATGTTTAATTTCTAGTTGGTCCTTTTCCATCTCTAGTTGTACCTTTTCCATCTCTAGTTGGTTCTTTTTCATGTCCAGTTGGTTCTTTTTCATCTCCTCTTGGGTCTCGCTAACTTTATCCAACTTTTCTAGGATATTCTTGAAAAACCTTATAAGTGTGGTTTTGAACTCTATATCCAGTCGTTTGTTTTCCTCCATTTCTTTTGTTTGTGATCTCTTCCCTTATTCCGGCATTTTAACTATGCCTGGAGAACTTCTGTGTTGGATTCAGCCTTATGATACCAGACTTGAAAAACTGCAAAAGCCTCTGTTGAACTTGGGATGGGTGGAGTCTCAGGGCTTAAAGGACTGCCTTGCCTTCCAGTCGGCCCCGCCCTCCATGGCCCCTGAGTCTCATGTGACTGGGTAATCACTGGAGCGGTCCCTGTGTGTGTGTGTGTGTGTGCGCGCGCGCACATGTGCGTGCTCTCTCAGTGCCTCTAGACTGCTGCCTTTCCAGCTCCCCTGCGCTCCGGGACCATATAAGTCTGGGTCCCCAGGGTTTCGCCCGAAACTGGGGTTTAGTGGAGTTAGAAGTGGCGCAGTTGGGAGGGTCTGTCTCCCGCCCACTTTTGAAAGCCAGGGGCATAATCAGCAGTCTGTCTTCTGCACGCAGTGCTATGCGCACCACCAGACTTCTGATCTTTTGCGACTCCCCTAAATTTCCGTGCACTTCTCCCTTTTCACAGTCCAAACTCCCCCCCATATGAATTTCGGCTAGATCTGGGGTTTAGTGTCATAGGATAATGCCGTTGGGAGTCTCCCACCAGAGAAAGCCAGCCAGGTACTCCCACACCCGCTCTCTCCACGCACGTGTACCTCAGCTTTTTGCAGCTCCTCTGGGTCTCTGTGAGCCGCTCTCTTTCCTTCTAATTGTAGAATTTCCACTCAGCCAGCTTTCCTGTGGTTCTGGATGATGTCCGTTCTGTCTTTTAGTTGTAGTTTTGAAAATGTTGTGCGAGGCAGCAGTGTAGGTGTTTACCTATACCGCCATCTTGGATTCTCTCCTGTTCATCAAATTTTTAATTCACTTAATTTTTAGATTCACTTGTTGATAGATAGTATTTGTTCTTCATAATTTTTACCTTTACCTTTTTCTTCTTAAAGAGTACCTTTCAGTATTTCATATAATATTGGTTTGGTGGTGATGAACTCCTTTAGATTTTTCTTCTCTGTGAAACTCTTTATCTGCCCTTCAATTCTGAATGATAGCTTTGCTGGATAGAGTATTCTTGGTTGTAGGTTCTTGCTATTCATCACTTTGAATATTTCTTGCCACTCCTGTCTGGCCTACATCGTTTCTGTTGAGAAATCAGCTGACAATTGAGTGCTCCCTTGTAGGTAATGAACTGTTTTTCTCTTGCTACTTTCAATATTCTCTCTTTGTGTTTGGCTCTTGGTATTTTAATTATGATGTGTCTTGGTGTGGTCCTCTTTGGATTTCTTTTACTTGGGGTTCTGTGTGCTTCCTGGACTTGTAAGTCTATTTCTTTCACCAGATGTGGGAAGTTTTCAGTCATTATTTCTTCAAATAGGTTTTGAGTATCTTGTTCTCTCTCTTCTTCTGGCACCCCCACAATTCTGATGTTGGTATGCATGAAGTTGTCCCAGAGGCTCCTTACATTATCTTCACATTTTTGGATTCTTTTTTCTTCTTGCTTTTCCAGTGGAGTGTTTTCTGATTCTTTATATTTCAAATTTTTGACTTGATTCTTGCCTTCCTCTAGTCTGCTGTTAGGTCTCTATATAATATTTTTTATTTCAGGCAGTGTGTGTTTAATTTCTAGTTGGTCCTTTTTCATCTCCTCTTGAGTCTTGCTAAATTTATCCATCTTTTCTAGGATATTCTTGAAAAACCTTATAAGTGTGGTTTTGAATTCTATATCCTGTCGTTTGTTTTCCTCCATTTCTTTTGTTTGTGATCTCTTCCTTTGTCTCGGCATTTTCACTATGCCGGAAGAACTTCTGTGTTGGATTCAGCCTTATGATACCAGACTTGCAAAACTGCAAAAGCCTCTCTGTTGATCTTGGGAGGGGTGGCATCTCAGGGCTTAAGGGACCACCTTGCCTTCCAGTCGGCCCTGCCTTACTTGGCCCATGGGTCTCACGTGTCTCTAGGTAATTGCTGGAGTGGTCCCTGTGTGCACGCGCAGTACCTCTAGACTGCTTCCTTTCAGGCTCCCTCGCTCCGGGACCATATGAGTTTGAGTCCTAGGGTCTCACCCTAAAATGGGGGTTAGTGGAGTTAGAATTGGCGCATTCTGTAGGCTCTGTCTCCCGCCCACAAGCTAGCGACACAATCTGCAGTCCGTCCTCTACACACAGCGGAGTGCGTGCCCGCAGACTTCTGCCCTTTCGAGCGAGGTTCCCCTAAATTTCCATGCACTTCTCCCTTTTCACAGTCCAAACTCCCCCAGTATGAGTTTCGGCCGGACCTGGGGTTCAGTGCCATAGGATAAGGGGTTCAGAGCAGTTGGAAGTCTCCCATCTTACTCCTGCCAGAGGAAGCCAGCCAGGCAATCCGACACCCGCTCTCTTCATGTGCACATCTCTGTACCTCAGCTTTTTGCAGCTCCTCGGGGTCTCAGTGAGCCTCTCTCTTTCCTTCTAGTTGCAGAATTTCCACTCAGCCAGTTTTCCTATGGTTCTGGATGATGTCCATTCTGTCTTTTAGTTGTAGTTTTGAAATTGTTGTGCGAGGCAGCAGTTTAGGTATTCACCTAGGTCGCCATCTTGGATTCTCTACATTTGTTTTTAAACATGATTATAGTTGTGCCTAGGGCACTGTAGAAAAAGATAAGTGAACGCAAAGAGCTGCATTTATAGCAGAAGGTGTTGCTTCATCTACCTCTGTTTGATGAAGAGGAGGCTGTGAGGAGAGATATACAAGGGTGCTCCCTGCTGGTGTGGCTGCAGCTGGTGCCTCTGGGGCCACAAGGCCAGGGCTGTCATCCTCTGCATGTATGCCCAGAAGAGATGAGAGCTTTCAAAAACAAACTTCTCCCTGCAATGGGTCCAAGTGCTCTTATTGCTATAAGCAAACTACCTGGACTCCCTTAAGACTACCTCCTCCTCTGGTTGCACTGAGTCTGGGCTCAAGGACTGGCTCCACCAATTCCCTCTCTTCTCTCCAGCATCACCTGTTACTTTTCTTTTTTGTGTTTTTTTTTCTTTCCATCAGCTTTAACATATAAACACGCTATCATAAAAACTTTTGCCTGGCCCCACTTTTCCCTCCAGTTAGCTCCCCATTTCTCCACTCCTCTTTATGCCCCGCTCCTTGAAAGAATTGCCATTAACTGACCCTAATTTCAATCTTCCCATTCTCTCTTGAATCCATCCCAATAAGGCTTTTCTGCCACCGCTCATCTACCTCACCTACACGGGTCTTACTGAAGGCTCCAAAGGCTCCCAGGTGGTTAAATCTTTGGTGAATTTCAGGATCATCTAACTTGACCCACCAAAAACATATGACATGACCATTTATTCTTCCTCTGAGCCCTTCCTTCCATTAACTTCCATGCACCCTCCTACTTTTCTAGCCACTCCTCAGTCTCCTTTGCTGGACCCTCATCTTCCCAACATCTAGCCAGTGTCCTCAACCCTTGCTGTGTACTATCATCATCCAGAAAGCTTTTAAAGGCCACAGATGCCAAGTCCACTCCCAATTATTCAGATGTAATTAATAGATAAGGCCCCAGGCATGGGTGTGCTACTGGACTCACCCAGGTGGGTCACATGTTCCCCCAGGATTGAGATTGCTGCTATAAAATGCTGCAACACCCATGGCTCAGTTCCTAGACTTTTTCTCCTTCTGTCTACACTCACTTTCTGGGGATTTCAGTATCTAGTCTAGGGGCTTTAAGTGCCTTTTACAAGCTGGTGTCTTAGCTTGGATTCATCTGAAAGCAGAGCCTGAATAAAACACTTCGTTGCAGGGAGTTTATTTAGAAAGTGTTCCCATTCATCAGAAGTGAGAAAGTGAGGAGGGAAGATAAGAAAGGGTATGAGGAAAAGCCAATATAAATGTACCTTTTCAGGGTCACTTTCCTGGACAACAGGGGCTGATTCTGCTGGGCCTCCTGAAAAGAGCACTCTCCACCCCACCCTCCCGCCACAATGCTGAAGCATTTACCCACTTGCTTCATTGCTCAGTGGGGGAGAGTTTCATTGAGGCACTAACTCCCTTGCACTTCTAGGCTGCAACTGGCTTGCACTTGAGGGGATCTGATCTCACAGCAACCTACCTAATGCGGCTGTGGCAGATATTGATGGTGGGCCAACTGGTACCCACGGTAGATGGCATCTTATGTCTCCAAATTGTATATATCTACCCCTAACTTTACCCTTGAATCCAGACTCATGTATCCGACTTGGGTTTTTAATAGGTTATCTCAACCATAACATGTCCAGAACAAAGTTCCTGATGCTATTCCCGACCAAACCTGTTCCTCTCCTGATCTTCAAAAAAATGACACATCCAATCTTCTAGTTTCTCAGGCCAATAACTTCTAAAGACTTCTTCGACTCCTTACTTTTCCCCACTCCCCACATTCAATCCATTAGCAAATTCCATTGACTCCACCTTCAAAATATATCCAGAATATGACCTCTTCTCACCACCTCCTCTTCCCTAATGCGAGCCATCATTATCTTTTGCCTGAATTATTGCTGTACCCTCCTTACTAGCGCCTCTGTTCCCACCCTTACCTTTCCCCTTAAATCTAGTCTCAACTGAGCAGCTTGTTGAAACATAAGAAAGAACATGTAACCCCTTTGCTCCAAACTTCCAATGGCTTCCCTTCTCACTTGGAGTAGAAGTCAGGGCACAACATGACTTGCTTCTGTGACCTCTTAGATCATACCTTCTACTTGTTCTTTTTGCTTCTCAAATATACCAGGCATGATTCTACTTCAGGGCCTGTGCACTTGCAGTAGCCTCTACTTGGAACAACACTCTTTCCCACTTAACCACTTGCCTCCTTCTCTCATCTCCTTCGGGTCTTTACTTAAATGTCATCTTTTTATTTTGCTAAGTTCTACTATTATTTCCATGTTACATATGAAAAAAATTTATGCGATAATTGTTGAGTAAATTATCCAACTTACACAATTTTTAAGGAGCACAAAAAATCTAAGTCAATTTCACCCCTAAATATAGACTTTCGGCCACCAGAAAATACTGAGGCTAATTACTAATGCCCAAGGGCAGTGGTCGGCAAACTCATTAGTCAACAGAGAGGCAAACCACGGCTCGTGAGCTGCATGTGGCTCTCGAGCCGTGGTTTGCCGACCACTGCCCAAGGGGAACAAACACCACTCTGACAATGATGCCAATATAAATGAACTTGTGGTGAGAAAGGAGAGTCCAGTCAGTGACTTGGGAGCCATAGATGAGAAGAATATCACAAGGGAAGGTCAGCAGGAGCTGGGATCTATCAACACCAGAATATTATTTCAGCAAACATCTATTTAGAGCTTCTACTGCACAGTCTTGACCCTGGGAATTGGGCGGTAGACAAATCAGACAAGCTCTTATAATTTATTGGGAGGGCATAATTCAGATAAATAAACTTTTATGGTAATATAAAATCAGGTGGTGCCACATGGTAGTCAGAGAAAGCATGCCCAAAAAGGGCTGTAATAATGGGGCTTCCTCCACTTTGAGGTTGGCTTGCTGACAGCTTTCAAGCTCCTTGCCTCCTTCTTCCCCTCTTGGCCCACATCAGATGATGCTGATAGGAAAGCCATGGGCTACCTCTTTTGGCTCTGATGGGAAGCTCAAACTACTCAAGCAGGCAAGAAAAGCTACTCCAATGCCACCCCAGCTTTCTCAAGCCACTTTCAGAACTGCTTGGGATCCTGCTCTCCTCTCCACAGAGAGCCTCGATTTGGCAGAAATAAACCTCTGCATACCCTCTTCATGCTTGTGTGGCATCATTGGTCTCAACAACAGGGCCAAATCTGGGGTGAGAGGTTGACATCACCCACCAGACTGGAGCAACCACAAGAGAAGAGTTATCTGAGCCAAGACCTAAATAAAGTGAGGAAATGAGGGATGAGCAAAGGAGGGGGTAGCCCCTAATTTCCTGAAAGTGGGAAGAAATCATTTAGGACTAGGAATTTCAGGGATTCTGATGGTGGATGCTAAATAAACCAAAGGGTTGCTGATTAATGTAGCCTCCAAATCAGCTATAGGCACAGTAAAGAAAAGCTGTGTTGCAACAGTAAAGCTACCCTAAACATGAACACGCACTTCATGAGGCAAAGATTCACACGTGCCCTGCTTGAGTCAAAGTGCATCCTCATGACACCCAACAGCACCTCCTGTTTTATAACCCAGAACAGCCCCAGCATCCTCGCCACCCTCCTTCACCTGACCTGTTCTGCAGTAGCCTACAGACAAACCACTCCTTCACTGCACCTTGAATACTTAACTGATATGATTTCCAGATAATGATGCAATTGTTTCATCACCATGATACAATCAGTATAATCACATCACTTCTATCTGTCTTGTGAAAGAAGCAGAAAGGAATATTATTTTAACTTGTTCCCCTTGGCATCCAACCAAGACTGAGACCAAATGAGCAATCTGTTGGTCAGAAGTATCCATGTGTCACCACATGGTTTGCAGTGAGTTTTGGAGGAGTCAGGAAAGGAGAGGTAGATCCTTACATTTAGTGCTTAAAATCTAATAAGCAACAAGGAACTCAGAAAAGCGGGTAACAAGATAAAGCAGCAACAAGTGCTAGGGATGGGAAATGAGGGAGAGGATTTGTTCAAGAGGGTTTCATAGAGAATGGCAGCTTTGAGGAGAAAAATCCGCCATTTGGGAGAGGACATTCCATCCAGGAAAAATAGATTAAGGTCAAGGAGATGGACCGTAAGGATCACATTGAAGCAAAGGCAAGTCTAGAGGAAACCACAGAAAAGGGTGCACTGAATAGACAACTTTGAAGCCCAAATTCATGATGTTTCTTTCATTCTCTTCAGAGTCAGCTCTGAGCACTTGACCTTCTGAGGTTGAGACTGATGTCATACAAAGTCCAGAGAAGGTGGCACACTCACTGTGCAGCCTCAGGCCTGGGCTAAGACAAGGAAAGAGAGCGAAGACAAGGGGGAAGCAGTCCCCGGGTAAGGGCATTTGAAACAGACAAAAGGTACTGCTGTGGGATCACAAGATGTTTTATAAAAGAAACAAATGTATTGAGAAACTCCCTGCAAGACAGAAAACCCCTAAAGAAAGGCTGGACGCCCCACACACACTCCCCTAGCCCCTGGTTGGCCTAGAACTATCTTCTTGGCTTTAGCACCTAACATCCCTCCCATGTCCTGGAACACTCACTCAGTCCCCAGGACAATTGGTCACTCTACAAAGAACACATCACAAAGTATTAAATATGAACAGTAATGAGTATGAGGTGTTAAGGTAATGAAAGAAGGACTGGGTAAAGGTGAGAGTGATCATGACTTAAATTTCAGTCCCAGGTGATGACGGGTGACATGTAGTTTGGCTTGGCAGGAGGACACTCCAGAAACTGGAAACACAGGACACTGAGGATGAGAGAGAATGCACAGGGCAGTGATTTCTTCCTCCTGACCTTCTGCTGTCACAGGTGCTGCAGATCCCATGGTGGCCTCCTAGGCCACACACCTGAGGGAGATGACCAGGAAGCTTGGCTAAAGGGATTGGGCAGGGGACTGTTCAGACAAGCCCAGGTCTCCTCATCCTTAATCCCTCCCTGACACCCTTCCTGGGGGCTCTGCACTCTCAGGTGTCAGAGTCCTGAGAGCCTCCCAGGAGCAAAAGGGGAGGCAGCTAAGACTCCGGGAGACCTTATGGGGAGACCTGGACTAGGGGACAGGAACAAGGTCACAGGCAAAGAAAAGAGGAGAATGCTTTAATAGTCATCTGTTTTTAGAAAATGGGTCTTTCCCTCCATTCTTAAAGCCTGGCAGCAAGCTCTCTGAAAGGTAGGCACCCCAAGGATAGTCTTGCAAAGCTTGGGCTAAGCTTTGCAGCTGGGGCCTCATTTTAGCTTCTTTCATTACCTTAACACCTCATACTCATTACTGATCATATATAATACTTTGTGATGTGTTCTTTGTAGAGTGACCAATTGTCCTGGGGACTGAGTGAGTGTTCCAGGACATGGGAGGGATGTTAGGTGCTAAAGCCAAGAAGATAGTTCTAGGCCAACCAGGGGCTGGGGGAGTGTGTGTGGGGCGTCAGGCAAGAGCAGCGTGCAGCACAGCCGTGATAACTCAGGGTCCACATCCCTCAAGGTGGGAAAATGTGGCAAAGAAGGGAGAAGCAAAAAGGAACTGGAAGTACTCGACCAAGTCTGATTGTCCACACCTTTTGTTAAAACTGCCCGGCAGATGGTTTCAAAACATAGATCCAAGGATTGTGAGAGCTGGAAGGAACCTTCTTCTCACTGGTCCAATGTCTTTGTCCCACTGATGAGGAGAGGCCTACAGGTGGAAAGGCCTGACCTACGCCACACAGCCTGCAAGGGGCAGGAGCCAGGTCCCCTGAAATTCAGTTGAGCCTTCTCTCCCTTAAAGCACTTTGAACCAAAATGTATTTTGCAGCCCACAGAAATCAACCACTGACTTGCTAACTTGCAACTAATTTAATCCATCCAGTATTGAAGATGACACCTCTATCTCCATGTGTCAAAACTTTAAGAATGCTGCAGGAAATTTCAAATTTCTCAATGACAGCAAATAAAAACTATAGTTAAACCATATATCATTGAGGTGCTTTTAAAAAAAACTAATTTTTAATAACAGGAAATTTAAAAAATTTAAATGCTTTTTCATTTAATATATTTTCTGTTGTCAAAGATCTCACTGTACTTTATATCTTTCCACCTTAAAAATGTTTTGGTATTTCTGTTAGAAGGTTAATAACCAGGTCAAATAATAGCAGCTAGCATTGCACTCATTGGTTGACATGCATTAACTCATTTAATCCTCATAGTGCTGTGAGGAAGGGCCATTGTTATCCTCCTTTACAGAAGAGAAAACTGAAGAAGCAAAAGGTGACCAAGGAACACAGCTAGTTGACAGCAAGCCCCAGGGTTTGACATGAGAAGTCTGGAGCTGTTACACTGCTCAGCTTCTCTAAGTCCCAGTACAACAAGCTATATGGGTCTGGCTTCCCCTTGTTGTCATACTGGCAGCTTACTAAACAAACCACTTGAACAAAACTAGCTTGGGAGTCTTCAATGTAGTGTTTGTCAATGTTTCTTCACTGGAATCAAACTCATTTCCTTTTTCTAATCGGGGCACTGACTATTGTCTGAGTAACTACTAGTGTTGCTACTACAGGTTTATGGTCTTTGTTCACATAAACTCCCTAGGAAAATAAATATGTCTTTTATTAAATCCCCTGTGTACACAGACTTAAGTTATATAATCTCTTTCCTTTCTTTTTCCACATATAAGACTATGAACTATCTGAAGGAAGGATTGTGTCTCCTATTTATTTTATATTTGGACCTCTTTATCCTTCCTCCTCCCTCTCCCCCTGATCCCCACCATAGTACAATCTACAGCTCAATAAATGCTATGGAACAAGATTGCAGCCGCTTAAAGCTCTCTACTCCTGCTAAATACCAAGATCGGTTTTGGTCCAAAAAAAGTTTTAAAGAATTGATTCAGTGCATTTACTAAATGGTCCAATTGCCACTGCCATTAAGTAATATTAAGAGGACTACAAAAACCAAGGATCCTCTGAAATTTGCAATTTAGCTCATTTTGAAGGAAGAAAAGGCATGGAAATCTATATTGCATAATGCATTTATTTGGCTGTAAGTTGTACTTTTAAACTGATTAATTTCAAGTAAGAATATTAACATTACTAAATGTTATACACCACCCCCTCTAACCTCCACTCCAGAAAATAGTCTCCTAGGACAGTGGTCGGCAAACTCATTAGTCAAGAGGCCAAATATCAACAGTACAACGACTGAAATTTCCTTTTTAAGAGCCAAATTTTTTAAACTTAAACTTCTTCTAATGCCACTTCTTCAAAATAGACCCAGGCCATGGTATTTTGTGAAAAAGCCATACTCAAGAGGCCAAAGAGCCACATGTGGCTCTCGAGCCACAGTTTGCCGACCACTCTCCTAGGATTACAAGCAACCTGTAACCTGTGGTATTTCCTCACTACGGAATTTACATTAAGTCCCCAAGAGAAATTTTTCCTCTAAAAACATGTTTTTAGCTTTATTTCCTTTTTTTCTAAGTTGACAGGCAGAGTCTGCTTAAATAAAAAGTTCGATTAGCTTATTTAAGAAACATTTTTTACTGCATTGAAAATTAGCAAATTTAGAACTCATAAAGTTGGTAAAACTAATATTTATTTAAAGAGGTTTAAAATTATTCTCACTTTTCAAATATTAATGATTCAATTAAAATTCACTTATAATTAATAACTGATTTCAAACTTTTACAGTAATAAAACTTGGCACGTGCAACAAAATGTGTGTTGAATTGAACTTCATTAAGCAATAGAGTTCCTGGTTATTTGACACCAGAGTAAAAATACATATGTTTGTATTGCTTCTATGGAGCAGATATTATTCTGGGAGTACAATAGGAAGTTGTACTGGGAGTACAGCAGATATTATCCTGGGAGTACAACAGAAAGACAGAGCCCTGACCTCAAGAAGCATGCATACTAGCAGGGTCAATGGAAGCAATGCATGGGTCCACAAGCGTATAATAATAACAATAACAACAATACAAATAATAACAACAATTAAAATAGCAAGTGCTTACATAGTACTTACCGTATGCCAGGTAACCTGCTAAGCATTTTGCAAGTATTAACTCATTTAATCTTACAACAACTCTATAAAGACTGTTCTCTTACGGGCACTGCACAGATGTGGCAACTGAGGCACAGAGAGTTTAATTAACTACTGCTGGCTGTTAAGTTATATCCTCCTGCAAGAAATAAATGACATTCTCAAACTCAGTGATTAGAGAATTCAATAAAGGTTCTTTTTACAAAGGGGTGGGAAGCATTTAAAGAAACCAACAAGGGATAGTGGAATCCCAGGGCACACAGACGGGGCTATGCCCACCCCTGTGCAAAGGAACCAGGTGAGGGAGCAGGTGCAAAACCAGAAAGGGTGGCTCAATGGACAGCATCACTCACTGAAGATACGGTCTTCCCCAGAAGGGTGCTCTGACCTCAGTTCCCCTCCAGCCTCCCACCAATGGCTGAGCCCTCCTGGAAGGAAGAAGCGAAAGATGGAGGCAAGAAGCCCACAGATATGTTGGGCACAGAAGGAAGTGGAGGAGAGTAGAAGCTAGACTTGGAAGCCAACAGAAAACATCCAACATAAGTGGTGGAGCTGAGACACATCTATGAAATCTGGGGCCACAGTTCACTTTTACTGGGAATCTAAGGTCATTTCTGGAACTGAAAATACTAAGAAGGTAGGAAACAGAAAGTTGATAGGTTAGGTTGGGACGGAAAGACCTACAAAGGCCTCTCTTCCTATAAGGCCTGCATGGTAAGCAGGGAGCCAGGCAAAAACACCAAGCAAGGCAAAGGCCTAGGTGGGGTTGAGCCGATGTGTGAGGGCCAGCAAGAAGGCCCACATAGCTAAGGAGAATGGAGGATGAAGAGCTATGTGACACGTGTTTGAGCAAAAGGGCAGATGTCTACCTGCTGATGCAAATTAAGCTCTTTGGTTAGGTCCTCCCCTGGGTATTGCGAATGGACTGCCATGGCTTTAATGTTACTGAAAGCACAGACAGGTCCTGAGAGACTGGGCCCAGCATCTGAGAGGAGCAGCCTCAGCCTCTCCTCCCAGTTGCTGGACACCCTTGCAGCGCAGGGTCTCCTGAGGTCTCAGCATCGGCTCCAGCAGCCTTTCCAGTGCGTGAAGATTGCAACCTATCAGCATTACCGTGTAGGGCGAGAGTCAGAGTCAGCGTGAATGGGGTAAATGCCATTTCCCAAAGTAATGGGAACCCCCACCTCCCATCTTTTTATAAATTCTCTTCCTGAATGTATTCTCAAAAGACAGAGGAGCCAAAACTGGAAGGATTTTTTCTCCCCTATTGAGAAACTTTTAAATAATCTGACACAACATTTAGCTAGTAGGGGTGGGAGGAAGTGGGGAGGGAGGCGCTAAGGCAAAGGTCATATGTCACATGGAATAAAGAGAAAGATGAAAAATGTAAGCTTCTGACCTTTTGCAAGAACTCCTCTAATCCGTCTGATATTTTAAATTTCTTTGAATAGAATGATTCATACCTTCAGTTTTGAGGTAACAGGTCATTCTCTTCCTTATTAAAAGAGGCAGGTAATCGGCAATGTGAGAAGAGAAAGCTTTTTATCGTGCAGTGTGTCTGGGTCACCTACTATTTTTAATTCCTGTTTCCTAACACCTACAGGCAAAAATAGTTTAACGGCTCCTTAGGCAGGAAGAAAATGAGCATTTCTCCCTAGCAGACAGCTCTTCCAAATAAAATCTAGCAAACTTAAGAGCAAGATGAACTGGGAGCTACTTTCTTCTCATTACTGTCTCCCCACAGCGCTGTTACATCATAAGAATGCATGAGGTCAGTGCAATTAAACTTCATTTCAAATGAAAATCCCAACAGAAGTCACATCTTTCAAAGTAGGTCTGAATACATCCGCACTGAGCAGCAGAGACTGGGATTCAAACGGCAACAGTGAATGGACTGACTGCTCCTGAAGTCTCCATGAGGGTAGTCACAGAGGTTCCGCATGTGTCTCATGCAAGAAGAGCAAGCTGACCACCGCCTGTGCTGGCCTTCTCTTTTAAGCCCTGTTACCACAAAATAGGGATGAAATGGGCTCATGGCCGGTGGCCTTCTGCAGAAAAAAAGCCTCCTGCCATGGAAAGCATCACTTTAGTGCCAAGTTTAACTTAATCTTTGTCATATGAATTAGGAGGATGTGGCTTTTTGATCTCTGGGTGTTTGCAGTCTGGTTTTAAAAGACCAGGGGGTGGTATTTGGGCCCTTACAACAACATGCGTCCAAACTCAGCTACCCTCTGAAGTAAGAAAAAAAAGTTATGGGGAAAAAGAATTTCCCTGGCCCTCACGTGCTTCGCTAAGCCCTGTGTGGTGCTGCTTAGATGGGACTGCCTGGTTTTGATTTTCTATCTTAAGTGGAATCAACAGCAGGGATGAGGCTGAGAAACTGAACTCAGGAGCCATGGGCATGGCTGGTGGTCCTGCAAACCCAGTGGCACTATTTTGTCAGTGGTTGATGAGTGGGCTCTGTCGTTGAACAAATTTCCAATGCCCTGTCCTAATCACAAACTGGCAGGTGTACGTTATATCCAACGCCCTTCAAAATCCCAAACCTCTAGTTAGGAGATGCATGCCAGTTAGAGATAAATGGCTGGCAACTGTCTCCACCATTTTATGAGCAATATCCAAGTGCCTCCTGGGAGGCAAGAACTTTCTTAAATGGACTATTTTATTTTCTATATTTATTCCTTTCCTAGCTCCAAAAATTAAGATGACTTTCAATTAGAATTAGAGGCCCTATGCATGAAATCATCCAAGAGTAGGCCTTCACAGCTGTGGCGGCTGCCTTGCAGCCCTGGCTTCGTCTAGAAGGACATTTGGAAGGTTATTGGCTGTCCGGTCTAATTAGCATGTTATGCTTTTATTATTATAGATATTATCGTATATCCATGCGGATTGAGACTGTCCTTGTTGACAATTCCCTCAGATTAATCAACAGAAAGGTCCCTCAAGCTTGTTCCCTCAAGCATTTCTGATTTTAAATTTTCAAAAATAAGTTAAATTCTCCAGAAGATTTGTAAACCCCATCACGTCCATGAAACTAGTAGCGTTCAACGTAAGGAAGGGTCCATTTCAATGAGGAGGTCATGCTGTAGACACAGTTTCCAGAGCATGGGAAGTGATACTCCTGGGATAAGTTACAGTAGACTGCTTAGACTACATTAAGAGTATTCTGTCTTCCCATGGGCCCAATGCCCATGAACCACGGCTGAAAGCCAAAATGCCCAAGTCTTGGCTATGCCTTCTAGTTTGACGTAAAACAAGTATCCTCTGTCACAACATGAGATCCCGCCACAACACTTAATTTGGCAAATAGTGAGTATGCCAGGAATTGCACTAGATACTGGAAAGCTCAGAAGGGCAATGAACCTGGACAGAATCCTTATTTGGATGTTTCTGTCTCAACATATTTATAATGACCTAAGCCACAAGATGGCGCTCTTAGACCATACTGCACACCTGCTGAGCCTGCCACCATTACCTCTTGGGGCAAACAGTAAATTCCCAAGTGCTTATTAGTGTTCTTTATCCCTGGCCTTCTGTTTTGTTACTTTCTCAATAGATCATATCTGAGAATCTTGGTTTTTGGCAGAAATAATGATTATACTTACCCCTCTCATCCCAATGAATGTTCTAAGGTAGATGTTATAATAGCACACTTACTATACCTAACAATGTAACAAGACTCCCTCCTTTGAGTAAGAATCCAACAAGGTGCTTGTGAGGCAATATGCATCCCACTGATTTACAAATGGAGTTGTTCCAAAACCAATAAATTCTGCATGAGTCCAAACCTCAATCTTCGCTAAAGAGATGCACCTGTAGACATTACAGAGGAATCATGCTGTTCCAGAGTCTATGTATAAAGCCTAGTTCTGCAAACACTTAAAAAGAGAGACCAAAAATACAGGCTAAGGTGAGAAATAAACCCTAATACATTCTGACTCCTAGTGGAGCTACATTTTCCTCATTCGTGCTTTGTCCAAAGTACCTAACCCCTCCCAGGTGAGGGCACAGCATTTAGGATGACACTCTTCTTTTCCTAGACCTAGAGAAAGGAGGGAGAGAAAGACCTGTTATAGGGCAGCCACACCTTGCCTCTGAGACCTGAAAGGAGAAGCTTTACCAAACAGATTTCTCTCCTCCCAGTTGGTTGAAAGTCAGTCAGCTTGGCCAACTGAGGCAAAGACATCAGCAGGCCTGCAGTACTGCCACTTGCCCCTCATCCTCAGAGCTGCCTGCCAAATGCTACAGCAGGGAGCTGGCAGCATCCCAAACTGCAAGGAAGAGGCAGCTGGACTCCAGCAGCTGGATGCGAAAGGCAAGGACCCCCAAAGAGGCTGTGACAAAACAAAGGGCCCAGGGAATCTGTTCAGGGTTCACATTGGCAGGGAAAACTGGGGAGGATCAGAGGGCCCCCCCAAAGAAATGCATGTCAGGGACTTGTGATGTACCACGTGTGTTTGGGGGTGAGAGGTAAGAGCACTGGTTGCTTTCGTAAACCCTGCTGATGGCAAAGCTCCTAAATTCTTTAAAGCATCAAGGATGCTCACCTGCAATGGGAACACAAAATAAATAGCCTTGTAAGTAAGGCAAGAAGCTGGTGATCTTGTAATACCGGGGTTTGCTAATCTCACACCTTCCCAAGGTCTACAGCCTACCTTTAGCCCAATAGGCTGAATGCAGACTGCATATCCTACATCCAACTTCTATTAAAGACAACAGGGGTTTGGCTAATGGCAGGCAGGATCTGGAGTGCTGCCTGATTGCATTTAATAAGTGTGCTCAGCAGAGATGATGAGCACTTAGGACCTCCACCTCGGCCTGGGCTCTGACTTAGTGGACAGGTGTGAGGGAGCTACTGGAGGCACAGCAGAGGAAAGGCTGTCCTGGCCTCAGCAGGCCCTTTACCGTAGCCCGGCATCTTCTACAGCAAGTTAACGACAAAGGCTGGGGCTTCCATCTCTTCTTGAATCTCTCTCCACGCAAGACACAGGCAATAAATGCAGGCCAGGCTACAAACTCATTTTCCAAGACTCACAGGTGGTGAGATTGGAAGAGTGCTGCTACAAAGATGGGCAGAGGCCCTGAGAGGTGCTCCGACTTGGCTGAGGTCACGCAGCAAGTTAGTGGTGGAGCCCAGGCTCTGCTTCCCTGCCCAGAGCACCTTCTGGGCAGAAAAGAAACTCCCACTGTCTTCCCAGGCCTGCATGTACCCACTCCAAGAGATCCCCACCCAGAGAGGACTCCATCAGCCCCTTGTAAGGGCCCTGGATCAGTATAAAGGAAAGATAAGAAACTAATCCAAAACTGAAGCCCCTTGTTTAGTTTATAGGGGGGGTCATTAAACAGCATTTTTTAAAGGTTTAGCTCTATGAGCTAACATTTCCTTGTACTTTAAAAAAATCAAGGAATATATCTTTCTGATTGCTCTATTTAAAAAATCGTATCCCCCACCATTGAACCCAAATCTTTTGTTGATTGGCCTTTGACAGAATACCTACAATCCTCCTACTTTATTCACTTGCCAAAGAGCATATGGAGCCCTAGAATGTCCTTAATTGTTCTCACATACCTTTCCAGCTATACTCTTTGCTCTTCGAAAAGTATAGCTTTGTTTTATGCTTCTTTCCATCTCTTAATGAAAATATGTAATTGATCATTCTTCCCATGGCAGGTGTGCAAGACAAAGGAGGAGGGTAGGATCAGCATTGCTTATAAAAATGCAGAAATTCCTCTAGGACATTGGACAGGCAGACCAAAGCTCTGAGAAAACTACAAGAGTCCTCAGCAACACAGTTGTACACAGGAAGCAAGCACTGACCCTGAACATACATAAAATGGCATCTATTTAAGTAGGAAATAAAAGGAAGGTATTTGTGACAATATGTATCTTGTGTATACTTTGGACATAATTGGTTGACATTCATTGAAGTCCCTTATTGTATTAGGGAAATGAATAATCTTTATGTCCAGACTGAACATGAATTCTAATTCCACATTCTATTTCTACAAATATAATCCTGGATGATACATGACAGCCTCTTACTTTCACTTCTGCTAATTGGGAATGTCTCATTTTATGGGTTATTCTGAATAAATTAGCTGGGAGATTTTTTTTTTTAAGTATCAAAAATACCAAGAGGTCTAACCCATATACTAATTTAAAAAGCAGAATTTCATACATATGCTGTACCAGAAAATTCATGAATCTCCTTTGTCAAGATATTTAATGCCAACATTTTAAAAATAATTCAGTAACATCGAGGACCTTCACATTTATAAATAATTAAATCTGACTCAGATAAGAATGGAACCAAAACAAATAACTAATATTTCCTTCAACTAATTAATTTCAGAAAGAATTTTTCAATATCACAGCAATGTTCAGGCCTCCTAAAAATCTGGCTCTTAGTTCACACCTGAATATGCATATTGCCAGCACCCTGTGGTGGTAGTCCACTTCTAGTTGATATTTTCTGTGAAACACATTGGCACTTTCAGAACAATGTCCTAGCAGAAAATGTCTGCATAATCCAAGTTGCATTTTAATCAATTCCCTTTGTGGACCATCTCGGGGGACAGCAGAGCAACAACTGTGACCCCTAATCTCGGGCCTTCAGGGTGGAGACCCACTGACCAGTCAGAGCGGAAACCATGAGCTCCGTGGAGGGAGCACAACCAGGATCTCAGCCTCAGATAAAGCCTTCCCACTCTCTCAACAAACTCCTGGCCTTCAATATCATGATCCTCAGACACTGTCTTTTCCCTTTCCCATTAGCTGGTCCCAAAGTATTTCCTCCTTGGAATTTTTCACTGCAGAAACCTCTGTGCACAGATAGGTTCAAGAATCTGTTTAATGACCATGAATTTATAAGTCATCATTGTTTTCTAGTTGCATAAACTGAGTACTCAAGGGAAGCATTTCTGGAATAAAGAGCTATCTGTAATAGATATCATAAATTTCTGTTTAAATATGCCACATGTAATTAAATCCACACACACACACACACAAAAAAAAAAAAAACCACGAAATTAATATGACGGCGGGAAGAAATGGAAAGCAGGCAACTGGAATGCTATTGCAGGCCCTTGAGAGAGTTCGCCGGTCACTGTGGCCTGAGTTTTGCTGGGGTTCTGGGGCGGAGACCTCGCAGGAAGAAAGAGGAATCTGGGCCACACAGTCCTCTGCTTGTCTGAAAAAGACCGAACCAAAACACAGGTTTGGGTATGACTTCTCTTTTTTTCTCCCAAACCCATCAAAAAGGGCAATATTAAAAGTAATAAAAAGATGGTGCTATGTCCAGAATATTACTGGAAGGATATATGCCTAGAGGTCAGAAGACCAAACGTTAGCACTAATTCTCTTATGAATTCCATCAGAGAGATGGATGCATGTGAACTAAGGGCCAGATTTTTAAAGAGACGGATCGAATGTGCAGCATGGTGACTATAGTTAATAATACTGTCTTATATACTTACAGAGAGAGTACATCTTAAATAGTCTCACTATAAAACAGCGCTAATTATGTGAGGTGATGGATGTGTTAACTATCCTCACTGTGGTAATCATTTCACAATATGAATGTGTACCACATAAAAAATTCCCATCACAATATAAACTCCATGCGGGGTTCATCACCAGCACTTGGAATAATGCCTACCACATGGTGCGTGTTCAATAAATATTCAAATGTGTGAATGAATGCGTAAACTATGTAATCTGTTCAGTCCACCCCTCTTCTAGCCAAACCTCACCCCAATGCAGGACTGGAATTGGCCATGTCCTGCTCCCCGGGCCCATGACCAGGTCAAGGGACAAGCTCCCAGAAGCTCCAAACTACTTGCTGCTAGAACACTAAAGCCTTTTGGGATCGCCCTACTGCCTAATCCGAGGTCACCAGAATAGCCTCAAGTAGCACCCTGCTCCTGTTCCCTTCTATCCCTAGAAATGCTGTCCAACTCCATTTCCTTTTCTCTGTCGCTTACTCCCAGGTCCAGTTCTCATATGTATGTGCCTTTCCACTGCATTTGGACTACCTTTCTCAGGCTCCTGATTCAGAAGAGGCCTGGACCTCTCAAGCCTCTGAGGTTTCCTGAGTGAGTTCTACAGAAAAGGGGACTTACTCTCCACACTCGGGCTTCCATCCAAGGTGCTAGCTAGACTGGCCGTGCCACTGACCAGAAACACCAGACAAATTTACTCCTTTATTTACTGCTCAGATTGTGTGGCCATCTGCTGCTAGCAGCTAATCATTAGAAGATAATCAAGAGAAAGAAAAATGGTATTTTACATCTTAGCTCGCCCTTCTGGCGGAAAGTATTAATTTTTTTTTTACCTTCACAGAATTAAACGAGGGGGGGGGTGGGCGGAGGGAGGAGAGAGAGGGAGAGGAAGAGGGAGAGAGAGAGAGAGAGAGAGAGAGAGAGAGAGACATACACATACTTGAGTTTTTACACATTTGTTAAATTTGGTTTATTTTGTTAAATAAATCAACAGAAATGTCTTCATTCCTCAACGATTAAATTGTTCAATTTTGTCACATCCATTTTTCAAATATTAAGCTAACTTGAGAGCCTTCTGCTTCTCTAGACTTCACATACATTTGATTCAATCAAACTTATTTAATAAAAGAACTATACAATTATCTGAAAAAAAATAAAAATTAATTACTGATGTAAAATATACCAAAAACATAACTCCCTCCTCTCCTTGACCTGGGATATATCTGTTAAGATTATATCACACACAAAAAGAACCTATTTCAAAACAAAATTACGAAAGAGGAACTTCCTAAATGAAATCTACCATGCAGAGTTTGGAAATTGCTATTTCTCCCAGGAAGAGGGCTTATCAAGCACAGCATAGGAATGAAAAACATTTAAAGGACACATACAAAGAAAGTCAACTTAAAATGAAATGTTCCCGTCATTTCCCACCGCACGTCCTTCACTTGGGTCATTTTCTCTGGCTGGAACATGTTTGCCCTCATCTCTGCTGTCCCCCAGAAAGCCTGGCCTCCACAGCAGGTTCACGCAACTGGTGTGATGGATCTAGTCTCCAATAAGACACTATGAACAACTCAGAGGCAGTTTTTATTCTTCAAAATTCCCAGAGTATCTTGTGCCCCCAAAGTTCTCAGCAATAAAAGTTTGCTCAATTAAACTGAATTGGAGAAAGGAGAGATAGAGAAGTGGTGGTAACCATGTGCAGGAAAAGGATGGAATGATAGACTGGGTGGAAAAGAGGGAGGATGTGAAGCAAGTGTGTGAAAGGATAGTGTTCTGGCTCAGGACTTCAGGCCAGAAAAATGACAGCTATTCCCAGTGGATATAATTGGATAAATATATAGCATATGCATTATATGTATGGATATAGGAATGTGTTATTACAGTGTTTTAACAAAGCAAGTGAGCTTTTTACAAGAGAAGAATTGGAAATACACATATGTTCACAGCAGCATTATTCACAGTAGCCAAAAGGTAGAAACAGTCCAAATACCCATCCACTAGTGAATGGATAACAAAATGTGGTCTATACATACAATAGGATACTGTCCAGCCTCAAAAAGGAATGAAATTCTGATATATGCTGCAATGGCGATGGACTCTGAAAACACACTAAGTGAAATAAGTCAGACACTAAAGGACAAATATTGTAAAATCCCATAATCAAGTTCACAAAGACAGAAACTAAATAGTGGTTACCAGGTCCGGAGGCAATAGGTAATAGGGGGTTGTTGTTTAATGGGCACAGAGTTTCAGTTTGGGATGGAAGGGTTCTGGGGATGAACAGAGGTGATGGCTAGGTCACAACGTGAATGTACTTAGTGCCACTTTACTGTACACCTAAAATGGTTAAAATGTTAAATTTTATCACAATAAATAAAAAGAATTAAGATTGGAAAAGAGCATCCAATGTCTAGTCTTACAGATTTACAAGTAATCATCTCTCCCTATCCTTCACACACCCTACCTGGAGCACATACCCACTACTGGTCTTGAGAGAGTGAAGATGTGCCGTATCCATAACTGTAGGTGGTGGGAAGCCACCCACTGCCAATACTATCATGAGAATGCATCAAGAAAAGCCGAAGGCCGATGGACGTTAGGCGTTAGTAGAGCTGATGCTAAGCATCTCACCTGTTGAGATAGTGGTGGCTCAAGACAATTCCCTAACCCCATAGTCAGCAAAGCCACATGCGGCTCTTTGGCCCCTTGAATGTGGCTCTTCCACAAAATACCACAGCCTGGGTGAGTCTATTTTGAAGAAGAGGTGTTAGAAGAAGTTTAAGTTTAAAAGATTTGGCTCTCAAAAGACATTTTAATCGTTGTACTGTTGATATTTGGCTCTGTTGACTAATGAGTTTGCCGACCACTGCTCTAACCTGATAATCCTTTTACTGTTTACCAAACTTTACCTTTGATATTCCTGTCTTCATGACTAAAGGGAAAATGTGTATTCAAGTAAATAAAAAGTGGGACCGGCCAGAGGTCAGTGTGCTCTTCACAAAAGAGATACCACTTGGCCCCCACCCCTTAATAATTCATATTTCTTGTCTAGTGTTTTCATTTGTGCTTCAGCCCCTCCTTCAGATCCTGAACCCAGCCATGCAGGTTGCAGCATTCCGTCCCACAGCTCTAAGTACAAAGACTCAAAGACAGCAGAGATTCATTAACATTTTGCAGATTCACTGAAGAGGGGAACCCCCCCCCAACACACACACACACACACACACACACACACACACATAATGAACAATTGAAAGGATTCTTTTGCTTTTTTGGAACAGAGACTGGAATAAAGGGAATAAAAAGATTCTGATAAATGATTTGAAATCAACAAAGTCTTCATCTTCAGAGTACTAAGAACTAATAAAAGGGTGGAAAGCTTTTTCTATAATTACTTTTTTTTAAATCCTGACCCAAGGGTATGTTTTTATTGATTGACTGATAGAGAGAGAGAGAGAAACATGGATGGATCCCGGAACCTGGGTTCAAACCTGTGAGCTTTTGGTATATGGGACGACGCTCCAACCAACTGAGCCACACTGGCCAGGGAGTATAGCAGAATATTTTTGTATCCTGTGGATTGTCCATTCAGTAGAGATTGGAATCTCCCAGAATACAAAGCACCCATTTTCTCAGACACAATCACAGGAAAAAAAACAGCTTTTTCCTGAAGAAAGGCCTGTTACAACACAAACACACTCCATGGTTTGAGGTAAAATGAGATTATATTATAAAAATGTTATATCAAACACATCTTTTGTGATTATAGCAATTTTATAGAACAATCCCTAAAATGATTATCCTCCCTCCATAATTTCTTCCCTTTGGTAAGGCTGGTTTCAAGGTCCCTGCAGCAAATGGGACAACCTATTTTGCCCTTTAAAAAGTCTGTCTGTCAGCCTTCTGTCTCATGCTCACTTCCTTTCTCATTTAATTCTCTGTGAATGGCAGTTAAATCTATTCAGGGCCACACTGACCCCTGGAGGCTATATCTAAGAGAGCCCTTATTTCAGGCTTTTTAAGACTGTCACCCTGGGCAAAGGCCTTTGATAAAAGCAGTTACAATATACCTACTGGGCTGTAAGCATCTCAAAGGGAGATGAGACTTCCGACTGCTTTTCATCAAACCTCACTTTTTAATTAAGTTAATTAACCCAGAAATTCTAGTCAGGCAGAATTTGCCCGAGCCCCAGGTTTCTGGACTAAATTGTCCCCAGATGCTTCTGCCCAGTTAGGAAAAGAGTCTGTGACCTGGGCCATGGGTGTTGAATTTCTGTTTTCTCAGGCTTGGCACTAGCAACATTGTGGGCCAGATAACTCTTCGTTATACGATATTTAGCAACATCTCTGGCTTCTACCCACTAGACACGGTAGCACCTCTCAATAGGGCAACCACAAATGCCTGGGCATTGCTAAAAGTCCTCAGGGGGGCAAAACCACCCCGCTGGTAAGATGAGATTCCACCCCCCAGCTCCCCTATCAGAAATGTCAATCAGAAAGCTCCTTCCTACCTCCACTCCCCACTCTTCCAAAGACTATGAGTTAGAGTGGGAAGAGCCCATCTCCAGCCAGCCCAGCTGGACCCAGATTAGAAAGGGTGAAAATCTGCCCAAGTGGACACCAACTGGCCTCCACTTCAATCCCCAAGCTAGGAAAAAAGCGAATGAGGCTAGCACCTCACTGGCCAGCTTCTCTCTCACCCTCCCCTTTGCTAACGTGGCACCTGCATCTGACATCTTGGGTGAAAGCTCTGCATTCTAGTCCAGCTTTGCCACCTGCTGGTTATATGACTTTGAGCACGTTATTTAACTTCCCTGGATTTCTTTTTCTGTAACAAGAAAGAGCCAAATCTCTTAGACTTTCTTTGAGGTTACTTTTAGATCTAAAGTGCTACCATTTACGGGGCACAGTGCTCGGGGACGGTACAGGAAAGGAGCAGATAGAAGGCTGAGGCAGAGGAACAAGGGCGCAATAAAATACTGTCAGTGTCTGCACGATATGCAGGAGAGGGCACAGGCCAGGCTGTTAAAAGTCAGGGAGGCCTAAGGCCAGCAACAGTCAAATGCAATTTCTAGAACTAAAGAAGGAAGCATAAGTAATAAGTAGTGTTGTATATTTTTTCAGCACTCTCTGCCTCTTTACCCATCCTACTCATTCTTTGGTCCATTCTCTGATACCACTCCCCTCCATTTGCATTCCTTTTACTTCTTATTGTCCAAGCCTATCTTATCTTTCTTTCTCCCTGTTCTTTACTCAGTTCACCTTACATTTTTTCATTCTTTAATTCTTTCCCCTATGGCCATCTGGTTTGCTCTCTCTCTCTCTCCCTCCGCTTTCCTTTCCTTCCACTCCCTCCCTCTCTGACTTTCTCCCTCTCTCCCTGACCTTCTTCATCATAAGAAGGAAGTAGGTTACCAGCCACAGCCCTAGATTCCCATCTATAGAAAGAAAGTCGGACTGTATCCTGAAGGATGAAGCTTCCACATGCGAAGTACCTGCTGTATCACATGAATGATAAACAGGGAACCGTCTTTTTCCTTTTGTAGGACTCGAATTATGGCTGTTGGCAAATGACCACCGTTAACCTCCTGGTGAAGGCCAAATGTGTCAACTTGTTTAAAACAACCAGGCCACAATGCAGAGTGGGGTGCCCAAATGCCATACTCTAGCCCGGAGAACGCCAGCATGAGCCAGCCTGCCTTTGCTATGGGAATGTATCCTGATTGAGACCGTGGGTTTGAGCCAAGAAAAATGACTTTGCAAAGTGCCACACTGTGCTGAGCCTGTGGCCTGGCCATTAGAGACCAGGAAAGAAAGTATCTAGATCCCATACCCAGTTCCAACCTTCTCTTTTCCCTCCATCCTCATCTCACGCTGGCTGGTGAGAAATTTCATCACTTGCTATTTATGAAAAGAACACAGCCTCTTAAAGAAGGGCTTTTAGGATATTGGGGAAGGGGAGGAGGGCAAATCACAAACTAGATTTACTTTCAATGAGCCAAATCAGCACAAATGTAACATGAACAAAACGTCTAATCAGTCACAATCAAATAAAACGAGACTTCCTGGAGAGTAGCAGCCAGATGGAATGTTAATATAGTTCAGACCATTAACATTCCACCAATGTTCGCTGCTTTTTAAACAAGCGAGTGGGGCCAGGTCTAGTCTTGCAAGGAAAAGGAAATGTAAGCAGATCCATTTTCTCTAAAATCAACCACCACACAGAAATGACATAATGTAAAGACAGGTGACTGCTGAAGTTTACCTAATTAAGTACTTCCCTTGACCATTCCCCATTCCTACTGAGCAGCCCAGTTTTCTATCAACATCTTTTTTTTTTTCTAACAGCCTTATTGAGATAAAATGCATGTACCATTCAAGTCACCCATTTAAAGTATACAGTTCACTGTTCTATAGTGTAATCACGGAGTTGTGCAACCACCACCACAATTTGTGAATATTTCCATCATGGTGCTGTTCCCTTCAGCTGTCACTACACAAGCTCCCCACCCTTTCTATCCATGGGCAACCACTAATCTACTCTCTGTCTCTTCTGGACTTTTTATATAAAAGGAAACGTATACAGTGGTACCTCGAGATACGAGTTTAATTCGTTCCGTAACCTTGAGGCGTGGGAAACTATGAGACGCTCGAGTCGCGGTAAACTGGTGGGTCGTGTGCAGCCGGCCAATCCACACGATTACTCCTATCTCAAATGTTGCTGGTATTTCAAAGCAAAAATCGCTCGCTCGACGGCTCATATCTCAAAAATCTCGTATGTTAGGGCACTCGTATCTCGAGGTACCACTGTACTCTATGTAGAGGTGTCTTTTTGGGGGTCTGGTTTCTTTCACTTAGCAAAATATTTTCAAGTTTCACCCATATTATAGCCTGTATCAGTAGTTAATTCCTTTTTATTGTCAAATAATATTCCATTGTATGGCTCTACCATATTTTACTTATCCATTCACCCAGCCTCTCTCCTTTTTCTCTGATGAATATTTGGCTTGTTCCTACTTTTGTGCTATTATGAATAATGCCTGCAGTAAAGATTCTTGTATAGATCTTTATGTGAGCATATGCTTTCATTTCTCTTGGGTATATACCTAGGAATGGAATTGCTAAGGTAACTGATCACACTTAACCTTTTGAGGAACTACCCAATCCTTTTCCAAGGTGCTTGGCCATTTTACATTCCCACCAACATACTCCACATTCTCCACATGACATTATTTTGCCCATTCTTGCAAAGAATTCTCTGTCTTTTTTTCATAACTGTCCTTGTGGGCATAAAGTGGTATCTCACTGTGGTTTTGATGTGGGTTTTCTTGATGACTAATTATCTGGAGCATCTTTTCATGTGATCTCTAGCCACTGGTATATCTATCTTCTTTGGAGAAATGTTTTTCAGATCCTTGGCCTATTTTTTTATCTGGGTTATTTGTCCTTTTTTATTTTGAGTTATAGGAGTTCTTTAAATATTTTAGATACAAGTCCCTTATCAGATACATAATTTGCAAGTATTTCCTCCTGTTCTTTGGGTTGTCTTCTCACTTTCTTGATTGTGTTCTTTGAAGCACCTGTTTTAAATTTTAATGAAATCCAAATTATTTGTTTTCGATTGTGTTCTTTAGACTTTGGTGTCATGTCTTAAGATCAGCTTTTTCAAAACAAGCTCTTTTAGTTTGTGTTCAGTCTCGGATACTGATTCTATTCCATGTTCACAGCAGGGCCTGTCCTTGGCTTGACCCCTCATACATGCAGACTCAGCAGACCACACAGCCCACAGGTGATGCGGAACCTGCATGGGGTCTCTCACCCACTGAGTCCTGCTGCTCTCTGATTAGGACTATGACCATTATTGAACACTCACACATCTACATAAGGCCTTTGCGCCTCTAAAAGCTTTCAGAATTAATTAATACTTAAAAATAGCTGTGATCCCTCCCCCCTATTCTAAGATAATTAAGAAGTTGTTAGAAAGACAAATCACTTTCTTCAGAGGAACTCTAATCTCTGAAATTCTTGAACTTTGACTAGAAAAAGAGGACGAAAGTAGAAATGGGGCAAAATGTGACAGTGAAGTCAAGGTGCACTGCAAGTCAGGGGCAGCTGAAGCTTCATGTTCTTTTATCATCACTTCGCTCACCACCACGCACTGCACCACAGCCAGGGGGATCTTACTCAAAACCTCTTCATATCAATTAGCTCATCAATGCATGCAAGATTTATCTGAAATCAGAAATTTTCAGAAATCAGCAAATGTTAAGTCCCTAAATGCTTCTCCAGCTCATCTCCTACAATTGTCTCCCATATGTGTCTTCCATGTTTCCACACTCAAGCCTTATCACATTTCCCTCAGTTTACCTTTGGACCCCTGAAACTTTCTTTGCTCTCAAATGCACGGTCCTTCTCTTGCATGGAGCAGAGTCCTATACATGCATGAAGACCCAGGCAGTGTCACTTCCCTGGTGACGTCTTCCCAACTTCACCAAGTAACTAATAGATTCTACCTTTGTGATAGCCTCAGTATTTTCTTTATAGTTTCTACTACTTATAACTCAGGTGGCACTTGAAATCTCCCTGCCCTTTATGCTCTAGCTACCAATGGCTTGCACTTCAATTCTATCCTATGGGAAATTCAGTGCCCATCGAAGGTTTCTGAAATTCCTAAAGGATGAAGGCAGAGTGGTGTTCCATCCTGGTGGATACTGTTGCCTCTGACTTTCTACCTCCACTGAGTTCTTGTTCTCCGCTGTTTGGCTTGTGGCTACATCTTTTTTCCACAAACATGGACCTTAACGCCTTAAGCTGAATTCCACTGAAAACCGTGGTTGGCATCCTGTGAGGAAATCTTGTACAATTTCCTCCCCAGGAGTAACTTGCTTCTAACCAATAAAATCTGGCAACACTCAGCAATGTCATTTTCATGATCAGATGACAAAGATAATGACTTGTCTTGTTAGCAGACCCTCTTTCATTGTTTGGAGAGGCCCATGTGGGAAGGAACTGCGGGTAGTCTCCAGTCAACAGCCAGCAAAGCACTGCGGGCATCAGTTCAACAGATCTTAGGGAACTGAGTTCTACCACCATCATTTAGATGAGTTGAGAAGCAAATTATTCCCCACACAAGTCTTCATATGAGTTCCCAACCCTGACTGAAACCTTGATTGCAGCCTTGTGACTGCAGGTGAGGCTCTAGCTAAGCCATGCTCAGATTCCTGACCCACAGAAACTATAGGATAACACGTGGGTATTGTTTATGCAACAACAGATAACAAATACAAAAACCTAACAAATAAACAAAGAGCCCATTCAGTTGGGACTTCTGTGTATACATTAGACTTTACTCATCGTTTAGGAGACAGAGAGGCTTTACATCACAGAAATATTAAAAACATAAAGCTCAATATTGGACACTTAGTTTGTAAGAATCCTTTGACCACTTCATTGTGTTATTTAGCCTCTCTCTCGCTCTTCTTTCCCTCCTCCTCCTCCATGACACCTGCTATCTCTGGTAAAAAAAAAAAATTAAAACTATATATTTAATATATATAAATATGTATAAAAATATTAAAAATATATTAGAGAGAAAGGGGGACCTTTCTTCTCTCTAATCTCTGTCTAGGACAGGCATGGAGAGAGGGACTTTTATTTTTCCAAGGGCATAATATAATATAATATGATAAATATAATATAATAAATATAATATAATATGTAAGTATAATACAACTTATGGTGCTTATAATTATTTGTTTACATGTCTGTCTCTCCTATTAGATTGAGTTTTTCAAAGAAAAGTGACTGAGATTTATTCAGCTCTATATCCTTGGTGCATGGTAAAAGTTGATTAACAGTCAGAACTCAGTAAATGTTTGCTAAATGTGTAAACATTATGTCATTACACTAAAATATCTACTTTTAAAATTAGTTATCAATGCATTATTGATGCACAAGAGAACCACTGTGCTAAGCTATAAGTAAATTTATTCTACAATAAGGTCCTCAGATGTTTTAAGTAACTACAACTCCTTTAAATATGTTCAAGATAAGCTATTACTCTGCATTATTTACAATAGCCAAGATCTGGAAGCAGCCCAACTGCCCAGTGGACAAAAAAGCTGTGGTACATTTATACAATAGAATACTACTCAGCCAATTTTTTAAAAAAGAAAATCTTACCTTTTGTGGTAGCATGGATGGAGGTTATTATGCTCAGTAAAATAGACCAGGCAGAGAAAGACAAATATCCTATGATCTTAACTATATGTGGAATCTAATGAACAAAATAAATTGATAAAATAAAAATAGAAGCATAGAACAGACTGAGAGCTGTCAAAGGGCAGGGGCTTGTGGGGGGCTGGATGAAAGAAGGTGAGGGGATTAAGCAAAAAAAGTTACATATATACATATGTATATATCACAGACAACTGTGTAGTGAGAGGCAGAGGGAAAGGGGGATGGGAGGTAGGTAAAAGTAGGCAAAGGGGGTGGGGGAAATGGGGACAGAAGGAGACTTTGCTTGGGGTGATGGGCGCATGATGCAGTGTACAAATGATGTTTTATTTACTCATACACTTGAAACCTGAATGGTTTTGTGAACCAATGTCACCCCAATAAACTCAATTAAAAAAAATTAAAGTTTTCATTCCAGCGACATTCAACAGTTATCTAATAATTGAAAATAAAATTATGGCATAGCTGAGACCGGTTTGGCTCAGTGGATAGAGCGTTGGCTTGTGGGCTGAAAGGTCCCGGGTTCGATTCCGGTTGGGGGCATGTACCTTGCTTGCGGGCACATCCCCACAGTGGGGCGTGCAGTAGGCGGCTGTTCGGTGTCTCTCTCTCATCGATGTTTCTGACTTTCTATCTCTCTCCCTCCCTCTCTGTAAAAAATCAATAAAATATATTTTAAAAAATTATGGCATAAATAAATTAAGAGATTTGTTCAAGATGATACAGTTAATAAATGGTGAAGTAGGACTTAAACTTAAAAAAGAGCGAGAGAGAAACTATTGCTCTAATGAGTCCAATACTATAGCATGAGACTCAAACTGTATCAAATACTGTTTTAAAGGCATATGTTCATGTTACTAAATATTCTATAACTCATGGTGAGAGTATGTTGGATTTTTCAGCTTAGAAAGCAACTGTTTGGGAATTCCAGTTCTAGGAATTTATCGTAAGAGAAAAACACATCAACATTTATTTTTAAAAGCAAAAAATTAGAAAGTCAAATATCCTGCAATAGAGGCACATTAAGTAAATCATGTTATATCCACACAGGCAATAAACCAGCTCTTATTTGTTAATTGATAAAGATGTCAATAATATAGTCTTACATGAAAAGAGCAATTAACAAAACGATATCTAAATGTTTGTAAAAAATGCACATGCCTATATCTCTGTGTACACATGTAGAAAAATGTGGAAGGATATATACCAAAACGTTAACAGCAGTTATCACAGTACTAGAGGCCCAATCCATGCACCTGTGGGGTTCCTTGGCCTGGCCTGCACCCTCTAGCAATCTGTGACCCTTCAGGGGATGTTGGAGGCTTAGCGCACAGATTCAGCCTAATCCCCGTAGGCCAGGTCAAGGGACCCCACCAGTGCACAAATCTGTGCACCGGGCCTCTAGTATGCATATAAAATCTTTGGTTAATCTCTTCCCACTCTCATCCCTCCCCCTTCCCTCTGAGATTCATCAGTCTGTTCCATGTTTCCATTCCTGTGTATTGAGCATCTGCCCCTTGGTGGTCAGTGCACATCATAGCTACCGGTCAAATGGTCAGATAGTTACTTAGGCTTTTATATACACTGAGTGGCCAGATTATTATGAACTCTGAACGCATAATAATCTGGCCACTCAGTGTAAATCCTATATAATAAAAGGCTAATATGCAAATTGTCCCCTTGACCAGGAGTTCAACCAGCAAGCAGGCCGAGCAACTGCCCATGTCCCCTCCCCCTGGCCAGGCCTGGCCAGAACCCACCCATACACGAATTCATGCACCAGGCATCTAATACACACATACACACACACACACACACACACACACACACTGAGTGGCCAGATTATTATGCATTCAGAGATCATAATAGTCTGGCCACTCAGTATATATAGATAGGTGATCTTTATACTTTACTATATTTCTCAGATGTTTTTTTAATGAGCGTATGTTTCTTTTTAATCAAAATATTTTAAACTGTTTGCTCTGGATGGGTAGCTCAGTTGATTAGAGCATCATCCCAACATCCTAAAGTTGCAAGTTAAGGTATGTACAAGTATCAACCACTGAATGCATAAATAAGTGGAACAACAAATTGATGTTTCTCTCTCTTTCTCTTTCTCTCCCTTCTTCCGTTTCTCTCAAATCAATTTAAATTTTTTTAAAGAAATAAAAAAATTTAATTGTTTAAAAATAGAAAAAAGAATTCATTAGTATTATCTAATTTGGCAAATATAGACTGCCAACTGCACATGTATTAAATTACTATTCTGGACTGTAAAAGCACCTAACATCACATTTTACTTTTAAAAGCAACTTTAAATAAGTAGGCTTATTTGAGCCTCCCAAAACTTTGTGTCGTAGAAAGAACTTGCTAAGTATGTTCACTGACAGTAAATGACTTGCTCAAGTCACAGCAGGGTAAGTACAAAAAGCTAGATATAAAAGCTATGGTTTCTGACTCCCAAAATGGGAAAGGAAAATGTTATGAATGGTTCTAGGTGCAGCTGGTCATCTCAAAGAGCAAAATAAAGAATAATCATAAGAATAACACTTAAGAATATTTTGTGAATATTCTGAGTAATTTTTTTTTCAGCAAATTCTGAAGACTACTAAATAAATTCATTTCCCATGTTGTCTTATTTGGGAAAATTTCTGAAAATTTCAGTTAACTATTCTTTTCATTGGTCTTATAAGTAAGCATAGGCCAATCAATGTATAGAACTACTAATGCATGGAGATAAATAGAAGATAAAGAACAGGCAGTGAGTTTAAGAAAAATGGTATTCATGTCCAGCTGGTGTGGCTCAGTATATTGAGCATCATCCCATTCACCAAAAGATCACCAGTTCAATTCCCAGTCATATGTCTGGGTTTCGGGCTCTACCAGTAGGGAGCATGCAGGAGGCAGCCAATGGATGTTTCTCTCTCATTGATGTTTCTATCTCTTGCTCCTTCCCCCTTCCTCTCTCTCTAAAAAAATCAGTAAAATACATTTAAAAAAAGAAAGAAAGAAACAAAGAAAGAGAGAGAGAGAGAGAGAGAGAGAGAGAGAGAGAGAGAGAGAGAGAGAGAGAGGAGAAGAAGAAGAAGAAGAAGGAGGAGGAGGAGGAGGAAGAGGAAGGGAGAAAGGAAGGAAGGAAGGAAGGAAGGAAGGAAGGAAGGAAGGAAGGAAGGAAGGAAGGAAGGAAGGAAGGAAAAGAAAAATAGTATTTGGGGAGTGGAGATGTGTGAAAAGCTCACAACAGTCCCCATCCCTCCCAGCCATAGGTCTTGACAGCAATGCTGAGTTGACACAAACACTAACCAAACATTTCACTGACTACTCTTTTAAGTCACTTTATTTTCATTTTGATCCATTTTCTTTAATACCATTGTAAATAACCTAATTTTTAATAAAAGAAAGGAGCAAAGGGAAGGCCAAATATTATAGTCATTTGTGCAGCTTTGCCAGGAAGCTGCAGTTTAACACTAACCAGGCTTATTCCCTGCATCGTTGAAGGAAGGGACTGGACAGATGAAGAATAGATCCATGCCTAGTAAAGTCTGGGAGATATAGAGAAGATGCTATCCTGTCGGTCACATCTGGGAACAAGTTACTGGCCAGAGTAGGCATGGCCACTGCAAGCACTGGAAGATTTAAGTTATAATCCCTTAAACAGGGGAGTTCACTCTCTTTGTTCACACTCTTGCTCTCTTATCCTTTTTCACTTCTGTCTTCAGAGCTCTCATGCTCCTGCATTCACCCACATGGCCCACAGCCATGTGGACCCCACACAATAGACTGCAACATGGAATGGAAACTCTGGATGCTGGTTTTGCTACTAGCTCTACTGAATCCCCAGCTGCACATCTTCCAGGACTGGATTAAGGGAATGGGACTTCGATGTAATTGCACTTAAATAAAAATCCTGTGTGTGAGTGTCAGAAAATTCTTTTCCTCAAGATACAGATACTGTAAAAACCCCACCCCAAGCACACAGCAGGGAAAGAGATACCTCACTTTCACGAATAACACCTTTATATCTGTGTCTTTTGTATAAGTTAGTTTGCCTTAAACCACCACAACAAAGAAATACTCACAAAACAGCACTTCTGAAAGCTATGTGCATTACTAAGTAAACGAAGGTGCTATGCACCCAGTGTGGGTGTGAAACTTAAACAGTAAAGCCTTGTGGTGAAGCCAGACTAGAAAGATTATAGAGCCAACTATCTCCTCATCTCTGAAGAGGAAGAGGCTGATCAAAGAGCGCTGAACTTGAAACAGCATGGCAAGACAAACTGCAGGCCCGTGGCAGAGGACAGAGGGGAGAAGAGGGAGCTTCCTGGAAGTCTGGCTTTCCTCAGACCTGTGTAACAAGATTAGGAAGAAACAGAGCAGAAGGCAGAATGTGTGAGGTGTGAAGTGTGAGAAATTTTAGACAGAGAGGCTGGCACTCTGGGATTTTTTTAAAAAAGTGACCCTTTGAACTCCCATGAAGTGTGGGCTAGCCAGCCACACGGGAGAGGATCAGCAGATCAGTCGAGAAGCATCCAGATGGACCAGGGCAAAGACAATGCCCATGGCTGCTTCACACTAAGGAACTTACTAAATCCTTACTGAGAACATATTGGATTTAAAATCAGACACACCACAATGCTATTGGGAACTGATTGCATGCACATTTATGTTCTATAAGCTGCATGTAGATCATTTCACATTGTGGGCTTAATTTACTCTCAAGCAATTAGAGATTGTGAAACAGTGACAAAACTCTTCATAATCATCATTAAGTATTTAATTGAAGGAATTGGTAAAGTAAAAACAAAAATAATTTAACAGCCCACACTTGCCTACTATATCCTAAGCAATGTTATTTGACAGTTATTTTATATATATCCATTTGTTATTATCTCCATTTTACAGATGAGGAAACTGAGGCAGGAAGTGGTTAAGTAACATGCCTGAGGTCCCAGTTAGAAAATGCCAGGTAGAATCTGAACTCAAGCAATCTTGGTTTAGAGGCTGTGCTGTAACCACTAGACTATAATAAATCACACTATGTATAGCAAGCCAACTCCAACCTGCCTACATAATCTAGATTCTGGGGCTTTGAGTGAATAAACCAGGTAAACAGCATTCTTGCAGAGTAAGTTTTCAATGGGCTTTCTGCATATTTTATAATTTTAAGAAGCCTTTTAAAATATTAATCAGTTGCAAAAGTTAGGTCAAAGGAAACAACTGAAATTCCACAGAAGACACACAAATAGCATAACTGAATGAAGTATGCTGGATGTGATGATGAGAAGTGGATGTGGGGAGGGGAGGTGTTAGTGAAAACAGAGAGGAAATGCCTAGTTAAATGAGTTACCTCCAGACAATTGTTTCCAGAGAAGAATACAGAGCTAGTTTTGTAACTTCTCCTAATGCCGGTGGTCTTGATCTGACATCTAGAAAGGTTTAGGAAAACTGTAGAAGGGGCTGTGGGTAAATTAAGTAAGAGTCTAAAGACGAAACATAATTTTGAAAGGCATTTGGTGGGGGAGGGCAGAGGAGCCTGGCTAAAGAAACCAACTTCTCCTCCTCTCAGGATCCCTTGCTTTTTATTAACACAATTTGTCCTAAGGCAAGGTGGAGACATACACATCAAAGGGTAGGATTAGGTACAGAATCCATGGTCAGACTGGGGAATTGCCTTCGGCTGTTCAGATGTTTGGCCAACAGGAGGCAATGACAGGTAGATTAAGATGCCCTGAGTAGTCTGGCAGCAAGCAATCATCCTTTTCAGGTTTGGGGAAATGCCTTTAGTCATTCCAGCAGGCATTATCATATGACTCAGCCTTTGTTGAGTCCCCAAATTCCATCAACCTTTCAATGAAACTCTTGCAATTATGACATGCTGGAATTGGTTTCCAGCATTCTTCCCCCTCCCCTCACCCTTTTTTTTTTTAACTGTTTAAAAATAGAGAAGAGAATTCAGGTAGATAGTTGAAAATTGAACTATCTTGTGCAAAATTCCCTCAATCTTCAAATCTTGGCACTCATTTAAAATTATTTTTCTCTGAATGATGAGCCAAATAACACCTTCTACAAACATAGGCTGCCACCTCTCTTCTAGATTCATTGCAATTCTCGCTGACTGCAATATGACCTTCTGAATAGCAGAGTACTGGAAATCAGTAGAAATTCTGAAATGCTAAGAAGATGGTCTTTAGCCATGGTTAGTTTAGCTGAGTAGATGGAGCGTTGGCCTGCAGCCTGAAGGGTCCCAGGTTTGATTTCAGTCAGGGGCATGTACCTTTGTTGTGGGCACATCCCCAGTAGGGAGTGTGCAGGAGGCAGCTGATCTGTGTTTCTAACTCTCTATCCCACTTCCTTTCTCTCTGTAAAAAATTAATAAATATATATATTTTTAAAAGAAGACATTTTTCAAAATATAAATATACATAGAGGATGGTTTAAGTTTGAATACGTCTAATGGCAAGTACATGATGGCAACATCTCTCAAGGCTCACCCCTGTTGCCATATTTGAATGTAGTCATGAACATCCAAGTCAAGGGTCTCCAAAGTGGACGTCAGGCACCCCAAATGGTGTGCAAAAACATCCATTAGGGTGCAGGAAGAACACAGTCGAATTTATATTTCTATTTTTTATTCTTTTAAAATTTTGTTTTTTATATGTATATTTATAAGGTTCACAATATATTTTCAGGAACTGCATACATACGTTCTTTAAATAATAGATGTACATAAAGAAGAAAACAGACTCCTTGAAATGGTTGACTATGATAGTTCCAAAACTGGTAGCAAAGTAAACTCAGGCAGAGAAACTAGATCATAAAATCCAAGATATTCTATCTATATAGTCATGAAATCCAGGAAATCCTCTCTACACAAGTCATAAAAAATTCACCAACAGCCCTGGCCATTATTTCACAGTGGTTAGAGCATCAATCCATGCATCAAAGGGTCACGGGTTCTATTCCCAGTCAGGGGCACATACTTGGGTTGCAGGTTTGATCCCTGGCCCCAGTTGGGCCGTGTTGGGGGGGGGGGGGGGGGGGGGGGGAGGAAACCAATGTGTCTCTCCCACATCAATGTTTCTCTCTCTCTCCCCTCCCCATCCCCTCCCTTTCACTCCCCACCCCACCCCCACCCCCGTCTCTTTCTTCTTTCCTCTCTCCCTAATAATCAATGGGAAAAATATCCTCAGGTGAGGATTAATAAAAAAAGAAAAAAAAGAATTCACCAACAACTCAATATTAAACCAAAAAGCTTGACACATCAGCCTACACAGCAGAGCTCCCATGAAATCAGGACCAGCAGAAGGAACCTCTTTTAAGAGCAAAGGCTGATTTTTAAAAATATATTTTTATTATAAAAAACATTATAACCTAATGAACAAGAAGATAGATACAGAGGCAGTAAAGCACCAAACAGACTATCAAATTACAGTGGGAAGGCTGAGGAGTGTTGGTAAGTGGAGGAAAGAGATCAACCAAAGGACTTGTATGCATGCATATAAGCACAACCAATGGACACAAGACACTGGGGGGTGGGGGGGTGTTTGGAATGAGGGCATGTGACGGGGGCAAGGGGGGTTAGGGGAGGCTGGGGGAAGGTCAGTGGGGAAAAAAAGGAGATATATGTACTACTATATGTAATATTTTAAACAAAAAACAAAATAAAGAACAAAAAAATAAAAATGTGTGTATATATATATATATATATTTTTTTTAATTGATTTCAGAGAGGAAGGGAGAGGGAGAAAGACATAGAAACATCAGTGATGAAAGAGAATCATTATCGGCTGCCTCCTGCATGCCCTACACTGGGGAATGGAGCCCGCTACCCGAGCATGTGCCCTGGCCAGGAATTGAAACCTGATCTCTTGGTTCACAGGTAACATTCATTGTAAAAAGGCTTTTTTGAGAGTTCAGATTGTCCTTCATTTCCTGCAGTCACAAGGCAGATAGTGCTGGAAATCAGGCTCTGTGAAACTGGAAGGCCTGCCAAAGAGGCTGAATGCAGGCTCAATACTGGTATGTCTCTTATGTTGAAGTCGGGGCCTTATGATCTGGAATCGACATCTGGGTGGATGACCTGAAGAACATTAAGTCCCTGAGTCCCGCAGCCATTGACAGCAGCTCTCTCCTTGCTGGAGAGCAGCCTCTCCTTTCCCAGAGACCCTGCCAAGTCCTCACACAAGGTAGGTGCCTAGCAATATAATTCTTGTCCTTTTAAAATCTGCTGCCACCTAATCTCACTGCCTCTGAACAGATAGCTAGAGTCAAATCTTAGCACAGCCCAAACAGGGAAACAGAGCTCCTCCTACAGAAGTGAACTGCTTAGCCATCGAAGGAACAGGTATCAGCAGGAGCCATAGGAAGATTACTTGGGGTGGATCCTGAGGGGGTGAGACGAGGGGGCTGCAAAATATGGAGCCAGATAAAGAATGACTTATTGGCACATTCTCCTCTGGCTCTGGTTCCACAGTCCTGCCAAAGACCCTGAAAAGGGCCCTCGCATCCAGCTGGAATGGCTCCAGGAAGCTTGAACAGGGTAGTGGCTTCCTGTTACTGAGGTGGAGATGCTAGGCTGAGGAAGGGAGCAGAAGCATCAAGCAGGTGAAACTGTAAATATGGATTTAGTCTCTGAGACTGAAGAACCCACCACCTATGTTTCCTAGAAAGGAGCAGAGAATTCTCCCTCCACAAGGCTTTAAGACGAACTGATAAGGGAGGCACTGGTGTCTTTGAGATGCACACTTGAACCTTTCAGGAACCACTTCACAACCCTCTAGGTTCCACCTCTTGCTCCTGTCACTGCTGCAGTAATCTGTTCCCCAAAGACCTCAAGCAACTTCAGTGACCCGACAGGACCTCGACCCTTCCACGGCCTTGGGCTTCTTAGTCCTGGGTTCTCTGACAAGGAGGTGCAGGTTACTGGGCACTCAGGCATGTGCAACCTGCTAGTTCGAAGGAGCCAACCCCTGTGGAGCCACCCTTGATCAGTGGGGGACAGAAGCCAATGGAGGAATGCTTCCCCTTTTTGTTGTCCAGGGTGGGCAGTTGTGACAAGCATTCACCAGGCTCCTTAGCGAGGTGTGTTGTCATCTATCGCTAACTGCTCCTGGCACTGGCCAACTTGTTAACACCATACCGGTCTTGGCTTTTCACTCTCTCTACTCCTGCTCCCTGGAATCACTTCCTAAATAAGCCACCTGCACACGACTTTTCAGAGGATCATTGGATAAAACAAAGCCCACTAGTTTGAGGGAGTAGAGGCAGAGGTACTTTACTATGGTTCAAGTCCTCAGCTCCCAGAAAATTGGTCCACAGGTGAAATCCCAGTGATGACAAGAGCCTCATCAGCAGATACCTCCCCAAACAACCTCTCACTGAATCTTGATCACAAGCATAGAAGCAACACCCCTCTTTTAAAGTAGAATCAAGTGCTACTTTCACACATACCCTCCACTCGACCTTCTGCAGTTCAACCTGGTCAGGTGACAGCAAAGAAAAGAGATACAGAGACATGACGATGAAAAACAAGGGGGAAAAGTTTTGGTAGCTTTTTAGATAAAACTCTCAGGTAATCTGATAGGATTTGGGCTCCAGTAACATATTTTTATTTTATTGTTATCTCTCTCTCTCTCTCTCTCTCTCTCTCTCTCTCTCTCTCTCTCTGTCTCTCTCTCTGTGTGGTGTGTGTGTGTGTTTATGTGTGTGTATTATTGATTTTAGAGAGGAAGGGAGAGAGAAACAGAGTTAGAAATATCAATGATGAGAGAGAATCATTGATTGGCTGCCTCCTGCACGTCCCCTACGGGGGGGTGAGGGGTGGCCGGGGGGGTGGGGGGGATGAGGCAGTAAGGGGGATTGAACCTGCAACCGGGGCATGTGCCCTTGGCCAGAATCAAACCTGGGACTCCTTAGTCTTCAGGCTGATGCTCTATTCACTGAGCCAAACCAACTAGGGCTATTGTTATTTTTTGTTAATCCTCACCAGAGGATTTTTTCCCCCATTGATTTCTTAAAGAGTTCAAGGGACGGAGAAAGGCAGAGAGAGAAACACTAATGGGAAAGAGACACAACAAATGATTGACATCCACATGCACCCAGATCCGAGCCAGGAAATTGAGCCTGCAACATAGGTACATGCCCTTGACTAGAATTGAACGCTCAACCCTTCAGTCCACAGGCCAACACTCTAACCACTGAGTAAAATGAGTTAGGGCAGCTCTAATAACATATTTTTAAAGCCAATAAATCCAGATGTGCTTAGTAAATTTCTGTATTAGAGAAAAATATATCCACCCTTTATTCCAGATCTTTTGATGGAATAACAATCTATAACAGTGTTTATGGCTAAACAAGCAAGAATATGTCATGACTTCTGAAATAGAAACATTTATAACTGGGCCTAAAAATAAGAATCAGTTTTCCTATATGACGCTCAACCTATGTTGTATCAAAAATAGGGTACTTCTTGGGGAAAATCCAGCATTTCAACAAACTAAATACAGCCCTCTTTCAAATATATCTTTTCATGCTTTGTTAGTGTACTATTTTTAGAAAATCATTTATGCACGAGCTGGGTTTCGGGTTGCCATTTTTTTATGCGTGTCAATCAAAGATACCAGAACCCAACCAAGTAAATGGGTTCTGGTATCTTTGATTGAAATCATCCTTATTTTTTCTTTATTTAGCACAAACACCACACTTAATGCTTAACATAAATGGATGTTCACAGAAATTGCATAGCAACAAAAGAGCCCTGGTTTTGTCTTTCTCACAGATGTTAAAATAATTTATTGCATTATTACTATGCTATTGACTCTTAAGTAGAGGATAGTTCCTAATCTGACTTGGCTAGAAAAAAAGGAAGTTATGAAGTAGAGACTAATTTAAACTGGTACTCATCAGTTAATCATCTCATCAAACCAACATCCTCATCTGCACAAGTACTACAATTATACTCATATATGCTTAGTCATAGATGCTATACGTCATAATGATTCTGGATCAATAAATAAGAAATCAAAGGGGCATATTTAATAACTTGTTCATAATGAAATTTCTTATGCTATTAATATCAAGTTTCTTTCTGTGACTTTAGGCTATTTTAAAAAGGGTTGAGGGTGGGGGATATAGAAACCTTGTTACCATGGAAACTGTAAGCCGGTCAGCCCATCTGCTTAAAAGGATATAAAATTTTATAAGTAGAATTTTTAAAACCTTACTATGAGAAAGACTCTTCAAACACAGCAGGGGGGAAGAGAGTTACAGAAAATCTGGCAAATGGCCGTTTGCAAAAATCTGGGCTATCTTTATCTAGAAACTAGCTATGAATTTGCAATCATTCTTACTTAGAGGAAAATATTAATATTTTATTAATATTAATAAAATATTAGGATGCTAAAATGTAAAATCTATTTTGGCATGTTCCATGCTAACAGTACTTACATCATTTTTTAGCAGGAGAAATTACGAATTTTTATTGACAATTAGTCCAAGGAAGCCTATGATTTAGTTTGTTTGGTTTTAAAAACTGCTCTAGATGTTTATCACAGATTCTTATAAAATAGTAATAGGGTTTTTGATAACCTAAAAACAAAATAAAAATGCATTTAAACAATTGTGGTGTGAAAGTACAATGACATCTTTAGCACCTTATAATATTTAGCCTTCTCTTCTGTGTTTTTTTTGTTGTTGTTGTTTTTTGGTTAAATCTTTATTATTCAGATTATTACATTTGTTTCTCTTTTTTCCCCTCCATAGCTACCTCCACCTGGCTCCCACCCCTCCCTCTATCCTTATATCCTCCCCCACTGACCTCATCCATAGGTATATGATTTTAGTCCAGTCTCTCCCTGTACACCCCTCACCCCTTTCCCCCTGAGAATTATCAGTCCACTCCTTTCTGTGCTCCCGATTCTATTATATTCACAAGTTTATTCTGTTCATCAAATTTTTAATTCACTTAATTTTTAGATTCACTTGTTGATAGATATTTATTTGTTGTTCATAATTTTTTGTCTTTTACCTTTTTCTTCTTTCTCTTCTTAAAGAGTACCTTTCAGCATTTCATATAATACTGGTTTGGAGTTGATGAACTCCTTTAGCTTTTTCTTATCTGTGAAGCTCCTTATCTGCCCTTCAATTCTGAATGATAGCTTTGCTGGATAGAGTATTCTTGGTTGTAGGTTCTTGCTGTTCATCACGTTGAATATTTCTTGCCACTCCTTTCTTGCCTGCATAGTTTCTGTTGAGAAATCAGCTGAAAGTCCTATGGGTGCTCCCTTGTAGGTAATTAACTGCTTTTCTCTTGCTGCTTTTAATGTTCTCTCTTTTTCTTTTGCTCTTGGTATTTTAATTATGATGTATCTTGGTGTAGTTCTCTTTGAATTCCTTTTATATGGGGTTCTGTGTGCTTCCTGGACTTGTAAATCTATTTCTTTTACCAGATGTGGGAAGTTTTCAGTCATTATTTCTTTAAGTAGGTTTTCAGTATCTTGCTCTCTCTCTTCTTCTGGCCCACCCACAATTCTGATGTTAGTATGCTTGAAGCTGTCCCAGAGGCTCCTTAATTTATCTTCACATTTTTGGATTCTTTTTTCTTCTTGATTTTCCAGTTGAGTGTTTTCTGATTCTTTATATTTCAAATTTTTGACTTGATTCTTGCCCTCCTCTAGTCTGCTGTTAGGGCTCTGTATAATATTTTTTTATTTCAGTCAGCGTATGTTTAATTTCTACTTGGTTCTTTTTCATCTTTATTTGCTCCTTTTTCATCTCTAGTTGTCCCTTTTCATCTCCTCTTGGGTCTCGCTAACTTTATCCAACTTTTCTAGGATATTCTTGAAAAACCTTATAAGCATGGTTTTGAACTCTATATCCAGTCGTTTGTTTTCCTCCATTTCTTTTATTTGTGATCCCTTCCCTTGTCTCGGCATTTTCACTATGCTGGGAGAACTTCTGTATTGGATTCAGCCTTATGATACCAGACTTGAAAAACTGCAAAAGCCTCTTTGTTGAGCTTGGGATGGGTGGAGTCTCAGGGCTTAAGGGATCACCTTGCTTCCAGTTGGCCCCGCCCTCCATGGCCCTTGAGTCTCAGGTGACTGGGTAATTGCTGGAGTGGTCCCTGTGTGCGCGCCCACTCTGTCTTGCAGTACCTCTAGACTACTGCCCCTCCAACTCCCCTGCACTCTGGGACCACATGAGTCTGGGTCCCTAGGGTTTTGCCTGAAACTGGGGTTTAGTGGAGTTAGAAGTGAGCAGTTGGGAGGGTCTGTCTCCAGCCCACTCGTGAAAGCCAGAGGCACAATCAGCAGTCGGTCTTCTGTGTGCAGTGCCGTGCACGCCACCAGACTTCTGATCTTTTGCGACTCCCCTAAATTTCCATGCACTTCTCCCTTTTCACAGTCCAAACTCCCCCCGTATGAGTTTCGGCTGGACCTGGGGTTTAGTGTCGTAGGATAAGGGGTTCAATGCCGTTGAGAGTCTCCATCTCCCTCCCGCCAGAGAAAGCCAGCCAGGTACTCCGGCACTCGCTCTCTCCACGCACGCGCGGCTCTGTACCTCAGCTTTTTTTGCAGCTCCTCTGGGTCTCTGTGAGCCCCCCTCTTTTCTTGTAGTTGTAGAATTTCCACTCAGCCAGCTTTCCTGTGGTTCTAGATGATGTCCGTTCTGTCTTTTAGTTGTAGTTTTGAAATTGTTGTGCAAGGCAGCAGTGTAGGTGTTTACCTATGCCACCATCTTGGATTCTCTCTCTCTTCTGTTTTTTAAATATGAGTCCCTAATCCATAAATTTATTCATTCAACAAACATATGAATCTAGTAGGAACCAAGCCCTGACCAGGGTAAAAGCACAAGAAACATGCATGTTAACCAGTTCAAGCCCTTAAGAAACTGAAGGTGGCTTAACTGCTTCCTTCATTCACCCATTCTTTCATTCAGTAAAGGTTCACTGTGTGTGCACCTACCAATGCCAGGCATGTTCATAAACACTGGCGTTCAAATACACAGTGATCAAAAGCAATGAAAATCCCTGCCCTCCTAGAGCTTACATTCAGGTGTCATTTACACTTAGATGACAATAACGGAGAGGGGCAGTTTAGAGATAAGACCAGGAGTTGTAAAATGATAGAAATGACTCCTTCTGCCAGAAGATTCCAGAAGAGATGGCTTTTGAGCTGGGGCTTGAGGGGTGGGTAGGAATACAACAGGCAAGAACAGGGACAATCATTCCAGGCCAAGAAAGCACAGTATGGAGGCAAAAATCTGGAGAATGTTGCCACGGGCTGGCTTGAGAAATTCAACATGGCTACAATGAGTTAGTTATATTAAATTTTAGGGAAATTTTTATATGCAAAGTGATTTTTTTTACAAAGTCACTTAAAAATATAATGTATCTGTGATATGGTATTAATTTTCCTAAGCAGCAGACTTCCCAGTTAAAGAACATTCATGCCTCAAGATAAGTGTTCTAAGTCAGATATAAAAATAGCAATAGTAAATTCTTAATGTTACAAACTTTTTTTCACAGATATTATCTGTCAGGTTTATAAAACCTTATAATACAGGTACAGCAGTTATTAGCTCTGTGTTACAGAGGTGGAAACTAAAACTCAAAGAAGTTAAGTGACTTACTCCAGGTCTAGGAAATAGTTAAGCTAGACCTTGAACTTGAGCTTTTGCTGTAATTACTCTGCTCTTTCTACTAGATCAAAATTTAGTGCCAATTTATTGATTTTTAGGAAGCAATTGGGAAATGGTCTCACAGAGCAATATATCACAAATGCTATTGGGTCTTTGGAGGAAATCTATACATACATGCTTTGTGCAACTGGCAAAGAAAAAGGTCTGGAGAGCCATCAGAAAATGCAAATGTCACATCAAAATAATGGTTTCCTTAAAGAGATGACCTTCTTCCTTGTTTATCAAAGGCTCAAAAATGTCTCCTATCCCACCCTCCATCTCCCATCCCCTGTACCAAAGTGTCCGCGCTTTGAAGCAGCTGCTTTTAAGCTCACTGCTGTTTCCCCAGTGTAGGAAGCTGACAATTATGTTTTCACTATGTTTACATGGGAATTTAGCCACCACCCCCAGATTCTACTGCCATCAAATATCCTGGCATAATTAGCAGAAGCACAGCATTATTATGAACTTTGAAAAAGCTAAGATAGAAATGTAAACGAATGAATTGCTAACTATATAAATGAACAAACAGTGAAGTTACGTTAAGAGAGTGGAATACAGTGCAGGATAATAAAAACTCTGTGAAAATATAAGTAGGTTTTGAGAACAAAATAAAAACAGTAATTGTAGGCAGATTTGTCAGTCACTGTCACTGTGTAAAAGACAGTGTAAAAGAAAGTTCACTGTTGCCAGCTGTGTGTTTCAGGAGGGGGGCTCTCAGAACTGGGGACATTCAATGCAATAAAAATGTAGTCATCTAGCATTAAAATATCTCACTTGGCAAGCAACTCAAAGGACAGGTCTATTGGAGACGTATCTTTGACTCCAGGTGAAGAGGAGGGATCTAGGGCCAAAAGAAACAAGACAATATGGAGTAGAGGATGGGCACAGGTGGGATAGGAGTCTGTTAGATTCAGGAAACTGCCCCAAAACTACTGTTCGGATAGAGTCAAGGGCTGGGAGCCAGGTGAAAGTCCCATGTACTGGTAAGTTCATATGGAGGGCAATGAATTTAGAATAAAGCAAGACAGACAAGGGACAAAAGAAAACAAAGCTGTGTGGTTTTCCCTCCAAGAGCCAGGGATCATGAATCCCAAGTGGCAGGCTACCAACAGGTTAGGAACTCAGAGTAAGTGCCAGACACCACCAGCTTGTCCCAAAATCTTCAGAGCTACTAATGTTAACCACCATCACCACAATCACCACCTCACCACTACCACCACCATCACTACCATCACATCCACCTCCACAGCATCATCCCATAGTCACCATCACCATTTCCAACAACCTTCACCGTCACCACTCCACCCACACTCCCACTATCACCAGCACCACCATTGCTACCCCTAGTATCTCCAAGCCCACCATCAATACCATCACCCACTTCACCAATTTGACTTCCATCCCTCTACAATGGCCCCTTCACCAACACAGAGGAACTGGCAGAGGCTTTCAAACACCAGCCTTCCCCCACCAGTCTCTGAAAATGAAAGGCAACACTACTGATACAAAGTATGGCCACAGTCCTGCTTAAAAGCAGAACAGCAGGTCGTGGTTTTAAATAAAATAATTTTCATCCAGGATATACATATATTATCTCATGTCCCAAAATTCTCACAACACCCTTTTGAAGCAGGTATTGTTATCCCCATTTTATGGGTGAAAATAATGAGCCTCAGGGATGGTATGACGCACAAGGTCACACAAGTAGAACGTGATGGCACCAGGCCTCACACTCCTGTCCGCACCTAAGTCACAGCTGATTCCATTAACAGCTTTGCTGCGTTGCCTCTCTGAAGAAAACTAAGGGACAACCAAGTCCTTGAGATGTTTATCAGCAATGGGAGAGGCCTGTAAATGTAGCATTTCCAAGCAATGTGAAAAGTGCTCCAAATATACTAAGGGAGGAAGAAACTAATTCTGTTCCAGGAGTGTTGGGGAAGACTTCACAGAGGATATGATGTTCTGCAATCGTGAAGAAAAGGAGTAGGAGTGCACCAGAAAAAGCCGTGGAAGAAGAGCACTCCTGGCAGAGTGTGGGCAGAGCAGGTGAGAAGGACACAGGCTGTGTTTGCTTACTTTCACTGGCTGTGCTGATTTTCCCACGTTTGGCCTCTGGCCTAACTGACAGCATCCCCTGGGGTCTGGTCATCTTGTCTTTTTTACACCAATAGAGCCACACACCCTTCAGCCATAGAAGAGATGCAAATCACATGTTTTCTTAACTCAGGCTCAAATTCCAGAGTCCGGGAGTCCTGCTGCCACCTAAGGAAGTCTGGGACAAAAGATTCTGGTCTGCAGGAACTCAGGAGTCCAACACTGGGCACCAGACCAAAGCATCAGCCACAAAGAGATGAAGAGCTGAGGCCAAGTGCTGGTCAGTCGGTGATGACCACTAGGCTTTCTAGATGACTCTATATGGGCAGAAACTGTCCTGAAGCAAATCCAGGATGGAGTGCCCTAATGAAGCAAAGAGTAAAGTAATAGCTCACCTGTGTTTCACCAAAATGTAGCTAGTATTCCTGACATCAAGCCATGTAATTCAGTGCATGAGGTACATTGTTTGTCATGAAGTCTTTCTGGAAAGTGGATTAGGAAGGGAATTGCTCAAACCTAGATGTCATAGGAGGGGCTAAGGTGTCATGTGACGACAACTGTTTTTATTTATTTGTCTGTTTGTTTGTTTTTCCAAGCCAGCAGCTATGTCTTTGGGCTTGAAAATATGGATCCTTGAACATCCATTTGTGTGTTTTTGGGTAAACTCCAAACTGCCTTCTAAGAAGTACCTCAGAGTTTGGATCACCTCTAAGCCTTCTTTTCAGGCACATGTTCTTAGATACCTCCATTTTTAAATGAGTTCGTTACCACCAAAACAGTCTGCCCTTAGCACGATTTCTCACTTACATGACAACAAAGACTATGTCCCACCCAGATTCTTGGCCAGCTACTGAATCAGAAAATCAGTTCTTTCTATTCACTTATCAATCAATATTTACTAAACACTTATTATATGTCAAATGCCTATTCTGTCCACCTGGAAAGTTCAATGACAAGGATATACCAGTTTCTTGTCTTTTTGAAGCTTACATTCCAGTGAGGATAGGATGAGTAAGTGAAAAGAAAAATACATGAATAAGGTGATTTCCGATAGTAAGGGAATCTAATAGCAAGTATGCATGGGATAAGGGGAGTCTAACTTAAGTGGGCAGACAGAGGAGGTCTCTCTAAAAAAGAGATGTTTGGGCTGAGATGAGAACAAGGAGGAGGAGCATGGTCATGTAAAGAGTTGTGGAAAGTGTATTTCCAGGACAAGAGAACAGAAGTACAAAGGCCTGGAGACAGAATTAATCTTGGCTTATTCAAAGGACATAAAGAAGGCCAGAAATTAGGGGATGGGGCAGAGTAGGTGAGTTGGAGATGAAATATGAGAGTTTGGCAATAGTTTGATTATTATAGAGACTTATAGACCACAATAAGAAATTAAGATTATATTTTAACGCAAAGTCTATAATAGGGTTTTAAACAAAGGAATGATATAATCTGATTTCCTTTTTAAATAGATAACTCCACTAACAACCAAGACTATATTTCTTGGGACACCTGTACAAAATAAATATAAGATAGAAGGAATAACATCTATTATATTAGTAATGGCAGTACATGGGAGCAAACCTAATTCTTCCATAAAAGACAGAGACTATGTTCACAAGAGCCAAGATCTGAAAGCAGCCTAAGTGTCCATTAGTAGATGAATGGATAAAAAACTATGGAACATTTACACAATGGAATACTACTAGGCTATAAAAAAGAAGAAAATCTTACTTTCATGACAGCATGGATGGATCTAGAGAGCATTATGCAAAGTGAAATAAGCCAATCAGAGAAAGATAAGTACCATCTGATTTTACTTATATGTGGAATCAAATGAACAAAAATAGAAAGACTCATAGATACAGAAAACAGACTGACAGCTATCAGAGGGGAAAGGAGTTGGGAGGCTTGATGAAAAAGGTGAAAGGATTAAGAAAAAAACAACAACCTCACAGATACAGACACCCAACAGTATGGCGATTACCAAAGTGAAAGGGAGGTGGGGGGAGGTAAAAGAAGGTAAAGGGAAGATAAATGGTGGCAAAAGGAGACTTGACTTTGGGTGGTAAGCACACAATACAATACACAGGTGATGTATTATAGAATTGTACACCTGAAACCTATATACTTTTGTTAATCAGTATCACCCCAATAAATTCAGTAAAATTTTAAAAATAAAAAGATAATTCTGGAAGTTGGAGGGGAGATTGACCTGGTGGTGATTGGAAGCAATGAGATTCAGTAGACCAAAAGAGAGATGGTGGTAGCTCAAAGTTGAAGTAGAGTGGTGAAAGGAGAGATGGAGAGAAGTGGATGGATTTGAGATGGTGTTTTGAGGTAGAACTGACTGGAATAATTATTCAGATCCATTATTTCATTATCATTCTGAAGTTCTGCTGTGAGAACAATATTTTAGGAGAACAGTCTATAAAACCATCAGTTCATCTACATCAGCAATTTTTATGAATCCTTTAAGATGCCTCCAGGCCTGCTGCAGAGAGCATGAGGAGGAAACGGGTAGGGGTGCAGATATAGCAACCTCCATCAATCAAAGCATCCCAAATACGTTGATTACCAAGGATGGCATCTGCAATTTCATTTGAAGAAAGGGTTTCCATGCTAAAACCAAACTTTGAAAACCACTACTGTAATAAGGCAGAATCTGCCCAACTGGCCTCAATATCCATTCTTTCCTTCCTCCCAGAAATAGAGCCATCACAATTTTTAGCCTTCATATGGCTACACACCTAAAGACCACATTTCTTAGCATCCTTTGAAGCTAGATATAGCCTCCTAACAAAGTTCAGGCCAATGGGTTGTGAGCAGAAGAAGTATGGTTAATTTCTGGGTCATCCCCTTAAAAATAAAGCTACTTATTCTCCTCCTTCTTACCCCCACCCCCTTAAGCTGCCTAAGAAATGGTGATGACTACAGCAGCCACACTGGAAAAACTAGGAGCTAAATATTGAACACCACTGAACTGTTGGAAAAGAGCCATCTACCCACTTACCTCTGGATTGTTAAGTGACAAAGAAATATACATTGTATCTTTTGATTTCAGTGTTATAGCAGCTTAGCATATACTCATGCAGAGTTTCAACAGCCAATATAAGACCTACCATGTCTCTCATTCCCTTTTCTGCAGCAAACACAAATGCTCCAGATAGTAGCTGCTTTATTGGAATGAGAAAAACACTAGACAAGTCCTAGCTAATCCAGGAGATACCTGAAGTGTGAGTGCAAAATAAACCATTGTTGTTATTGTTGTTGTTGTCATTGTTGTTTGGGGAAAGTTTTTATTATTACAGCATCACCTAACCTATCCTGACTAATACATCCTGGTTAAAAACAGCTGCTCTAAAATCTCCCTCTGGATTACATGATACTAGAGAACCACATCCATCACCTGGGGAGTTTGGAAAATACTGATGCGTCAGTCCCACCCCTAAAAGTTCTGATTTAATTAGGCTGCAATGTGGCCTGGGCGTGGAGATTTTTATATACTTCCCTGGTGATTCTAATATGCAGCCAAGGTTAAGAATCACAGACGTCTATGGACCATATTACAATGGCTCCCAATAATTGCTTCTATTGCACTGTACTTCGGCATGATGAGGGACATTATCTATATACTGAATTATATTATGGAAAAAAACCCTCCAGAATTATGATAAGGTTTAACTTACTGTTGTACACAGTGCCAACACTAAGAGAACAGGGGAGAAATTTCTCTCTAGTCTCACTGTGGGAAGGAAATATTTGTGCTTTTCCTAAACAACAAGTTTACTTGTACCCTTAGACACTGCAAATCCTATAAATGTTCATGCTTTCCTCTCTGGTTAGTTCCCAGGTTCAGAGACAAACTTGAGGCCCCCAACAAGCAAGTGACTAGGATTTCATTGGCATACATTTTGTGTACTCAGCACACTGTCTTATCCTCATTTTCTCCTCGGTTCATTTTATTCATTTGTGTTAACTTACAAGGTAACTTAAGCCATGTCCAGAACAAAGCAGTATATAAATATATTCTTTTTTAATAATAAGTAAGAAACATGTGCCACTGACTGGAAGAGGGATGAGAAGAAAAAGAGTCAAGTGCATTAGTTTTCAAAGGCAACTTGAACGCACATATCCCCCAGAGCCTACTAGTTAATTTCACTTAAAAACAGAAATTCCCGCCTCACTTAATGAAGTATAGAAAGCCATGTGAACTACCTATGCAAAATATCATGCCCCAAGAAACTAGGGATAAGCAGGAAAGACATCAGTTCATCTATGTCAGCGATTTTCATGAATCCCTTAAGCAGGAAAGACAGTATTGAATCCTTTAAGCAGGAAAGACAGTATTGAAAGCTTCTAATGCAGTATTTTTGAAAGATAAGGCAGTTCTACTCACCTTCAGTAGTTTCAATCTGACAATTTTGGTTATTTTTATTATACATGTAAAGCCCCATTAGCTCCTTGCTGTTCCTGGTGGCTTTAACAATCACAATAGCAGGTGCTACACTACTCCTTAGCTGACTTCCTCTTAATAGCTTCCAGGATGCAAGTCAGAGAACCATCTTACCACATTTCACAAATACTTCATTCTTGACAGCCCACTCTGTTCTTTGCATATCCTTTCATTCTGCATGCATATGCTTAAAACAGTTATAAACTCCAGTTCTATCCAAAATTATCTTTCCCCTTGTAGACTTCTCTACATCATCTTTTTGCTACATTCTAAAAAGAACATCTTCATCTAATACTTTCAATAATACTTGATGACCCCGTGTTTTATGAGTTCATCTCAACAGCGAAGTGGCACAGGATTTCCACAAAAACTATAGTGTTTTCTACCAAGATTGGTGAAGTTGATCACACACATCTGTGGACGCAGACATAAGGCCTTGTAATACTAGAGTTGAATGAACCTCAGAGGTCACCTACTCTATACCATGAAAGTCCCCATTTTGCAGACAGGAGAACAAAGGTCCTGAGAAATATTAATTAAGGTAGTCACTCCTATATTAATACTTGGGTGGTATCTCAGAAATCCATTGTTTAGTCAGTTATTTAAAGCTTAGTACATATTTTATTAGGAAACATAACAGAAAGTCAGATTCCCAGGTCAGCCTACAAAACTATATTTAGGATAGATGATAGTGATGATAGCACAACCAAGTGAATGTGCTTGGTGTCACTGAACTATTCACTAAAAAGTGGTTTAAATTGTAAATTTTATATTATATGTATTTTACCACAATATTTTGAACATTCCTACTGAAACCGTGAATGGGCTGAAATGTGCTACACGAGGAAGGAAGAGCAAAGGAAGAAAGCGATTCCCACTATCTTGCCTGGCTCCCCAGGAGGGTCTTTCTGGCTAATTGTTACTACAACACCAAATCCCTCTCCATCTACCACTGGCTCCCAAAATTCTCTTAGGGAACTGGTCTTCCCCATTCTCAGCCATGGCAGGGCTGAGCCCAATCTCCTCTCTGGGCATAGCCACCTATGGCTTCAAGCAGTCCCCTGGCTGGAGGACAATATGAATGGGCAATCCTGAACCATAGAGGCCATTGCTGCCACCATGCTAGCTGCTAAACCGAGGCATAAGCCAGCACACAGACCTGAGCATAGAAGGGCATGCAATGTTGAGGGAATTGCAGAAAAAGAGAGCAGAAGCCTTGATGGAGTCAGGAACTTACGGAACAAGCCACACCTGAAGTTGGCCAGACCTGCTCCAGGACTTTTCATCTACATGAGCTAATAATTGGTACTTTGTCTTAGCCAGTTGGTGTTTGAGTTTGTTTATTTGCAACAGAACAATTCCCAACAAATACAGTTCCAGAATAAAGACTGAAATAGACCAAGTTTGATCCTCAATCACCTTTTTTGAAACCATCTCCCACCAGCTACTGTTTTTTCTCCCCAGGGACCCACTACCCTCCACCTGTCCTAAGGTCTCCATGCTGATTGCCTACCCAGGCATACACCAACTCCCAAAGTGCTTCAGCCCCCAATATTACCTTTCCTTTGTTCTTACTTCGTCTATACCACAGCCCCTAACACAAATTCATAAAGCAAAAATAAAAATAATGCATAAACTATTATGAGTATGTTGCAGCTGAGACTGAAAGGAATTCAACGTGTGTCTGTGTCTGCATCAATGTGTGAAGGTCAACCTATATTAAAGTTGCTGCCAGTAGCAAGCCTTGTGTACAGTCTGGGACAGAGGCAGAATGATGTCTGTTCCCCAGTGTAAGCCTGCAAAGAGAGATGCAGGTGATAGCACAGAAGCTGGCTTTGCAAGGGAATCTGCGAGATGCAGGGCCCAGGAAGTGGCACTCGAGGGCTTGGGAGACAGAATGTGACCCTGAGTTTTGAGAAAATCTGAAATAGAGCTTGGATAGAGAAGCTGAAGAATATGGTGCTGTTTGCCACCTCCTAGGTTTTGACTGAGAACCAGCATCTTAGAAGGAGGCAGTGTTCTCACAAAGGCAGAGCGACTAGGGAGGGAGCAGCCTTCTCCAAAGGCTTGGGCAGCAGAAACAATGAAGGTCAAAGTAATACAATGCACACCCACTGGACTCACAGAGCGGTGTGACAAGGTGTTGAGTTCCTAGGACTACAGGTAAGAAAGGTGAACAAGCAAAATGTGTATGTTTAATGTTGATACCTTACAACTTCTTCTGCTTCTCCTTCCTCCTATTTACACAATATGTTAAAGACAATATCCATGCAGACCATGTGCATGTATATACTTAAGGAGAAATTAATAGGTGAACAGTAAAAGTGTGCTATCAGGCAGTGCCAGAGAAGGTGATCCAGAACCATATTACAGAGCTTCATGGAGGAGAAGGTTCTAGAGGGGTTTGACAGAGGAAAGGTAGTCATCATATGGACCTCTTCAAAGGGAATGAATGGCATGAGTGAAGATGGAGGGAGGAACTCAGGGGTGGAGGGGACAGGCTTTCTGATAGGGAAGTGAGGGGAGGACACTGTGTGAAGGACAACTTGCCCCAAGGACACTGGGGTCTTTGTTGGCGAGCAGGTCTACGTTGTGGTGGTGGGCTTTTATAAGATGGTAAGAGAGGATATCTGTGAACAGAGTCAAATTTCAATAATGTATGAATGACTAGAGCTCCTTAAGACTCTTGGGAATGTTCACATTTTAAAAATAGGCTGCTCGGTAACCCAAATCATCTTGAAACTGTTCAGATTTCAGATGCTGGAGGAAGAAGAAAAGTGTTCAGGGGTGTGAAAGCAAGTGCTCTGGGGCAGGACATCATTCTGTGCAGGGTTCTGTCCCAGCCCCGAGTTCCATGCCCAGACTGAGGGTCTGGTCAGTTTCCACACTGCTTCCTGGTTCTTCTCACCCTGGGGCCCGAGGGCGTGGTGAACACTCCAAGGTCTGTTTTCTGTGGTTTTTGTTGCTTAAACAAGACCATGGTTGTGGCAGAAGGCCTGGATGATGGTGGATGTTTTTAGGGTATTTGTAATGGCAGATATGTTTAAGTTTTGTCTGCTTGTACATTTTAAATAACCTGCCACAATCATTTAAAAGATGACATCAGTTAATATACTTACTGTCACTGAATTATACACTTAAAATGATTAAAATGGTAACATTAAATTATGTGTATTTTACAATTTTAAAGAGCATAATTTTTAAAAACACCATTGTCCTTCCTTTTCCTTACAATTAACTCTGTATGTAGAAGTATTAAAGTACTTAGAAATATGAAATTTGCACTTAACTGGTTTTGTTTAAACCCTAAGCATCACTATTCATGTAGAATAGCAATAAAATACTAACAATACCTACAATATACATTATTACTCTTACAATGTATATTTGACATAGTTTTAAAAAAAGATATTATTTGGTTTCATTTCCATTTTATGGATCAAAAGAAATATTTAGTAAATTAGTGTAACAACCAATGCCAAATGGAAAACTGAGCCTTTGCTATCACAAGGACTCTCTACAACATGGAGACCAAAAGAATAGAAAATATTCCCCAAACTAAATCAACCCTCAAGCTTTCTGAAATTAGCAGAGAATGTTTGCCGCTGACCTATTTCTCTCACACACGGCTATGTTGATAATTGACTTTTGTCCCTCAGGGAAGTGCTCAAATATAATTGAGCAGCACCTGCCACATAGAGAGTACCGTTCTATGTACCCAATAATTCCCATAAATATTGTACTTAGCTTAGGACTCAAGCAATCTGCTTTCTTCTTAACTGTATTTCACAAGGAAGAAATATTATAATTACCAAAACTGAGTTATTATGAACATCTGGATGAAAATAAAAAATTTTAAATTATAAGTACCCAAGGTATTTCTATTACTAAAAGTTATTAAAAATTATGGTAATAACCACTTATATTCCTCTGACAATTTTCTTTAATCCTGTTGCTCTCATCCCATTACATAAACCCTCTTCTATAGATGAGAGCCACTCATGAGAGGAGGACAAAGCCAGGGGTTTGATTTCCATGCATATTTAAAAAATGTAGCTAAAAATGATAAAAGACTAAAGCTCCAAAATAAAGATAAATATGATCCACCCCATTCCACACCATCACTTGAAAAACATCTGAAACACAGGCTTAATGCAAGTCCCTTTCCATACATGGGCCAACATCTGCACATTTGACTAGGGGCTACAACTGGGAACCCTCAGTTGGCATAGAGAACATGTGAATGAAAAAAATCTGAGGCCAGTCATAAAAGATCATGTTATTGTATGATTCCAGATACCTGAAATGTCCAGAATAGGCACATCTATCAACCCAGAGAGTACATGAAGGTAGCTAGGGCTGGGGTTGGGGAGAAGGATGGGAAATGAGTGCTAATGGGTGAAAGGTTTCTTTGGGGGTGAGGAAACGTATTGTAAAATTAGGTTATGTTGGTAACAGAATATAATCTCCGAATTCCTAAAAGAATGACTTCCCCCTTTCTGCTACTTACACACACACACACACACACACACACACACACACACTGAGCCAAATAAGAAAGTCATACCTATTGAGCACTCTAACCCTAACAGTGTTCATTTTACCCACCTCTTTCATTTGGAAATATAATCAGCACTTGGGTTGTTAACACTGGCACTAGGCTGTTCGAGAAGCAAGTAGGAGAGTCTGATAAATTCATCTACATAAATCATTGTGCATTTCAAGTTCTTTTCCCCAATTTAAAAATAATATATTATTTTGCAGTGAATACTGCAAAAGTTTATCATTTCTGATTATTCTGATAACCAAGAAAAATGCAGATTCTTTTCAAGTTTATGTTTACAAAATATTTCCTCTCAAAACATAGACTACTGCTACAGTAATTAAATTGCAACTCTGGACAAAGGCACTCCAGTAACAGGAAAAGAACATAAAATGAGAAATCAAATAGCAATGGTCTGTCATCCCAATGATGGCAGTGAAATGATCAGAAAGCTCCAGTAAAGTAGATAAGTTCAACAGCCCCTCCCTCACAATACTTTCAGTGTCTGGAGCACAATTAATTACCTCCACTCCATTTCTATAAGAAAGGAGACGTTAAAGACATCGGGCAAGTCTGCAGAAGGGCAGATTAAAGTGAGAACCATCTTCAACCTGGCCTATATTCAGGCCAGGTTGGGCATACATCAATCAGCCTTATCTATTTCCGAAAACGGGCTGCCATAGCACACAGCTTATCATTACTGTCACTTGAAAGCAATAAAAGTATTCCCTTAAAATTGAATCTAACATTTAGCCTTTTCATTAATTCAGGCTTCCAGTTCTAATCCTACCCCCTTTCCCAGGCCCCATTCACATGTTTTGTTTTTTAAAATCCCAATTTCACTCTGTCGTCTATAACTTAGCTTCCCTCCAGGGCAAGTGTGCTGAGTTCAACCTCAATGTTTTCCTGGTTCATGAAGTACCAGGATATGTAACTGTGTGAAGGCAGGACAATACTGGCTGCTTATGGGGCTGCCTTGGAGATAGCAAAGCTCCTCTAGACACTTATCAATTTGATGATTTCTAACCTTGAGAGGTTCTCTACATAGAGTATGTGATTTTGGATGGGTAAGGAAGTGCTCTGCACAATCCACAAAGAGAATATTAGTCAACACCTGGGTTCAAAGAAAGTCAAAAGCACCTAGCAGCTCTGCCTGCCTGGGCCCACCCTGCTCAGAGGACCTATGTTTCTGAGGCCTGAAACCCAATCTAAGCAAGCACAGTCCTTGGGAAGGATGCTCATCAAAGAGGGAGCAAGCAGAGAATGGCACTGTTTGTGGTCCTAGGAAGCATCTGTTCTACAATATTGCCTAAAAAGCACTCAGAGGCCACACACTGAGAGCTACAGAGCCCAGTGCAGCCTCATGCCCACTCCACATGTGTCTGTGGATGGTTCCCGGAGTCCTCTGTGTACCTGGGGAACTTGCATTGCTTGCTTGCTCTGATTAGTGTTTATGCTTTCTTCTGAGTCTGAGCTGCAGAAGTGAGACCAAGGACAGGCCAAACTCAAAGGAAGATGATGAGCTTGGACAATGCCAAGACCTCCGCCAGAAAAGATGGGTCAGATTTGCTGGGCCCGGCTTCCCCAGTGTGTTAGGAGACTCGTCAGGATTGGAGAGAATGGTTTCTACAACGAACTGCGCCATGTGGTCTGACTGGAGTATGTTCTCTCAATTACACCGCTGCTTCCTCCCTTCTTAAGGGTGGCATCTGGAGTAATTAAAGGGAGAGGGCCACAGCAAAGCCAGGGTCATTTTCTTGTTTCCACATAGCATCCTAGAGAGATTTGAATCAGAATTTATCTGAGTTTCAATAAAATATTACCATCCTACACTGAAGGTTAAATAGTTCTTTCTTCTACAAAAATGACATTTAGGGAACTCGATGTGCCCCAAAACAGAGACCTGAAGAAAAGAAAAATGTCTGGTTAACTGATTAGCTGCCCAATAATTAGATTTCTCACTCAGGAACATCATCAATTCAGTTCCATTTACTCAAGCCCAAGAGCCAAAATTGTCACGAGAAATAAGATGCATTCGAGAAGATACATTCCAGAGAAAATTCACAAAGAAAACAGGTATAAGCTTTTCCTTAAAGTTTCTAGTAACTGGATCATACCACTGAGCAAGGAAGTTTTACTGACAGAGCAAATAAAAACTTCCCATTTTGCTGGTGAAAAAATGCTTCATGATTGTTCTTCCATTCAACTAAAATATAATAGTGGCTGTGCCGGTCGTGGCTGTTTCCCTCAGATTTATTCCTTCCCTTTCCCTCTGTGCTTTCTTTTCTATCTGAAAGGTCTGCACACTGTTTCCCAGGCTCCTGTGTTAGCTGACTTCCAGCAGGGCTGAGCCAATGGGAGGCACCCCAGGGAGCTGGGGGAAGGAGGGTGTGAGTTGAGAGTGGAAAAAAAAAGAAGCCAAGGTATTTCCCCCCATTCTCTCCACCTCAAGTGGTTTCTTTGAAGACGCTGCTTCTCCTCTGTGTCTCTCTGTGTTGTTGTTGTTTTTTTAATTGAGATATAATTGACTAATAAAATTAGTTTCAGGTGTACAACATAATGATTTGGTATTTGCACAAATTGCAAAACGATCACCACAAATCTAGTTAACATCCATCACCATCCACAGATAGTTATAATTTTTTTCTTGTGATGAAAAGTTTTAAGATCGACTCTCGTAGCAACTTCCAAATATTCAAGACAATATTACTTAATAACTATGGTCACCATGCTGTATATTACATCCCCAGGTCTTATTTATTTTACTAGAGGCCTAGTACATGACATTCATGCACCGGGCGGGGGGTGGAGGGGGGTGGTGTCTCTCAGCCAGGCCTGTGCCCTCTCATAGTCTGAGGGGTCCTTAGCGCTGCCACAGAAGCAGGAGACACTCCTGCCACCACTACTGCGCTTGCCAGCTGTGAGCCAGGCTTCTGGCTGAGTAGTGCTCCTCCTGGGGAAGTGCACTGACCACCAGGGGCAGCTCTTAGGTGGAGCATCTGCCCCCTGGTGGTCAGTGTGAGTCATAGCGACTGGTAGTTCCACTGTTTGGTGGATTTGCATATTAGGGTTTTATTATGTAAGCTAATGGGCTGAAGTTTGTACCTTTTGACTTACTTTGCCCATTTCACCCACCCCCACCTCTGATAACCACCAAACAGATCTCTGTATTAATGAGGTTGGGGTTTGTGGGAGGTGTTGTTTTTTTATTTTTAGATTCCACATAAAGATGAGCTCATACAGTATTTGTGTTTCTCTAACTTATTTCACTTAACACAATTCTCTCAAATTCCATCTATATAGTTTCGAATAGCAAGATTTCCCTCTTTTTATGGCTGAATAATATAGCATAATATATACACCACAATTTCTTTTTTCTTTTCTTTTTTTTAATATATTTGTTGATTTCAGAAAGGAAGGGAGAGGAAGAGAGAGATACAAACATCAATAATGAGAGAAAATCACTGATTGGCTAACTCCTGCTCTTCCCCGACTGGGATCTAGCCCACAACCTGGACATGTGCCCTGACCGGGAATGGAACTGTGACCTCCTTGTTCATAGGTTGACGCTCATCCACTGAGCCATGCCAGCTGGGCTATAATACAGTTTCTTTATCCATTCACCCATCCATAGACACTTTGGTTTTTTCCTTATCTTAGCTATTGTAAATAATGCTGCAATGAACAGGAGGGTATCTTTTCAGTTAATGTTTTTGTTTGTGTAGGATAAATACCAAGTAGTTGAATTTCTGGGTCATGTGGTAATTCTACTTTTAATTTCTTGAGGTACCTCTGTACTGTTTTCCATAATTTACATTCCTACCAAGAGTGCACAAGGGTTCCCTTTTCTCCACATCTTCACCACACTTGTTATTTCTTGTCTTTTTCATAAAAGCCGTTCTGACAGTGTGCGGTGATACCCTCTTCTCTCTTGCTCCTGCAGAACAGTACCCCAGTGGTTCCAGCACCTTCCAGGTGTTTCTGGCTCCTGGGCTCCAGTAACAATTTCCTTTCATTGTTCTTCTAGCCTAGAGGTGATAGTGGCTTCCTGTTATTGCTAACATCCACGTTTAGTGTCTAATCTCTCTCAATACCTGTTTAACCATGTTTCTACATTCAAGTCCTTCAGTTGTAAAAACTCACATAGCTTTATTTCTTGGTCATACTCTGGGTATACAGTGATAGATAGATAGATAGATAGATAGATAGATAGATAGATAGATAGATAGATA
>JAAGEH010000393.1:32885010-32945560 GCA_011751065.1 Lasiurus cinereus | reverse complement strand
GAGAGAGAGAGAGAGAGAGAGAGAGAGAGAGAGAGAGAGAGAGAGAGAGAGAGAGAGAGAGAGACCGGTAACTCTGAGCCCAATCAAGCCAAGTGCCCGGCCCACGGGCTTTGGTTACTCAATGTCCAGTTATGCATCCGGACGCACAAACTAACTTCCCAGGACGGTGCAGAGACAGAGACAGAGCGGGGGCAGAGCGAGCAGAGAGCGAGCAGGGCGCAGGGAGCGCCCTCGGGGCGGGGCGGGGCGGGGGGGGGGGGGGGCGCGCTCGGCCCCCGGACCCCTGCGCCGCACTCTGGCCTCCTGCCCAACCCGCTCCCCCGCCCCCGCGCCGCGCCCGCCTCCTACCTGTCTGAGGATGAAGCTGGTCGAAGTGGTGCTGCCATCGGATCTTTTCAACCTGCTCCTCCGGGTCGTGGTGCCTCGGGCCACCTGGACTCGATACACGGGACCAGAGAGAAGCGGGTGAGGACCGCACCGTGGAGAGGAGCGACCTCCCCCGGCTACAGTCCGCCTCCGAACCAGTTCCCTGGGGTCCCCCAGATCCCGCACCCAAGTCTCCTCCGCCGCCCCCAAGTCCAGCCCCCACCCCCACCTCCACTCTAATCCAAGACAACTGAAATGATGCCCGAGAGGAGCAACCCGAGAGCACACACCACATCCATTAACAAAGACTCTCAGGGTGCGGGGTCCGAGTGCCCGGCATCTGCTGGGGAAGACTGCGGGCTCGGAAGCGGGAGCGCAGAGACGAGTCGAGGTAAGGAGGAGGAGGGGGGGGGGGATGCGGGGGGGGGGGAGGAGGAGGGGGAGGAGGAGGAGGAGGAGGAGAAAGAGGAGGAGAAAGGGACGCGGAGGAGGGTGGGGGAGAGGCTGCCGGCTCGCAGGCGGGGCGCTGTGGGGCCGCGGAGGAGGGGGGAGGCGGGGGAGGGGGCGGCACCTGCGAGGTGGGCGACGGCGGTCGGTCCGCGGCCCCGTTCTTGGCGTAGGAGGAGGACATGGTTCCCTGCCGCGGGCCGGCCGGGGCGCGGTGGGCGGGGGACCCGGCGGCCCCCGGAGACGCGGCCGCGGGGGAGGGAGGCGGCAGGACGTCCCCGCTGGCTTCGGGACCGACCGCGCCGGCTCGCGGCTCCCTGCCCGCACTTTGGGGAGCGCGGCACCTTAAAGGGACCGAGGCGCCCCCGCCGCGGCCGTGTCCGGGCCGGCCCCGCAGGCGGAGGTCCCGCCGAGGGCGTTCGGGATCTGCCCACCCGAGCCGACGGGAGGAAGCGCGCTCCCACCGAGCGAGCGCCTTACAGCAGAGCTTTCCAGAGGATGGAGGGAGGGGGAAATCTGCGGTGGGGGTGGCTGGATGAAAATAGTCTGCACAGTTTAAAATGAGACAAAGGTGGCACGGTTCATGAATCAGGACTCGGGGAGGCACGCCGGTGCGGTGGCAGAGAGTGGGAAGAGCCGACCGACGGGGGGGGCGGGGGGGTGCCCGCGCGAGTGCTTGCTGCACTGGAATTTTAAAAGGACAAGAGCAGAACCTTCTTTCTGCGACTTCACTCTTTAGCGCACCTTGGGAAAGCATGGGGTTTTGTGGTTTGTTTTTGTGCTCTTTTTGCCAACTCTGGCCTTAGAACCGCGAGCCATAGTCAACCAGGCAGCCCACCTGAGAATGACGCGAGATGCAGCCCCACAGGAGAGCTGCTTGTCCTAAGGAGTTTTGAAGGTCACGTTAAACCTGCTAAAAAAGAGTTGGTCACGTGCCTCTACATGGATAGCTGTTTTCAAGGGAGGAAATTCATCTATAAAACGGTGCACAATCTTTGCTCTTGTTGCAACCCTGGGTCCTCTTCTGCACATGTATACTATAGATTAATTTGAGATCAAATGAAGCAAATTGTGAAGAAGCTGGAATTTGAAGTAATAAAAATATATGCAAGTGAAAAAATAAAAAGATTCGTTTAACTAGTTACTGCATGAGAAATCCATCTTTAAAATATGCATAGTATCTTAAATCCCTAGATCAGACCATATCACATTGCATTCCAGGATTTTTTATTTTTTTATAGAAACTGCCATGTTTCTTTTAAAAATTGCTTGGCATTACTGAAGACATGATTATATCTTACTATTCACCAGACACTTATTTCCATTCCTTCCCCTCTCCCCCTCCTTCACTTAATCCAGACTGTCATTTCTTTCCAACTGTCTAATAACTAGTCTCTGTCTCCAGGCACCCTATTGTGTGCAAATGCTCACACACACACACACACACACACACACACACAACTTCATTCCATCTACACACTATAGGCAAAGCCATTTTCTTAAATACCTCTTTGTCCCAGTCACTCTTCTCTAAAAAGAACTTATTGTTATCAGCAGCCCGGAAGATAGGAACCAAACTCCATGGTCCAACAGCCACGCCCTCCTCTTTCCCCTGCTATTCTGGTCACCACCTCATTTCTTCCACTTCATCTCTCCTTACAGACCTTTAGGCAAGCAGGGAGATCTGCACATTATTGCTTCAGCATACCAAATACAATCCCTCTTCAGCATCCCTGCCTTGTAATGTGTTGCCCCCCCCCCCCCCAGCTCCCCCACACACGGCTGAATCCTACTCTTCTCCAAACCTGGCTGAGCTCATTCTTCCTCCAGGATTGACCACTCTGGCACTGCATGGTTTCTTGTGCCACTGAAAAGCTGAAGCATTTATTCTCTGGACATTTAATAGAGGCTGCCTTGATTTACAATAGAGCCTCCATCCCATCTTTTTGTGAAACTCTCCAATTTCTAAAATAGGTTTTTAGCTTTTTAGCTTCTATTCTTCCACCTCACATATAGTAGCTATTCCATGAAGTGTATGGGTAATGGTGTGTCTACAAAATCAGAGCTCCCTGCTTAGGTTACAGTCAACTCAATCCATTTTCAGTTCTGAGCCATAAGTGATACGTAATCAATATTTATCGAATGAATTATTATATGGGCACTGGAATTTGAGTTTTCTGGTTTTCCACTGCCCACAGTCTCACTGATTGTAAGTTCTCAAAAAAGAATCTATAGCAGCAGCATAGCGAGGACCTCTCTCCACCAACCCCACAGCAAAACTGGGGAAAATTATTTTCAAAAAAAATATTTAAATCTCTGGAAGTAGTCCAAAATCCTAGTCAAAAGAAGGCAAATGAACATTTAAGAAAATTCACTAAAGGTCAACAATAACGTTGAGAGTCTGTGGTATTTGAACCAGATACCTCCTTCCCTGTTTCCAGTCAGTGAGAGGGAAACTCTACTCCACAGTGGTTGCAGCCCAGATACAGGGCTTCCTCTCCCCCTAGCTCCCATGGGCAGGGTTACCTTCCTGTCAGGGAAAGGACATCAGCACTTACTATCCTGTCCTTTGATGCTTGTTGCTGAGGCTATGCTCCCATCAAATACAGCAGAGAGGTGAGGGCTCCCTTGCTTAGCCCAGTCCTATCTACTGAAGGGATGGAGGCTCTATTGTAAGCATAGCACCCCTGAGAATACTGGGGCTCTGAATGCTCCTGGAGAGGCAAGCCAGGAGACCTGGGACTACTGTCTCTCTCTACCAAGCACTGAGCTCCTAAAGTGGGGGTGTCACTCAGAGAGAGGTACATCACTGTCCCTGACCTCAGCACCAGAACTCAAAGAATGAAGTTGGATTCTTACCTCATGCCCCATACAATGATTAACTCAAAATAGACCAGAGACCTAAATGAATGAGCTAAAAATGTAAAACTATCATAACATTGGCAATAGATTCTTAGATATGGCACCTAACGCATAAGCAACCAAAGGAAAAAAACAAAAACAAATGGGACTTCATCAAAATTCTAAACTTTTGTACTTCAAAGGGCACTACCAAGAAAGTGAAAACAGAACCCTCAGAACAGGAAAAAATATTTGCAAAGCATATATATTTTAAGGGACTCCTAGCTCACTTATCTATATAATCTTATAACTCAGTAATAATAAAAGATAAATAACCCAATTCTAAAGTTGGGCAAAGAGTCTGAATAAACATTTCTCCAAAAAAGATGCACAGATGGCCAATAAGCCCATGAAAAAGATGCTTGCCATCATTAGCCATCAGGCAAATGCAAATCAAAACCACAGTGAGAGACCACTTTATACTCACTACAATGGCCATAATCAAAAAGTTCAGTAACAAGTGTTGATAAGGATATGGAGAACATGGAACTGTAATACACTGCTGACAGGATTGTAAAATGGTACAGCGGATGTGAAAAACATTTTGGCAGTTCCTCAAAAAATTAAATACAGAGTTACTATATGAACCAGCAGTTCTACTGATAGGTATATATATCCAAGATAAATTCCAGGAGTCAAGAATATGGGCAGATATGTATAGTTCTCTTGGAGAAAAGGAGAAGATTAAAAAAATACAAACAATACAACCCTCCACATGAAAGATAGCTTACTTAACTAGATCGTCATGATCACTTCTGTCCTTCATCAGCTTCATTCTGCCATTTTTCGTGTTTGTCATAAGTTGTGTTCTTTCCATAACATTTAAAGGAAGTGTTTTGCTAAAAGTTCAAATTAAGATACTAAATGATGTAAATTAAATTCCAAATAATATTCAAATTCTAGTTTTTCTACCTGCTCTATACCCTGTGAAGAACACAGGCTTTCAGCTATTCAAAGTTGGAATAGGACTTGAATGAATCTATTCTGGTGGTTCGCAGCCAGGATAACATGTGGGACATAAAAGCTGAGACATCCAAAACTGTCAGGAGGTTCCATAGCATTTGCTTTTTCCTTAGTTCCCATATCCTCTTTCAATGTCTCTTGCTAATGTTACCTGCCCAAGTATCTGACTACAACCTTTCAGCCTTCTAGGTGTTTCCTTTATGGAGTGTTTTTCATAACCACTTGCCCCTCTTTCAGCCCACAGCAAGGGTCAGTGATGTACAGTTTCAAGCCACAAGTCAGAAAGAAATGTCCAGGGAGCTTCTGCCTCTGCTGGAGTCCTGGGCTCAGTAGAGAAATAAGCATTCTGTTCTGGAAAGCAGCCATGGGGATTGTGTGATGAGCACTGGAGATCCTAAGATTTTTTTCCCCCCTTTTTAACAGAGCCATTGGTCTTTTTGCCACTTAAACAGGACTCTAGCCCCTTGTCTCTTGATAGTTAAAATAATGCCATATCCCTTGGATTCTAGGATGCATCACTGATTGAATAGACTTAAGGGAATAAAATGAAGCCTTACAATACATACTGATCCACTGTAAAATACATCCTGATTTCACACAGGTTAAATGGGATGATAATGATAAGCACAAAATAAGGAAGGGTGAAAGAAACCTCACATTTACTGAAAGCCAGGCATTGTGAGTTGCTATGCAGCTCTCTGCTAAATTCATCTTTATTCTTCACTAGAGGCCCGATGCATGAAATTCAAGCAAGAGTAGGCCTGCCTTCCCTCAGCTGCTGGCACTGGCTTCCCTCTGGCACCCAGGACCCTGGCTTCCCTCCAGCCGGCCGCCAGCATCTGGGACCCAGAACCTGGGATTCCCTTGCAGCCCTGGCTTCCTCAGGAAGGATGTCTGGTCTAATTAGCATATTACGCTTTTATTATTATAGATTCCACAAAAATGTCCTGGGCCTACGCCAGGGCCTAGGAATACACCAATGAATAAAATAGTTCCAAGTTTTAAAGGATTTTACAGACCTCGTTGGGGTAAAATGCTTTCAGATACAAAGAGCAAAACCCTACTAAAAGTAGTCTAGACAAAGAGGTAACAGATAAAGGGTTTATTTTTTCACATAAGAAGTCCAGAAGGAGAGAGCCTAGAACTGGTACAGCCACTTAAAGATGTCATCTAGGAGCCAGGTACTCTGAATCTTCCTGAATCATCATAACTTTCTTCCGTGGTCACAATATGGATTGCTTTGGCTCCTGACATTGCACCTGCCTTCTAAGCCAGAAGAGTGAGGAGCAAAAACTTTTCCTTCAAAGTTTTTTCTTTCTTTCTAGGAAGCCCTCCCCAGGAACTTTGACCTATATCTCATTGACCAAAATCATATCACGTGGCCACCTGGGCTGCAAAGGAGTCTAGGAAGGCAAGTACTATTAACTTGTTTGCTGATTTCCATACGGCATATAAATAAGGCTGGAAATGCATGTTGAGTGGGCCAAACTATAGCATCTGAGACAGAGACAGGTCATCCTGGTATAACATGACAACCCCTGGAACATAGTCACAAGGTGCTATAGACATGCAGCATGGTCTGGGGCCAGAATCAGGAAAATGTGAGCCAACACTTGGAAGACAATTTGTTAAATGGGCAAAAGAATTTCAGACCGAGGAAAATAACAGGGCCAAACACATGTATGAAAAAGTAAAACTAGTACCATAGGAACTTGGGATTTGAGGGTTGGAATCTAGCCTGTATGCAGGAAAGTGGAAGAAAGGGCTTAGCAGGGCCACCAATAGTGAAATCGTGAAGATCCTAATACAGTGGTACCTCGAGATACGAGTTTAATTCGTTCCGTAACCTTGAGGCATGGGAAACTATGAGACGCTCGAGTCCCGGTAAACTGGTGGGTCGTATGCAGCCGGCCGATCCGCGCTGATCCGCGCTGATCCGCGCAATTACTCATATCTCAACTGTTGCTCGTATTTCAAAGCAAAAATCGCTTGCTCGACAGCTCGTATCTCAAAAAATATCGTATGTTAGGGCATTCGTATCTTGAGGTACCACTGTATTTGATTCTAGAGAGTCTGGTCCTTATCCAGAACATAAAAGAACCCCTTGCTCAGGCTGGGTGCTCTCAGCAACTGTGATTTTTGAAGAAACCAGGTTGTGAAGGCCCTGGATCCCTAAGCTTCGACTCATAACTACTCTCCTAGTTCAAAACAGCCTCAATCAGTTGTCACCTGGTGTCTTCCTCAGCAGTGCCTTGATTGGGCTTTTTCCTAGTCACAAAACACAGAATTCTCTAAGCTTCCTTAAGTTCTTGCTTTCTCCACCTGACCCTCTTCTTCACAGAAAGAGCCTGTTTACATCAAGCTCTGGTCTCACCTGCTAACAGAACTAATTATACTACAGTGTACACATTACACAGATCCAGCCACTATTATGCTCTTCCTACATGAGTATTCTCACATCGGAAGGCATTTTCTACTTCAGTAAGCCCTTGGGGACCCCATTCATCTCAGTGGTTTGTGGGAAAGGAAATTGTCACCGGAGATGTCTTGACAACCTTATCACACAAATTATTTCCAGGTAAGAGTCTCTCTAGCATAGTGAGGAAAAGCACATGCTTGCACAAGAGAAAGAGCCTGGTGTAGAATCCCAGCTTTGCCACTTACTAGCTTGTGAAGATTAATCTCTTCGCCTGCCTCTCTTTCTAACAAGTGTTATGAGAATTCAATGACAATGTATATGAAAATGGTTTTCAATCAAGACAAAGTGCAATGCCTACCATTACAGAACTAGTGAGTGCATGGCGAAGCCACAAATACAGCTCAGGCTTGGAAACTCAAGTTTTTAGCATTCCCTAGCATATAACAATATTATTGAATGTATTAATGAATGCTAATGAATCTTTAATGTTTTCATATTTCAAAATAGGAGAGATAGGAGCAGTATGAAGCTCTTATTCCCATCTCCACTTGTAGGACCTCTCTCTCTTAAGGACATTTTTAAAAGAAGGTCTCAGTTTTAACAACCAGGTCAGTTGCAAATATATTAATTCTAGCCTTTATTGACTAAAAAACGATGGTATGCTTATACCAGAGAATCTTAATGAGAGCTTATTTGACCCTGGCAGTGACAGAGCAATTCGACTTTAAATTTACCACACTGGCAACACGGTGGGCAGGACTATCTATGTGACCGATACTACATTCTCTCCCAACCTTCTCCCCTGCCTTCTCTCCATACATTTAGAGGCAGGAAAACAAAATACTCACTTGCCCAGACTCGCTTGCCTCTTGAGAAGCCTTTTGACCCCGTTTTGACCAATGATACACAGGAGAGCATCCCAGGGGAGTTCCCAGGAAAGAAATACGGTAAGATTATTTTTGGCTGGCATCTTAAGTCCGGTTTTTCTTTTTAGACAATGCACTTTTCACAGTACTTGTCTAAAAGTTAGTTGGAGGGGAAAAACATGTGACAGCTAAAAACCATCTCTACATTGACACCCAACACATCTGTTCATGGGATATCTGTTCACCACTGGGAGCTCTATCCTAACAAAATAGCACTGATATCCATTGAGGTATGTGACAGAAATGTTGAGGTGAGGACAAGTCTGTCATCCTTTAGGACTCCAACTATATAGCTATGGGATTGATCTGTCGTAGTTGTACAACTTAGGTCCTAGAACTGACTACCCTTAGGGTGTGTTATAGCAGTGTCCATGTGTGGCTGTTCAAAGAATAGTCTTGGTTGGGATAACTACCTCATGCAAAACAATGAAGTTGGAGTCCTACCTCACACCATGTACATGATTTAACTCAAAAATGGGTCACAGACCTAATTATAAGAGCTAAAACCATAAACATCTTCGAAGAAAATAGGAGAAAATTTTCATGACCCTGGGTTTGGCAATGGACTCTTAGAGAGATAGCAAAAGCATAAACAACAAAAGAAAAATAAACTGGATTTCATCAAAATGAAAAACTTCTGTGAATCAAAAACCATCATCAAGAAAGAGAAAGGACAACCCATAGAATGAGAGAAAGTATCTGCAAATCGTCTATCTAGTAAGCATCTAGAATCCAAAATATATAAATAACTATTGCAACCCAACAACAAAAAGATAATCCAATTAAAAAATAGGCAAAAGACTTAGACATTTCTCCAAACAAGTTATACAAATAGCCAACAAGCATGTGAAAAGATGGTCAACATCATTAGCCATAAGGGAAATGCAAATGAAACCACAATGAAGTACTTCAACATCTATAATTTTTAAAAACAGGAAATAAACCGTGGTGAGGATGTAGGGACACTGGAACATTCATCATTGCTAGTGGGAATGTAAAATTGTTAAACTGTGTAAGTTTGGCAGTTCCTCAAAAAACTAAACATAGAATTACAAAGAACTGAAAATTCGTACTCCAATACAGGTACACACACATTCATAGCAGCACTATTCACAATAGGCAAAAGGTGGAAAGGTGAGGATAAATGAATGAATAAAATGAAAAAATAGGCTAATTATATTTATCACATCTCAATTTTTAAGAAATGATAGCTACCAAAGCAATCAGTAAAGGTCACTGATTTGTTATAAAGGTACTGGGAAGCCTATTTTACTCTTTTGGGTATTAAATGGTGTAAAATAAGAACAAAACCAAACTCCATTCTTCAGTAAAATTTGTGGGGAATATTTATCTGGTTTTGTTTCTTCTGTTCCTTTGCCTTTGAACATCTCCCTTCAACACCCACTACTCAAGATGGGCAGAATAGACAATAAATGTATAAATTATTTGTTAATATCTCTAGCATAAAGAAATCAATTATTGAAATGCAGATGTGATGTTTAAAGTATCAGTAAAATGGGATTATGGAATTAACTGGGAGTTTCGTTTCATTTATCCATTCTAGTTTAGAAAACATAAAAACTGCTACTGGGTTAGACATTTGTCTCAGAAGTCTTGTGACCATTTTAACCAATCATAAGTTTGGAGTGATTGGTACTCAATTTCTCTGTATACTTTTATCTGTTTATTAGTTTCCTAGGGATGCTCTAACAAAGAACTTCAAACTGTGGCTTAAACAACATACATTCCTTCCCTCTCAGTTCTAAAGGCAAGAAATTAGAAATGAAGGTGTCAGCAGGACCAAGTTCCCTGTAGGCCCTGAGGAAGGCTCCTTGCTTACTCCAACTTCTAGTGGCTGCAGGCAGTCTTTGAAACTCCAATTTCTGACTCCATCTTCACATACCTTGCTCGCTATGTTTCTGTATCTTATTATAAGGACATCAGTCATTGGATGTAGGATCTATCTAAATGCAGGATGTTGCCTCAAAACCTTTAACTAATTATGCTACAAAGACTTTTCCCAAATAAGGTCACATTCTGACATTCTGGGTTAACATGAATTTTTTTGGGGGGGACACTATTCATCCCATTATGTCAGCAACGTAATTTCTCTTTTTTGACACTGTAAGGCTTCTTAAAACATCAAATTCAAGTTTAGCTTGGTAATATTGGAATTAATTCTTCTGGGGAAACTTTAAAAAATAAATTTTTAATTTTCAAAAGAAAATAAATTTTTAAAAAATTAAAACTGGGTCCTCCCTTTATTGATTAAAACTGATGTAAACAAATAAGGAAAATGTCTTTTGATAGAAACAAAGCATGACAGATTGGTACTCTATAATTTTACTTACAAAAATTTCAGCACTGTCGTAATTCAATAAATTCTCTCCTAGAAGTCAGGAGCCTTGACACATACAATTTTTACTATGAAAAACTTTTACAAAAGTCCCTAAACCATAATTTTTAAAACATTTTAAATTAATTTTTTAACAATTTGGAAGGTGAAATTTTATAACCAAACATCTAATCTTCAAAATGTACAGTGAAATCTAAGTGGTCAAAAAATCAACTACTTGAAATTGCATGATGACTATGTATCTTTCAAATCATAACTGATAATTATAACCATTTCAGATTCAGGTAATTTTATAAATAAATCACCAACTTAAAAGACAATGTTGGTAGACCACATTTTCCACACTGTAAGAACATATCTAGCCCTAGCCAGTTTGGCTCTGTAGATAGAATGTCAGTCCATGGACTGAAGGGCCGCAGGTTAGATTCTAGTCAAGGGCATCTTTTTTGGTTGAAGGCTCGATCCTCCAACCACGTCAGGGAGAGTAGGGGAGGCAACCAATCAATGTTTCTCTGTCTCTCCCTCTCCCTTGCACTCTCTCTAAAAATCAATGCAAAGAATATCCTCCGGTGAGGATTAACAACAACAAAAAACCATATCCTGCTTCATATATTTTAACACCCAGGGGAAAGTTTTCTAGATTAATGAAAACTTTATTTTAATTTCAGGAATTCTTTATGATGTACCACGACTTCATGTGAAATAGCAGAAGTTATTTTTATTTTTTTATATCAAAACAGTAAGTATGAATCCATTGTGAAAATATGATGTTAGACAGTTCCTTTGGCAGAAAACATTTAATTATAAACAGGTTTTAAAATAAATACAATCCCTAAGATCATAGAAAAGAAAAATAACAACCCTGTATTTCTCAACACTAAAAATATCTTAGTACACCAATTTAATAACATTTTCATACTATCAACAACCTGCAACACAAATTTCATTACAATATGGCAAAAATAAAATTATTTTAAGAGGGAGAAGAAACTTCTGAATGTATAAAATTTCACAGATAAGTGCCAATATACACTATTTATATACATGTTGCATGTTACATTATTCCAAAATTACTTAATTGGCTGATCTCCATTTAGTGTGTATGCAATATTTATATTAGCTTAACTTCTGCAGAATTAAGCTTTTACAATTCCAATGACAATTATACATAAAATATTTACACAAATATTAAAATAGCTGTTTATTAAATATTGTTTGGGAGAAAGAGATTTTCCATATATATATGCAAACATTATATCAAGAGCAGCTTAGCAAATGTTTATGTTTTGCATTCTTTAAAGAATAGATTTGCTTCCAAAAGGTAAGGTGCCATTTTAGAATTTTTTGTAAGTATATAATTTAATTGACATGGAAGAAAAAGAAACACTGGATGAAAAACAGAACATACTGCTTATTTTTCCCTTTAAATGTAGACCAAGTAGTATAGAGACCATGTTGTTCTAGGATACTGTTTCCTTGAAAAAAGGAACATACTTAGAATCAAATTTCTTTAAACAATAAGTGATAAAAATTTGAAGAGCACTATTTCATATGGATTCTTAGTATAATGAATAAGGGCTTTCTTTAAAAAGTAATATAAAAATCTTGCTTCCATACAATTAACTTTTTAAAAACTAAACTTATGTCTACTGTTTTTTCCCCTGTCTAAATATCATATATCTGAAGGCATATATATTTGCATTTTCTATTTTGTGTTATCTAAAAAATTGGTAGATGATGCAGTATGGGAATTTTTAGGAAAGAAAACAATCCCTTTTGAGTCACTACCCAACTCACTCAGTGGAACCTGTTAGTACTAAAAGCTCATTTAAAATGTAGATTTCAGAAAAACCGCCTTGATAGCTTCCCTATCAATCCACTGCCTGCTGTTATTCCACAGGCTCAGAAAGAAAAGGCCCAATTTTTCGACAACCTGGCACAGCAATGGTATTTGAATCACCTCTGTGAAGCAGCAATGTATCAATAAAAACACATGTATCATCCATGCTTGGCATCCTTCACATCCAACTATTAGGAATGTCTTATGGCTCAAATTCACGTCCTAGTAAAGAGGAAATGCAGCATCTCTTCACACCATTGCATGAAGGAAACACAGGGACCACATCTTCATCCCAGAATGGCCAGTCATTTGAAAAGGTCGGGGGAGAGTGGCAATTCTAAATTCCAGGCCCTGTGTAGGAAAAGAAATGTTCTCCAGGGAATGGAAATGTTTTCTGGGGCACTCCTTAGCCCACTTACTGGCTGACTGGGGGACTAAGCTAAATGCTTTATCACATATCTGCATTTACATGGTCTTCACTTTTAATAACAGAAAACATTTGGTTCCTTCCAAATTGCTCTTGCTACTGTAGACAATGATATGCTAATTATTACTCAACATAATACTGAGCAAAACTGACAGTACTGCAAATACAACTGCAATTTAAGGTGCCAAAAGGAAATATGTTGGCAAGCTAAATGCTTGCACAATAAGATATTTGCCTTTAAAAATAATGGTGTGTGGGAAACTTAAAAATAAAAAATGCAGACAAAATATATTTAAAGGTTTCGGTGCTCTCCCAATTAACATGACGTTAGGAATAAAGGATGGTTTCCTTATAAAACTTAAAACACTCCCATATCATGCTGTTTAGTGTCCTAAGGCCATTTATTGGGTGTCCAGATTCGTGTAAAGAAATTTGAAATTAATACAAAAACTGGAAGCTGCCTCTATTCAAAAGTTTGACTTCAAACTGGACTGAAAAAGAAACCTTTTATGGCCTAGTAGAGTAAGATAAGTTTTTGTGCTTTATTTATTCATGGTCCATCCTCAGAAAAAAAATTTTTTTCCTCTTAATATTTTCAGATTAAAGTCATTAATGGTTGAATAATACACATAGAAAGGCTTTCAAGAAAATGCCTGGCTTGTTTCTAAAGGAGAGGCTGCTGGTGGTAATTTGTTTGCTGCTGGGCCACTGCGTGCGCTGGAACTGCCATGGGGAAGCCTGCCAGTTGTGGCAGACTGGCCGCAGTGTTCTGGTAAGATGACAGGTCCACGGCCATCCCCATCTGCTGCGTATAAGCAGCTGTGCCAGCAGCTGATTGAAGGGCAGAGTTCTGGTTCATATAAGTAGAATTGGAAACAGGGTCTTGTCCAGGGCTACAAACAAGATTTTAAAAAGAAAACCGTTTACTTTGCAGTCTAGGTTATGGCCAGAAATCAATCATCCTGAGAAAATAAAAAAATGCCTTTCCTATCTTTTCAAGTTTATTACAGTACCTCTGCTATTCCAATTATGATTTACTCCCTCTACCTATCCAACACTGTTAACCCTTTGTAGCCATAGGAACAAGTGGCGGACCTTCCATACACGCTATGCTCATATATAGCCGCAAACCTCACATATCAACTCTGGTCGCCCAATTTTAAAATCAGACTTGTTAGTGACATCTCTGGGTCTGTAAAGAAGTTATGGTAACTTAAATTCATAAATATTCCAGCACATATGCAAGAAATTCCAATATCAACATATAGGGCTGCCACACATTATGCGCCAGAGATAAACACTGTGACACCTGAAATTTGTGTTTTCATGAATTTCACGCCTAAAATGATAAATAAACATGGTGTGCATTCATTATTATTATTATTTTTTTTTTACAGATTTCGTCTTTGAAGCATCAACAAAATTTAGTGTTTTAGAGGCTTTTTGTGTTGGCGCTTGCTTTTGTTGATATTTCCGTAGAATTGAAAATTGTCATTTTATTATTGAATTTATCATCGTAATATATTATATTATACAAATAAAATTCAATCCCCTTAAGTGACATTAAATGAAGAAATAAATGAACCAAGCACCTCGCAAGAAGAAGATGACATCCTTTATTCAACTCCAGAGTCAAGATGGTTTTTATAATTAAATTCAAAATATCATGGTGTGTGGGGATGGTTTCTGTTTTGGATGCATGGCAGTTAACTGGTTAATGTAATTTTTATATTTGGTAACAAGAAAGTACTCAAAAAATAAAAAATATAAGGTAACAAGGCCCATTTAATCTGAAATCATTTAAAAACCTTTTGGAGAGCTAGACTGTTTCTGACTGGAATCCTTGGCAGCTTCAGTGAGAGCAACCTCCCCGTTCAAGTACACCATCAGCCCATGCTCTTTCTCCTTTCCTCATCTCTCCATGAAGGAGCCCACCGGTTTTCCTCACATGCTTTCCTCTTTCGTTTGGTAGGGCACTTTCAAAGCTGCCCCAATTGTCAGCCTAATCTAAATCCCTACATAAAATTAATGAAGGCAGAAAGAATGGTATACTCTACATAGGATCCTGCATCTACCTGTAAGACAGTCCTGACTTATGTTTATTAACTCTATTAAAAGGAAACTAAGTTGAAAAACCACACCAAATTACAGGACTTCTGTTTGTTCCTGTAACTACATACATTTATCTTAAAAGATATGTAATTTTAAATTACACGAAATACACTGCTCACAGTATAGTAGGATTAATGTTTACTACCTGTTTCTTCTCTGTAATTTGTAGTGTTACCCAAGATAACAAAATTTTGCATTTTAATTAAATACCAATATGAACAAGTTTATTTAATTTCCAGATAGCTAAAATATATACTTATGGAATTTAAGAGTAGAGAAAGAACTCAGAGATTATCTACACATGACTATATGGAGTGCATATTCTGTGTGGCTAAACAAAGTTAATAGAAGGCAAGATTTAAATGTGATTTTCAGAATAGAAGTGTTATCATAAAAAAATTAGATCACAAATTCAAACACTTCTTTTTAAAAAAATGTATTTTATTGATTTTTTACAGAGAGGAAGGGAAAGGGATAGAGAGTTAGAAACATCGATGAGAGAGAAACATTGATCAGTTGCCTTCTGCACACCACCTACTGGGGATGTGTCTGCAACCAAGGTACCTGCCCTTGACCGGAATCGAACCTGGGACTCTTCAGTCTGCAGGCCGATGCTCTATCCAGTGAGGCAAACTGGTCAGGTCTCAAACACACTTCTTTAAGAGTCAAAATAACAGTTTTCTGATTTTAAGTGTGCATACTGATAAATATGTCTGGGACTACTATGCTAGTCTGATTACAGCACCATGCTATGGTGTGGTGTGTGTGTGTGTGTGTGTGTGTATGTGTACTGATAAATAGGTTTGGGACTACTATGCTAGTCTGATTACAGCACCATGCTATGGGTGTGTGTGTGTGTGTGTCTGTGTGTGTGTACTGATACATATGTCTGGGACTACTATGCTAGTCTGATTACAGCACCATGCTATGGTGTGTGTGTGTGTGTATGCTAAAGTATATCATGGGCTTGGTCCTTGTGGGGACAATTAGCTTTATTTTGTTCCAGGACCCAGACTATAAGCCATGGGCAACCATTTCAGGGTGGGTAACAAAGTTAAGAGCAGCATCATTCTAACTTCATGAAATTATGACTGGGCAATTCTATAACTTTATCTCAATAGTAAAAGATGGCACTATTATTACAAAGAGAAGGGTCTGCTTATTCTCCTTCTGAAAGTTTGTGAAAATTTAATGTACCCAATTATAAGATTAATACAGCTCCCAGAAACTTACCTCAGATACGGAGCTTGAGCAGACTGTGTGGTCACTGAAGAATTCACATTTGGAGGCAGAGATCTCAGTGAACTAATCTGATCTGGTCCTAGGCTGTAGTTTTGGGCAACAGTAACTTGGTGCATGCTTTGACCCATATAATTTCCACCATGTGATTGAATTGGGTATGTCTATTAACAAAGAAAAAAATTGGCTCACTGAACTCCCAAACACTTACCTAACAATTATTTAAAGACTTACATGAAATAAAATATTATTGGTCTTACCAATCCATTCACCCTAGTATAGAAAGTGGAGAGCTTTCAAACCACAGTGCCAATTTATGGGAATTCATTATTTTCTTGGCTGTTCTTTTATCATGCAGGGGTTGAAAGGAAAGGAGGTAGTATATTTTTAAGTAGCAAACTGGAATCCATCCAGGTTGACTATTACTCTGTAACGTGTCTTGCTGTAGAGCCACAGACAACTAAATACTCCCATGAAGGACAGCCACCAGAAAGATGACCTTCTTCACCTGTATCCCAGGATGACTTAATTCAACTCCTTCCTAAGAAATGACTCTTAGGAGAATGTACTGAAGAAGGAGACCATGTTGAAGAATAATGGCAACAAGGCAGGGTCCTCCCTGGCAGTATGTCCATTACTTCCTGCCTCTAAGACAGGACAAAAGAAAAGAGTAATTTCGTGGATAAAGGAGATGAATATTTAGGAGATAGCAAAATGGTCTCGATCTCTGGTTATTTATATGTAACCTACTTAATTTTCAGAGTAACATCTTAAGGATAGGATCTACCATCTGTCTACTAAATACAGAATTCAAAACAATGTACATGTTTAACAAATATAATATAGCAACTATCATCACTCCAGTTTTAAACTAAGCTGTTTTTAAGCAAAAACCATTGACATGAAAATTTAGAATGCTAGAAATGCCAAATCAAAACATTAATTGTAATCCTTCACTTCCTTAGCAGACTTGTAACAATTCACTGACAACAGACTGAGACTACGAATGGATCACTTCTGCAGTTAGTGTTTCTCACCAGAACTAATGGTGTGTTCAAACCAAGTTTTCCAAGTACGAACCCTTTTCTTCAAGTTAGAATAGGAACTTGGAATATTCCAAATGCTGTTATGAATGTATAGTGTAGACAAAAGTCAAGAAAGTGATAGCAATCTAACTTTTTAAGTAATTGAGTTGTGCGTAGCAGAGTACAGGTTGTAAATCGTATGCAACTAAACACAAAACGTGACATAAGAATAACAACCCTTTCCAGACATACAAAGAAGCAAATATGATATAATTCTTATAATATAAATGGTAGACATTTCTATTTTTTCCATTTTCACAGCAGCAGCAAATAGCTCTGAAAACAGAAGCAATATTGAATACACTACAGATGTCTTCTGCACCCAGAAATCCTTTATACTTTCATTGTAATGACTCATCATTTTCAAAAGTTCAGGGCATGGCATATTTGATAAATGCATCTTATTTGATGTGACAGTTACCATAGTAACTATTCTTTTTCTACTTAACAATTATGTTATCTCAAGTCATCTAGATTATGCACCCACATTCTCTTCTCTTTTTGGTGTCTCCTTTACACCCTCCTTTACATACCAGTTTTCATAAATTAACATGAATTTTGGTCATCAGAGTTCATTCTAAATTCAATCGCTAACTGGCTGAAATTTGAAAAAGGCTTCAGAAATCTGGAAACTGATAAATAAGTATTCACTTCAGCTGGGAAGCATAGGTAAGGTGTAAAGTCCTGGTAAAAGATGCTCTTCATGTATAGCTTACTAAGCCTACATCAATAAGCCTGCATCATATCCTCATGATACATGAAATTTTACCAATTTAAGTCATGCATCTAAGAAAACACAAAACATGATCTGAAAACAAAAGTAATTCATTAAGTCTTTAATCACAAACGTCAAAGAAATCTTGACAGGAATGTTAAATCCTGCTTGTTGAGCAATAGGAACAGCATCAGTACCTCATGTGGAAAACTTCTGATATGATATGCAGTGTCCTAAAATCAAAGGATTTATACTCTATACTTACAAAAAGGATTTATATATACTTTAAAGATTTATGCTTTATATTTACAAAGCATAAGAACCACCAAAAGTCCTCTCATATATTTAGTAGTCTCTTTTTGTTAAAAGAAAACTAAAACGTATTTGTGAAATACCAGTATCTACTTTGTCCTGGTGAGCACTAATTATTTAGCCAATATTTTTTTACTATCAAAAATTAGTTTCATAATTTTATTCATGAACCATAGAAAAATTAATACCATGCTTTAAATTCTTTTAAACTATTTTTTTTAATTAAAAAAAAATTCTAAAAAAACATGCTCACCTGCATTGGAACCCCAGCTGATGAAGGTGGGTAATGTGCTGAAGGATGGAGCTTTGAATAAACTGAATACATTGGTGCTTCATTCACCAATTTGTTATAGAGTTCCAGAGCTTCTAAGACTTTTACATTCAACTCAGACAATTCTGAATGCTTCCTGATACAGAAGAAAAGCACTTTAATACTCTTCAGTTTTTAAGCATATATTTAGCAACACAAATTATTTTTTAAATGTAGCACATTTTATTTTTTTATATACAGTGGCACCTCAAGATACAAGTTTAATTCGTTCTGTAACCTTGAGGCGTGGGAAACTATGAGACGCTCGAGTAGTGGTAAACTGGTGGGTCATGTGCAGCCGGCCGATCCAAGCGATTACTCCTATCTCAAATGTTGCTCGTATTTCAAAGCAAAAATCGCTCGCTCGACGGCTCGTATCTCAAAAATCTCGTATGTTAGGGCCCTCGTATCTTGAGGTACCACTGTATTTTTATTGATTTCAGAGAGAAAGGGAGCAGGAGCAATAGAAACATCAATGATGAGAGAAAATCACTGATCAACTATCCTCTACACACCCCTTCTCCTCACTGGGGATGGAGCCCCAGTCCTGGCATGTACCCTGACCAGGAATCAAACCGTGACCTCCTGGTCCATAGTCTGACGCTCCAACACTGAGCCACACCAGTTAGGCAAATTTAGCACATTTTCTATTCATATTTTAAATAGTTCTTTATATACAGAGTGGGGCAAAAGTAGGTTTATAGTTATGAGTATGCAAAACACAGAATTTATTCTTGTATTATTATTACTTTCCATATGAGAAACTGTGAACCTACTTTGCCCGACCTTGTACAATGAAAGAATATTCACCAAGGGAAAATAGGAGGAGGAATTATTTAATTCTTATAATAACTAGCTAATGTGACTTCATAAAACTAGTCCTTTCCAAACCTCACAAAATGCAATCAAATCATAATTTTGGTGCTAGGAGAATTTTGTTCCATATGTTATAGGTTTCTGTTGGAAAATCAATTACAAAGAAGAAAAATTTCTCAATTTTGGAAGAGTCCAAACTTTAATTAAAAATCTTAGTAGAGCCCTAACCTATTTGGCTCAGTGGATAGAGGGTCAGCCTGTGGACTGAAAGGTCCCAGGTTTGATTCCAGTTAAGGGCATGTACCTTGGTTGCGGGCACATCCCCGGTAGGAGGTATGCAGGAGGCAGCTAATTGATGTTTCTCTCTCATTGATGTTTCTAACTATCTTTCTCCCTTCCTCTCTGTAAAAAATCAATAAAATATATTTTAAAAAAGAAATCTTAGTAGAACAAGAACTCAGGAAAGGCCCAGAGTCTGCTATGAAATACAATGACTGAAATAAAAACACAGTCACAAACAAAATCATGCATATTTCCATTCATGAAAGGATCCACTGAAAAAAAATTTTAATAATTATCCCTGAAGATGAAAATGATGTTATATAAACTAGTTTCTACCCCTCTTATTTGTTGATTTCTTTTGAGAAAGTGAGTGAAAAAAGATACCTTATTATGTAAAAACAAATCCAAATAAAAAAATGTATTTTCAATTTACCCAAGGAACTCCAGAGAAAATCCTTCTGACTTGGTACCCTTCTGTTTGTTCCACTGGGAGGAATAAAGAACTCCCTTTGCAACTGACAAGTTCAAGAAGTTAAATGGTCACTTTTTCAGGTATCCAACAAGCCTGTTTATTAAATGTAGCTCTTTTTTATATATACGCAAGAGGCCTAAGAGATAAGAGGCAGGGGGCTATCAAACAAATGACCTGGTCTGAGACCTACCAAGACTTGTCACCTTTCCTTTATGAGAATGTTATATCGGAAACAAACAAAATATGCTGTTTCTTCTCTTGTATGTGTGATAGTATGAGGTAAGTCATAGTTTTAGAAGTATCAGTTGTAAACCACACAGGAAGCTTCAGAAATTACTATCCATGCTAACAAAAGTATGGCTAAGAATTAACCACAGGCTTCTTTTCCAGTTTGATCATTCATTGACCATTAACATCCCTGCATCAAAACCAAAATAGCAGATATTTAAATAGTTAGTGCTTTTCTCAAAATATGAACAAAATGTGATGAGACTATCGCCATCATTCCATTAAGTGCAACAGGGATATATTTTTCATTTCTGTAGAAAATAGAAAGAATATATTACAAAAGCCTAATGGAACAAAGACTATAATCTGCAGTGACCAGAAAAACTTGCTGTTACTACCCTTCTCTGGTGAAAGCAGTAAGTAGTCCCTGATCTTGTGCTGCTTTATATAGCAGTTCAATAAACAGGATCTAAAAAGGGAGGACTAAGAAACACTAACGCCTTATTATCCCTGTCTTCCTTTCACTATTACTTCTCTCTCAGATAGAAAGCTCTGAGGAACAGAAGGGGCTAAAAATAAACAAAAAAGTCAATACCCTGATAGCCTATCTTTCAGTGCTACTGCTATTTCTAAGGGTGAGACTAGGTAGGAAAATGAACTTAAAAGCACAACAGAAATACAAGGAAGCAAAATAAGAGAAGGTATATTCCCCGGATTTATAAACTTCACAAATAAACTGAGAAGTAATTTCAATAGATTGATCAGATTGACCATAAAGAATCTCACCTATCAATTTCTTCAAGTTTTTCATCTATCATTGGACCCATCTGTTGGCAGATACCTGTAAATATAAACATATTTTAAAATCTTTAAACTTAAACCAGTTTAAGTAAATTTAAACAATGTTTAACAACAGAGCACCACTATGCAACATCATGCATAATACAAAGAGAAAGCTAGAAAAAGGACTGTATAAGATCTAATTTTAATACTATTCAGCGCCAATATTAATATGTGACCAAAGGCAAAGTAAAAACAACAACAACATATTCCACTGTGTTCTCTAAAAGTACTAAGTTTTACAGACTGTGAAATTTGGAGTTACGCAAAATCTTAAAAATACTAGGAAACTATCATTAGCTAAATAAAATAAACTTGAGTTAGTGTATAAAATATGTAATTATGAACTTTTTCATTTATTTAAGCCATTTTAAAACAAACAAAACTAATTGTTTTATTTCCAAATAAAACCATGATATAATAACCACAATATCCACAGTCATAACTAGACTTTTTTCTATTGAAAGACTTAAGATTTATCAATTTACCACAGATTTTTCTCCCAAAGAATTTTCTAAAAAGGAATAAAAACATTTGTTTTGTTTCAATTCCTTGAGGCCTATAAAGACATTAGTATTCATCAAATGACTATATCACAAAGTTAACACAGATCATGTATAATTTTGAACTTTGAAATTATGAAGAGAATAAAAATAGGAATAAGAATTTCTAATATTTTTGAGTCAATTAAATTATTAATAGGCTGTTCTTTCTTATTCTGTCCTTCTTTAGATTGCAAATCTCTTCAGCCAATTTCATTAAGTAGGGTTACAGAAATACAAAGACTTTTTTCTGGAAGAAGATAGGCAGGTTTATAACAACAATCTCCACATAATATGTTTACTGTATAACTATACTATTCTGTTTCTGCCACAGATTTCTATTCCCTACAAGCAAACACAAAGCAGGAGAAATTTAAAATGTTATAAACCACAAAAACATTAAAGGACAATAAAGTAATCCCTAATATTCACTAAGTACCTTCTAAGTCCAAGAGGTCCTGGGAGTCTGGTCTGGAATCAGTTGGATCTATACTCTGGAGTACCTGCAGTGCTCTATCCATCTTATCCTAAAAAATAATAGGATACTTTAAGGACTCACTAGAGTTTTCATTTCAATGATAGAAATTACTCTTTCCAAACATTTTCAAGGACAGTGCATTTTAAAAGTCTTGATAATTTAACTATTAAACAAAAGAAGGGCTCTACCTCATCTATATAAACAGGCTCAGGCTCTGATATCTTAATTTCTTCCTCTTCATCATCAATTACATTCAATTTGTCCACAGCTGCTATGAAAACAAAGTAAACTTTAAGTTCCTCAACATTTACTATGGTATTTTAGTCATTCGTTTCTAAGCAGTCTGTAATTATCAAGAAAAAAAGGAAATCCTTTAAATAGCACAGTCATTGCATTTCATACATTATTACATATGTTCAAGTATTGTTGCCACAAATATTTAGCTCTTACTATGTGCCAAGCATTGGAAATACACCAGTGAGTGAAATAGACAAGAATACCTACTCTGATGGCACTTCTTTCTAGTGGAACAAGCAAACAATATCAATGGGAACAGTCATGACAAGCATTTTCAGGAAAATGAGTATTACCACTAGAGTGAATAAATTTAGAAGAGTAGGGTATTCATTTCCAGAAGGCTGATCAAAAACTGAATCATTTTTCCCCATTAGAAATAATGTAAAATGAATTAATCCATTCCAGACCCCTAAATGATACCCTGTTTTAACCTTTCTTATATATAGTTCATGTCTAATGTACTGTTTAATCTACACTTTAAAAATAAAAAGGACCTGAAATGTAAATGAAAATTTAACAAAAAAGGAAGTGAAATGTAAAAAAAGAAAGTTTAATAATAAGAGCAATAAAAGCAAAAAAAGAAAGTTTAATAATAAGGAGCAAAAGCAAAAAAAGATGAAAATATTCACAGCACAATTTTCTGAGACAGCAATAACATGAGGTTTAGCAATAAACTGACTCATACTTGCTCATTAGAGAATGTCACCTGAGAGACACCTGACTAATAATATAGGTATCATGAGCATGAAATACAGGTATCATGAGCTGGGTTGTCATGTTGAGAAGCAAATTGTTTGAGATGGGAGACATTCAAGAATTGAGGTTTGATTATATCATCTAGTTAGCTAATTTCAGGTAAATCTATGAGCTCTTTCTACATTATTTCCTTGCTATAAAAAAAGTATTTCCTATATAAACAAAAACAGACTTGGTGGCAATGTAACTTTGATAATAGTTAAAGCAACACAAAACAACACACACACTAAAAAACCTCTCATACAGAGAAGGTTGAAAAATAATCTACAGTAATAAAAGAGTAAGATACAAATGGACTATACCAGCCAATCAGGAGTATGCAAATTAACCCAACAAAGATGGTGGGTTGATCTGCATATGCAGGTGCCTAGAGGCTGGGGGTGGCATGGGACACCTGCATCATTGCCATGGTGGCAATGCAGGTGTTCCGTACCGCCCAGCTGCTCTGGGCCTCTGGGTAGCATGGGAAGGCAGAAAGGTGGCTCCAGGCCAGAGTGAAAAGGCAGCTCCAGCCGGAGTGAAGGTGGTGCCGGCAGCCAAGGGAAGGAAGGCCCATTCTTGCACAAAACTTCATGCATTGGGCCTCTAATTTATACATATAGCTTCAAATTATTTAAATGTTAATTGAGTATTAATATAATATGCTATCTATATAAAAGCCCAGCAACCATTATGGCAGAACGACCAGAACAACTGGTCGCTATGACGCGCACTGACCACCAGGGGTAGACACTCAATGCAGGAGGTGCCCCCTGGTGGTCAGGGGCTACCACAGTAGGAGTTCCACTCAGCCAGAAGCCAGGCTCACACTGGCAAGCACAGCAGTGCTAGGAGCACGAGCCAAGTGGTAAGGAGGAGTAAGCAGGCGGTAAGGAGCAAGAAGGCAGTTAAGAGCAAGCAGGAAGGCATTAAGAAGCAAAGCAGGCGGGTGGTTAGGAGTGAGGGGTCCCAAATTGCAAGAGGGCACAGGCCTGGCTAAGAAACACCACCCCCACCGTGTACGAATTTCATGCACCAGGCCTCTAGTAAAAATATAATGAAAACCCAGAATATTTTTTTACTTTTAAAACTGCATCTCAATCCAGCCTATGCCCAGGAGAAATTGCTGTATCAGATCCTGTGAGCATGGTTCTAAAACAGTACCTCCAATTTCCATATCAATTTACAGTCAGACCAGACTTATAAAAAGTATAGTAGCACAGTACTTGGTATTCAAATGAGTATTCATATCCCTCAACTTCATTTTAACTAAATGCAGTACTCCACCATACCAAAGGATGTTATACAGAAGCAATTTTCAACCAGTGTGCCACCAGAATTTTAATAGTTTGTGTGCCACAAGATGCAAAAGGTTGAAAATTGCTGTTACATACAATGCACAGAGCTTTCAATTTAAGTGCTCTAGAATTGGTAAGGATTAGCCTCAACATGTCCTGTACTGAAACAATATAAGGACAGACTGGCTGACTTTAGAATCCCAGCTCTATCACCTACTAGCCACATAAGCCCTCAGCCTCAGTTTCCTTGACTGTAAAATGGATTAACAAAATTACCCATCTCACAGACTTGTGAGGATTAAATAAAATAGTGTAAGCAAAGGACTTAGCAAAATGCCTGATACATGATTGTTCAAACATCCCTGAGCTCTTTTATTTCTGATCACCACCATCATTAGTTGTTCTTTACATTCAGCTCCCCTCACCTCCTTGGCTGCATCACAAATGGAAGCTTACTCTGCAAGGTTGAAAGTAGCTGAAGGAAACCTACTATCTTACTAACATTATTATTGTCTGGAATGTCCTAGAACAAAATTAAGGTGGGGAGAAGCCTCTTCTAACCCTTGTAACCACAGTTGTCACTTGTCAACCGACCGCTAGCCCCATCACCCTTCCTTCAATACTGTGATTCAATGATGAATAAAACCAGTATCCTTTGTATTGAACTGACACAAACTGCCTTTTAAATCTAAATAGGTTGATTCAAATATTTACTTGGTCATAAATTATTTTAGGCCTTATATGTCACTACGTACGTTAAATCTCAAAAAAATTTAAAACACCATGATAAAGAAATAATCCTTGGAATTGACATGGATAAGTTAACTCCTTAAAAAATGGTAAGAAGTAGGTTAAATTGTATTGCCTATGTTTTAAAACAAGAGTTAAATGCCAATTTACTTTATATTCAAAACTGAAGCATAAAATTCAAATTACAAAAACTTGAATCAATTTAACCTTCCCCAAGATTTAACTTACCTGCCTCCGACTCCATGTTTAAATTAGTTGTTACAAAATTAGATGGGAAGAGTCCTATTCCTCTATGATTTTCTCCTTTCCACCAGTTAGCATCACTAAAAATACAGTACAAAAATGTCATTTGTTCCTATACATTTCAGTGCATTTGTGTCAAGATGAATTATAATAAAAATTAAATTTAGCCTACTTTGAAAAATACTAGTTCACATCCAACTATATTTAAAAGTAGGTCTTAAATTTATTAAAAGATATAGAAAAGCACAAATAAAACAAATTCATATTCTCATACTTACATTTAGAATTAGCAATTGTTCACATATAATTCCAGGCTTTTAAAATAATGAAAAGATTATAGATAACACTGAAGTCCACTTTATCAACAACTACACCTATCCTACCACACTACCACCATAAAGTTGGTATGTAGCATTCTTGTCAGTGTATTTTTTACTCATTTACAAATATCTTTAAGCCAACTCCATATAGATCTTTTCAATTATATGTTAATACTTTCAGATTTTTTCAGATATTTATCCTTTTTAAATCAAAATTCCTCATACAAATATGGCATATTTGATTTATCCATTCCCTTACAGATGGACATTAAGGAATTCCAATATTACACCATTATAAAGATTGAGGCAATGATCACTCTAGATTCGGGGACACAACTGCAACACCTTTCTCTAAGCTTATGCACAAACATGGACTTGCTGGGCCATCCTATATAATAAAACCCTAATATGCAAATTGACTGAATGGCAGAACCTCCAGTGGCTATGATGTGGACTGACCACCAGGGGCAGATGCTCAATGCAGATGCTTTGAGCATCTGTCCCTCCCTTCCCCCTCATCCCCCCAGAGAGGTAGACAACCAGTGGCGGCAATCAGGGAGTGGGGCTGGCCAGGGGGTGGAGCCAACCAGTGGATGGCACCAGGCCAGCATTCAAGACAGATGCCATTGGGGACCCCCAGATCGCCGCCAGTCACCCCACAGATGGCCCTGATCGCCAGCTAGGCCTAGGGACCTTACCCTATATATTGGGAAGAGTCTCTTGGATTTAAAAATTAAAACATGGCAAGGCTATTCTAACACTGAAACAACAGAATGATGCAGTGATGACATGCATGGGCTCTGGCTTACCTAATTCTGACACTTATAACAAAGCCAATTACTTAACTTCTCTCTGCTTCCGTTTTTCCACCCATAAGATGGGGAAAATGGTACTACCGCCTCAGAAGGAACATGTTATGTACTATTTTCTATAATCATGGCAAAAAAATGTAGCTGCCCACACAAGAGCAAGATGCCTTTCATCTGTATGAAAAGTATGGTCACTGGTGCATGCAGCGTCCTGGATTGTGAGGCATGTCTGACTGCTGGTTTAGGCCCAATCACTTAAACTGGCAGTCGGACATCCCCAAGGGTGCAGGCTGGCCTGAGAGATGACCTCCGTCCCCCATGCACAAATTTTGTGCACCCGGCCTCTAGTAGATATAAGCATTTCCCATTGTATTAGATAGTGCCAAATGTTTCCTAAAGGGGTTATGGCAATTCACCCTCTTTCCCCTAAGCAGCATGTCAGAAAGTCATTTTCCCTCATGCACATTAACTGTTCAAGCAACACCTTAATATACCTTGATACCCAGCAAGAAAAGGACCCTCTCATACCTTCCCATTTCTATATTAATATTAAAATGTTTCAAGTTCTCTATAAAAGTTCTGTTGGAATTTTAATTAGAAATGCACTGAATTTATGCATTCATATGGGACAAATGAAATCTATATTAAGGTTTCCTTACCATGAATCAAGTAAATGTTGTATGTATTTATATTTCTTTAAAAGAACTTTATATAATTTTCTCCATGAAGATCTTATACATCTTTGCTAGGTTTATTTATTCCAAAATCATTATAATTTTTGTTACTGTTGAGAGTGGCATTTTTTTTCTATTATACTTTCTAAATAGTTGTGATTATAATAAAGCATACCACTGATTTTATATGTTGAGCTTGTATCCAACAACCTTGATGAACTCTTATCAGTTTTAATAGTTTGTCCACCAATTCTCTTGGACATTCTATATGGACAATCATAAAATCTGGAAATAATGGTAAGTTTATTTATTCCTTTTCAAAAATTTGACTTATTAAGCAGTCATTCTTAAAGATGAAACTTAAGGATAAATTACCTTCTATGATTGTGAAACTTTATTTCATTTAAAAAGTACAACAAAGAGAATTTACTAAGTCATAATTCATATGCTGGTGGCACCAAGATGGAACTTCTAATTTACAGGCCAAGGCAGAGGAGGAGTTAAAGGCTTCCCAGAGGACATAAAATCTGATATGGGTTTTGAAGTTCATTTCGCACTCACCAGAAGGAAAAGGAAATGAGGGCTGAGGAAATAAAAATGCCTATCTCCATTTTGGTTAAGCAACAAAATTAAAGACCAAAGAAATAAAATACACTGAGGTAAACAAAGTCATTTTGTCTCATTTTAGGTCTCAAAATAAACCTAAAACCTAGCCTCTCCTTTAAGCTACTGATTTCTTAACTAAAACAATTTATTTGCTATAGCTTATTAATATGCCTTGATACCTGGCAGGGAAAGAACCCACTCATACCTTTTATGACAATGGCCACAAACACAAAAATAGTCAACCTGGAAACTTAATATATCTTGTGAGGGTCTTTTCTTAAAATTACTTATCTTACTTTTTAATTTAGAAACAATCTTCCTAAAGCCTGAACTCCCTTTTAAACCTTCCTTGCAATTAAAGTTCTTTTTCTTTTCTAAATGTGCTTGCTTCCTCTGACATGGCTTTCCAGGCAGAGAGAACTAAATGTACAATGCCACAAAAGTCTAATCACAACATGACATTTTTGGAACTGTAAGAATTCCACTTAATTATTTTAAATGGTATATACAGAACAAACAAGGAATGGTGAGATAAAGCTAAAAGTTGAAAAAGTAAAAAGCTTTTTCATATACTGTTAATAAGAAATGTGTGCCTTTTCTATCACTTCCGTGTTTCTTCAATTGAAGTCCAAAAATGCTATATTTTCAAGGGACTTTTTCAAGTTCTAGATGTGAAATTCTTTATTGTATGCTTTCATTTCCATAGCAATATAAATACAATGAATACAGTCATATTCTGAAATCATCTATAATCTAGATTCTAGATGACCTGCTTTTAATCTAAGACTGCCACTTAACTTTAGTTTTCCTTTGTTTAAAATTTTACAGTGATAACCAATCACCCAGAATGACAACATTTAACCTATACATGCTGATGAATATATGTCTATGGCAAATTTAAGACTGGAATATCCTATCTTCAAAACAAGGGCAATCAACTTACAACCCATCATATTCATATTGAATTCTCTTAGCAGTTACAAAGAAAGAAGTTTTTTTGCAGTGATAAGTCTCAACAGAAAATAGTTTTATAAGAGTCTAAATAATTTAATGAATTTGTGCTTTAATCAGATATCAGTAAAAATAACATATGCAGCATAATAACATTATCCTTTTCACTCAGTGCAAGCTTATAGACTATCCTATATAATAAATAGGTAATATGCAAATTGACCATCACACCCTTACAAGGTGGCTGCCAGCAGGATAAGGGACAACCAAGCGAATGAACAAGCAAGCTGCGTGGGACGACCAGGCTGGCAGGGAGCAAGGGGGGCAGTTGGGGGTGACCAGGCTGGCATAGGTGGGAAGTTGGAGGTGACCAGGCCGGTAGGGGAGGCAATTAGGGGCGATCAGATGGCATACAGAGGTGGGAAGGGGTGATCAGGCCGGGGTGGGAGAGGGGCAGTTAGGGGCAACCAGGCAGGTGAGCAATTAGGAGCCAGCAGTCCTGAGGATCGGGTCTGATCTGGCAGTTGGACATCCCCCTAGGGGTCCTGGATTAGAGAGGGTGCACGCTGGGCTGAGGGGACACATACCCCCTGCACAAATTTTGTGCACCAGGCCTCTAGTAATAGGTATATAATGCCACATAAATACCAACTGATGTCAAGGAACAGAATATTTATGAAGGATTCACACAGTTACAAAAGAAAACTCAGCGATTCGGCTATTATAGCACAGGGTAATACAGATGTTCTGAAGATTGTGAGCAGCAATTTATTTTAGAAAAATTTTATTACATAAAAGTAATGCTCAAAATTTGAATCTCAGAGTAAAAGCTACTCCTTTTTAGATTTGTTTTTATGTCTTTAATTTTATAATTATACGAGAGGCATAATTATAAAATTATGCACCAGTGGGGTCCTTCAGCTTAGTCTGTGGGATTGGGCCAAAACCGGCTCTCTGACATCCCCCAAGGGGTCCCAGATTGTGAGAGGGCACAGGCCAGGCCGAGGGATCCCACGGGTGCACGATCAGGGCTGGGGATGGACAAGGGAGGTTGGCCAGCTAAGGAGAGATCGAGGGAGGGCTCCAGGATGTGTCCAGCCCATCTGGCTCAGTCCCAATCAGCCAAACCCCAGCAGCAAGCTCACCTACTAATCAGAGTGACTTCCCCCTAGTGGTGAGTGCATGTCATAGCGAACGGTTGAGTGGCCTTAGCATACCATTAGCATATTACTCTTTGATTGGTTGAACAGCCAATCGGACGATCAAAGACTTAGCATATTAGGCTTTTATTATATAGGATAAAAGTTATCAGAAGTGTAAACCTAGGTTCTTTGGTAAATATTCTCACTAAAACTACATTCAGAAGCCTGACCTTCCAGACTGTCACCATTCAGAGCTCACACTATCTCTTCACCTTCACATCTATTTACTCTCCTTCAGGGATCATGTGCTCAATTCCAAAGGGTTATTTTTAAAAAAGGAAAAAACTTCTGTGAACACAGTGTTATCTTGACTGCCTGAGACCTTTGTTTTCCTATTCTCAGTTATTGCAATTTTTTTCTATCCTTTCAAAATCAAAGTTCACCTGAAATGGACCCTCTGGATAAGCCTTACTTCCCAGATTATTGCAACACATGCAAATCTGTTCTCTTCTGGACCCCAACACTGTCTCTTTTCACATTCACATTCTGCATCCCATACAATTACCTGTATAGCAATTTTATTTAATTTTTTAAATGTGTTTTTGTTTGTTTGTTTGTTTATGCCCAGCTGGTATGGCTCAGTGGTTGAGCATTGACCTATTAAACGGGAAGTCATTGTTCAATTCTGGGTCAGGGCACATGCCTGGATTTCAGGTTTGGTCCCTAGTGTGGAGTGTGCAGGAGACAGCTGATCAATAATTCTCTCTCATTACTGATGTTTCTATCTCTCTCTCCTTCTCCCTTCCTTTCTGAAATCAAGAAAAACATAAAATGTTTTTTATTTGTTTTAGAGATAGAGGAAGGGAGAGGGATAGAAACATCATAGAGAGAGGAACATTTATCAGCTGCCTTCTACAAGTCCTCTACTGAGGATTGGGCCACAATCTGGGCATGTGCCCTGACCAGGAATAGAACCTCTGACCTTTGGTTCATGAATCAACTCTCAACTACTGACCCACACCAGCCAGACCTGTATAGTAATTTTAACTCCCTTACTTTATTCTAGGTTTTAGAAGATAGAACTGTGTCCTCATTTTAAGAATTAGGGAGGAGCTGAGCATAGCTTTTGGGTGCTTTGACCAAAGGTAATAGAGCTAGCTATATATCTTCCTAAAGTTGATTTGCCAGTAATTTTTGTATACTAAATCCCCAATGTAAATGCATTCAGATAACTGAATATTTATGCCTCCCAACTGTAATACTCAATTAATACATCTTTTATGCAAGATATAAAGTAAAACCAAATTTAACAAAACAAGAAAATCATATTACCTCATCTAACTTTTGTAAGTTTTATTTTAGGAAAAACAATTAAGATATGAACAGTCCTATGAAATACTGAAGTCAGAGCTGAGTATCCAGGGTTCTAAATTAAGGATATGATCCTGAACTTCAAAATATCCCAGAAATAATGACTGAGAACATACCTGTCATCCAAAACAATGATAATTTCACCATGCTTAAAGGTGAGTTCATTGTCCTCAACGGCTTCAAAATCATATAAAGCTCTCACTTTCCTTGCAATTTTATTATTTAATTGAACTTCTACAGATGGATATAAGGATTTTGTTTCCAGGTGCTGCTGCTTCTGCTCTTGCAATGATAATTCAATAGCTAGTTTGAAAAATTAAAATGCAAAAGAAAGGTAGCCAGAATTAGTTCTGAGTTTTCAAAGTTTAAAAAGAAATATTAGATAATGTAATACTTAGCAAGAATAAAGCAAGTCAGTATTTTATTTGTTTAATTAAACACTAAGCAGTTAACTTTCTTGAGGGGCAGAGAATCATGACGTTTTTAAAATAAAGTTTTTGCTCATTCCTGATTATAACAGTCTGTCATATACAGCAGCTATTATTTTTATAGTGAACAGATTGTGACATTATAAAATGGGTAGCTGTCTATATAGGACAAACCATGAACATATATTTCTGTGCTTAACTCATAACTTTGGCATTAAAGAAAAGGTGAAATGTAAGCTCTCCAAAGGTAGGACATTAAATACATATTATTGACAGGCTCAGTGCCTATTACTGACAAAGATAATGAGTTAAGTTAATCTTATTATCATATCAATTGTTTTCCTTACTTTTCAGACTCTATTATTGTCTAAATTTGAAAATACTAAAATACTAAAAGTATACCCAGTTTTATTACAATATTTATTTCAATAAATTGTTCTGGCCAGGATGTTTCCAGTAACAACAAATTACCCTTTGATGATTTACCTTTAGCTATGTCTTCATCTTCTTTATTTTTGTTTGATGACATACCATTCTTGGCAGCCACTGGGACAGTCTGTAAATGTACAACTAAAATAAATACAACTACCTTTTCAAAGAAAACACAAGTTCTATAATTATACAGGCTAATCCAATCTAATAAAGAGAGAATATACAAATCGACCATCATGTCATAATAAGATGCCTGTGCCCACAGCAGAGGCAGGGATCCCTAACACAAGATGGCTGCACTCACAGTGGAGGCCAAGTTCCTGTAACGAACCTTAACGAGCAATCAGCAGGGACCTAAGGCTGCCTGGCACTGGGCCAGGTCAGGGGACCTCAGGCTGTGCCCCTCGCCTGGTGGGACTTGACAGAGGACTTCAGGCCATGTCCCCTACCCCGGTACCTCTTGAATACATTCCAGTCTAAAAATCTTACCTCTTCACCTTTACAGCTCTGTCTATAAATCACCTGTCTCTCCTGGCATATTGCCTTTGTACCCCTAATATATGTTTGTCACTTACAACTTAGTTATCTTTCACTTTTACAAAGCTACTCTTCTCTTACATATATGCCTTTTACATGACTCCAGAGTAGTGTTAAACAATTATTTATGGTTAAGTCACTTCTCAAAGTTTTAATACATAGAAGAAATTCACTAAAATTAGAATACCTACTAAATGTAAGGCACTATGCTAGATAGGCACTTGGAGAGTGGAGGTGGGTGATGCGCAGATTTTACATAAGATACATACTCTCAAAATAGCATAGGGTCAACCATGGCTTTGAATGTAGCTCTTACCTGAGAACCTGTTGGAGGAAAAGTAATTCCTTCTTCTTTCATAGATTTAATAGTTGCAGATATTAGACTAAACTGAGGGTCCTTTTGAAATTCTTCTGACCACTCCACCATTAAAGATTTCAATTTTTCACATACTTTAGGATGAGCCTTTAAAGAAAAGGCAAAGAAAAAGCAATTGTGGTTAAAATTAGTACTTGAATTATTTAACAACAAAGAGAATTATCACCAAAATTTTATTTACTTGACATCAACAAAAGCCCAACAATCCTTAGCCTAGATGAGTACTTGATAAATGCCTATTTACATTTTAAGATGTAGTTATTCTTGCAAAATTATCCTTTTTGAACCTCAATTTTTAAGACTTCCTGTAATGACAACAAATCTTTTATATTCAGAGATCACTTTTTCTATGTTTTCTTAATATTAAGATTTTTATGTCAACCAAACAAAAATCTGGTGCTACATGAGTTTCCATTTCAAAGAAATCAGTAACACCAACCCTGTCGTGAAAACCCCCTCCACCCTTCTCTAAACTAAAAGCCCCCTTTGCTCTCCATCTCTAATCAGAATCAGTACAGAATGGTGGTTCATCTGGACACACTGGTAACAGAAACCTTAATCTGAACCTCAGCTATGCCACTTACTAGCTGGCAGGACCTTGGAAAAGTTACTTAACTTCTAAACCTCAGTTTCTACATTTATAAAATAAGAATGACAAGAGAAGCGAACTTCTAAATGTTGTCAACAGCATTAAACAAGTAAAATGCTTAAAGCAGCGACTGCCAACTAACCTTTGGTAAAGACTAGCTACTATCATTAGCATTATGCTTTGGGAAAGAAAACAGTTTTTTGTGCTACAAGTGAAAACATCAAATTTTATAACAGAAAGTTTATTTCATTTTAAATTTATCTAAAATTGACTTTATATACAATACAACTTTATTAATGTTCATATAGTTAAAATGACAGAGTACATACATATTTTAATAACTTAAATCTCTTAAAAATTTACCTTATTTTTTATCACAGCCCGTACTTCTGTTGCAAAATCGCGGGAACACACTTCTAAATGAAATATCTTTCCACAATTTGCCACACAGGCCTCAAGAAGCTGTTATTAAAATAAAAATCAACATAAATATGTTGAGATATTATCTTAACCTACTAAAATAAGTATTTCAAATTTTGATAAAATAATGACTTTTACTTACAGTTAAAGCCTGAAGAGCAACATGAGGAACCTTATGATTTACTCTTTTCATTATGGCTTTTAGGCAATCTTTTGCTCTAAGAAAAAAATGAAGAAGGTTAAGTATTTATTCAGAATTTCAAATCAAACATTAAAAACATGAGGTATGAGGGAGAAACCAAGATGGCGGTATAGGTAAACACCTAGACTGCTGCTTCACATACTTTAGGATGAGCCTTTAAAGAAAAGGCAGAGAAAAAGCAATTGTGGTTAAAATTAGTACTTAAATTATTTAAAATTTCAAAACTACAACTAGAAGACAGAACAAACATCATCCAGAACCACAGGAAAGCTGGCTGAGTGGAAATCCTACAACTAGAAGGAAAGAAAGGGACTCACAGAGACTCAGAAGAGCTGCAAAAAGCTGAAGTACGGAGATACGTGCATGGAGACAGCGGGCGGCGGAGTGCCTGGCTGTCTTTCTCTGGCAGGAGGGAGAAAGAGACTCCCGGCTGCACTAAACCTCTTATCCTACTGCACTGAACCCCAGTTCCAGGAGAGATTCATATGGGGGGGGGGGAGTCTGAACTCTTGTGAAAAGGGAGGAGTGCACAGAGATTTGGGGGAGCCACGAAAGGGCAGAGGTCTGGGGGCATGCATACCACTGCATGCAGAAGACAGTCTGCTGATTGTGTCACTGGCTTTCTCTAGTGGGCAGGAGACAGAGCCGCCCAACTGTGTTGAATTCCACTTCTGACTGCACTGAACCCCAGTTTCAGATGAGACCCTGGGGACCCAGACTCATATAGGTCCCAGAGCACAAGGGAACTGAAAAGGCAGAGGTCTAGAGACACACATGCATGCATGTGTACAGAGAGGGCTGCAGCGATTAACGCAAGACACTTGAGACCCAGGGGCCATATAGGGCAGGGCTAAGGTTGTCTGCTCAGCCCTGAGACTCCACTCCATCCAAGACAGAAGCTCCCAAATGCACTGAAATCCAGGTCGGATTGAACCTCAGTTTCGGGTGAGGCCCTGCGGGTCCCAGAGCACACAGAAAGGCAGAGATCTGGAGGCGCGAACGCCTGTGCACAGCGAGGGCTGCAGTGATTACCAAGGGACACTGAGACCAAGGACTGAAGGGAAGCCAAGGTTGTCTGATCAGCCCTGAGACTCTGCCCCATCCAAGCCTAGCACAGAGGCTTTTTCAGTCTTACCAATCTTAAGGCAGAGTCCAGCACAGAAGTTCTCCCAGCATTAACACAGCTGATCCTCACAACCAATTGGTTTGGAAGTCAATTCTCCCAGTGATACCAACAACAATCAAGACTTAACTACAACAAGGCTGTACATATAGTCCACAAAGGGGTGCACCAAGAAAGTCCACCTCAGGTAACTGTGGAGGCGGAGCTACTGGGCCATATAGGACACCTAACACACAAAGCTAATCTACCAACTCAGGGAAGCAGTGAAAATGCGGAGACAAAGAAACAGATCACAAACAAAAGAAATGGAGGAAAACAAATGACTGAATATAGAGTTCAAAACCATGGTTATAAGGTTTTTCAAGAATTTCCTAGAAAAAAATGGATAAATTTTGCAAGACCCAAGAGGAGATGAAAAAGGACCAACTAGAAATTAAACATACACTGACTGAAATAAAAAATATTATACAGAGACCTAACAGTAGATTAGAGGAATGCAAGAATCAAGTTAAAGATTTGGAATACAAAGAAGCAAACTAAAGGAATGCAAGAATCAAGTTAAAGATTTGAAATACAAAGAGGCAGAATACACTCAACGGGAAAAGCAAAAAGAAAAATGAATCCAAAAATCTGAAGATAGTGTAGGAGCCTCTGGGACAACTTCAAGCATACCAACATCAGAATTATGGGGGTGTCAAAAGAAGAGAGAGAGCAAGATACTGAAAACCTATTTGAAGAAATAATGACTGAAAACTTCCCACATCTGGTGAAAGAGACTTACAAGTCCAAGAAGCACACAGAACCCCAAACAAAAGGAATCCAAAGAGGACCACACCAAGACACATCATAATTAAAATACCAAGAGCAAAAGACAAAGAGAGAATATTAAAGTAGCAAGAGAAAAACAGTTAATTACCTACAAGGGAGCACCCATACAATTGTTAACTGATTTCTCAACAGAAACTATGCAAGCCAGACAGGAGTAGCAAGAAATATTCAAAGTGTTGAATAGCAAGAACCTACAACCAAGAATACTCTACCCAGCAAATCTATCATTCAGAATTGAAGGGCGGATAAAGAGCTTCACATATAAGAAAAAGCTAAAGGAGTTCATCAACACCAAACCAGTATTATATGAAATGCTGAAAGGTACTCTTTAAAAAGAGGAAGAAGCCAAAACCGGTTTGGCTCAGTGGATAGAGCGTCAGCCTGTGGACTGAAAGGTCAAGGACATGTATCCTGGTTGTGGGCAAATCCCCAGTAGGGGGTGTGCTGGAGGTGGCTGATGGATATCTCTCTCATCAATGTTTCTAACTCTCTCTCTCTCCCTTTCTCTCTGTAAAAAATCAATAAAATATATTTTAAAAAGGGGGAAAAAAAGAAGAGGAAGAAGAAGAAAAAAGTAAAGATAAAAGTTATGAACAACAAATACATAGCTATCAACAAGTGAATCTAAAAATCAAGTGAATTAAAAATCTGGTGAATATAACAGAATCAGGGGCATAGAAAGAGAATGGACTGACAATTCTCAGGGGAAAGGAGTGAGGGGGATGCAGGAAGAGACTGGACAAAAATCATATACATATGGATGAAGACAATGGGGGGGAGGTAAGGGTGGAGGTTTAGTGGGGAGGAGCCGGGTGGAGGGGAACTATGAGGAGCAAAAAGAGGAACAATTGTAATAATCTGAAGAATAAAGATTTATTAAAAAAAAGAGAGAGAGAGAGAGGTATACTACTACCAAATAACTTTAAATTTAAAAATAAAATCCTGCAAACCTTATTTCATTACAGGAATAAATCTATAAAACGACTCTATCCAATTTTTTGTTCACAGACTTGTAGAAGTTAAAAAAAAATTTTAATTTAAAAAGCTTATTGCATATTCCAAAACCAGGAGCCAAATCATTTCAGAAAAGGTTAGTTTGCCGAAACCGCTTTGGCTCAGTGGATAGAGCGTCAGCCTGTGGATTGAAAGGTCCCAGGTTCAATTCAGATCAAGGGCATGTAAGTTGGTTACGGACACATCCCCAGTAGGGTGTGTTGCTCGATGTTTCTAAGTATTTATCCCTTTCCCTTCCTCTCTGTGAAAAATCAATAAAATACATATTTTTTAAAAAAATTCAGTCAACAAAAGGGAACTATTATCATATAAAAATGTATTTGCAATTGTTCAATACAGACTTAGGTTTCAGACAACAGATTCTTATTTTCAAAAAAGAAAGCAAGATAAACAGTCTTATAAGATTTCAGTATAAATATGCATGAATGCACCCTGAAAAGCTGTAGTGTTAAAACATGCTTTCATCAGTCTTTTAAACTTCTAAAGTATAATCAGTTCAGCTTAATTGCTACATCTCCCCAAAAGTACACTTTTTATATTCACTTTTTTCATTATGATGTTATTTACCTCTTCCTAACTGAAAGATTTTTCAGCATATTACCTATTACATTTATCTACTTCATTATTAAAAGACTCCCATATAACCAAAACCGGTTTGGCTCAGTGGAGAGAGCATCGGCCTGCGGACTGAAGGGTCATGTGTTTGGTTCCGGTCAAGAGCATGTATCCTGGTTGCAGGCACATTCCCTGTAGGGGGCGTGCAGGAGGCGGCTGATCAATGTTTCTCTCGTCGATGTTTCTAACTCTCTATCCCTCTCCCTTCCTCTCTGTAAAAAATCAATAAAATATATTAAAAAAAAAAAAGACTCCCATAAGTTACAAGAGAAATTCCTGAACAACTAATCAATGCATTAATATCTCTCTATTGTGTCCAGGATTTATGTATTTTAATTTATCTCAGGTTTTCAGTTGAAGGCTTTTTCATTTGTTCTTTAAGGATAAGGTCTATCCCATAAATCCTGCCACCATGATCTCTTTATTTTTATTCCCCCCGAAGTAAATAGTAAAATGCCATTTTCTTTTCAAAGTTACGCCAAGAAAACAGATACAGGTTACTAAGTTCTTAGACATTTACTGAGCATGGTGGGCATCTTACCCATTAGGAGTGCTTCCAACTTTGTCACATATGTCCATAATAAGACTCCAATCTTCCGTAGTGTTGTACTCATTTGTGGCTTTTTCTGTAAGATATCAGCACACACAAAAATTAGGACATACCTTATGTAACATAAAATACCAAGAAAGGCACAGAATAAGCCCTACCTTTGCTTTTGCTAAATATAAAAGAACTATGAAAAAACTTCAGAAGATCTGGTTCTTTTACTAATTTCACTTTTAAATTATGTCATTAAATAAATTAAATGTTGTAAGGTGCACCTATAAAGTGTCTTCTAAATATCTATATATAAAAGGTTAAGTGACCATCGACTGGCCAGTACCTATGATGAGCACTGACAATCAGGAGGCAGATGCTCCAAAGAGTTGCCGAATTGTGGTGACTTGGCAGCGGTGTTTCTCAGGATGTCAGAGAGCTGGTTCTAATCAAACCCCACAGGCCAGGCCAAGGGACTTCACCTGCCAGAGGGATCCCACTCACTCCACAAATGCCCTTCGAGCCGCAGCGCCACCCCAATAATTCTAATTAATTTCCTTTCTCTATGCATAAATCCATGCACCAGGCCACTAGTAGTTAATAATAAATAACATTTACATGAACTTTTAAACAGATTCATTGAAATATAATTTACATTCCAATACCATTAGATTTTTTACTATAATTAAAGACTTGTGAAACTATCACTGCTATCTAATTTTAGAACATTTTCATTACCCTAAAAAATCCATACCCATTGGCAGTCACAGTATAGACTCGACCCATCCTCTCCACCCTAGACCACTAATCTTTGTATCTCTATAGGTTCCTATTCTGGATTTTTCATATAAATAAAATCATGCAACATATAGTCTTTCCTGAATACCTTCTTTTATTTAGCATAATGTTTTTAAGATTTATCCATGTTGAAGAATGTATCAGTACTTCACTTCTTTTTATTGCCGAATATTATTCCATTCTACAGATAATACCTTTATTTTATTTCACCATCAGTTGATGAACATTCCGGTATTTTTTTTTTAACTTCTTGGTTAATATAAGTAATGCAATGTTGCTATAAACAGTTGTGTACAAATTTTTGTGTGAATGTATGCTTTTATACCTCATTGGTATATACCTAGAATTGCTGAATCTCACAGTAACTCTAACTTTATTAGGATGTGGCAGTTTTTCAAAGCATTTGTACCACTTTACGTTCCCACTAGCAATATGTGAATGTTTCACATATAGTTTTAAAACACTCCAAAAATATATATATTGCCCTCGTTGGTGTGGCTCAGTTAGTTGAGTGTCATCCCATACACCAAAAGGTTGCCAACCTCATGCTCATCCTTTCTCTGCTTATGAAGGAGTTTTATTTTTACAGTAAGATCTATCCTTCTTTTCTTTTAATAATATCTTTCATCAGTGTTTTCAACGACCTGAAGATTAAATATTTACCTATATACTCTTTTGTGTATGTATACTATGTCTCTTTCTTATGGATAAATCTTTACTCAGATATTTCCTTTAGCACATGGTGTGACAGACACAGACAGAAAAATATTTTTACACAATATTTGCAGTAGATTCAACATCTAAGAATCTATCCTTTTCTCTATGATCTGAGAAACCAAAATCATCAATTATCAAATCTTGACACACAATTTTGGCCATGTAAAACACAATTAAATGTGAAACCTATGTAATACCCTATAAAACCCCTCTAATAATTTCAAAAATATCTAAACAGAATATTTTTATTTGATTAATTATACAGAAAATTAAAAGCCCTGATTTGAATACCCTAGCCAGCATATAGGGCTCATGATTACTCTTTGTAAAAAGTATAAAATCGGAAGACTTTATAATAGCCTGCCAAAAAGAATTCTATTTTTCAAATGAACAAAATAGCAGTTATATACTTAGGAGTATTTTAAACTCCTGGAAAAAAAATTTAAATATTATAATTAAGGGGACATTCTTTTATAGCATGTCACTTTGCCCAGTGTTGGAGCCATATCTCACATTATCCTAGCTCTCCTGGGGCCTACATGCTAAATTTCCAGGGTTTGGTGGGTGTAAGTCATAACATTTCATTACCAGGTTTTGATTACTACCTATAGAGAGCCTCATCTACCCAGTGAAATATTTCACAAAGATTCTAACAATATCATAAAAAAAGTTCATAAATAAGGTTCCCCTTCCACAGAATCCATTATGTTCAACAGACAGCTTTAAAAAGAATTCAAGTCTACTCATAAAACTTTTAATAAAATAGGCTCTATCAGTAATAAAAAAAAAAACTATATAAGATAAGAAGGCCCACAAGAGATCTTTAAAGCTCCTCCAACTATGTTTGGAAATAAGAACTCATGATTGATCTGCTTCCAACCATGACAGAATATCTGGTACCAGATTTGCTATTCTATCAAAAACAAGTATAAAACAGATCAAAATATATGAGGCAACTGTGTTTAGAAAATGAGTAACAGTAGTGCAGGTCTGAAATCTTTAAGGGATAGGAAATATGAAATGAACCTCAAGATGGCCCCAGATTTCTGCCTGGGAACACTTTTTTGTCCCAACGTAAGGAAAACCAGCCCTTGTAGAACAACTCAGAGACAGAGATGAGATCTCTGAACACATGCTTCTTGTTAATCAATACCCCTCCCAAAACGCACGCGCACGCGCAAACACACACACTGAGACTCTAGATGAGGTCTAGCAAAGATCACCTACTATGGGTCTGAAAAGGTAGTACAATGCTGGAATTTTTAGAATTCCTGCCTGTTATGAATTGAATGTCTGTGTCCCACAAAATTCATCTGTAATTACCTGCCAGCATAGATGTATTTGAAGACTGTGTCTCTAGCAAAGTGATTAAGGTAAAATGAGATCATAAGAATGGGGCTCTAATCCTGCAGGATTAAGTGTCCTTAGAAGAGATACCAGAAAGCTCTCTCTCCTCACACACAGAGATAGATCATATGAGCACACAGTGAGATGGCAGTCATCTGCAACCCAAGGGGAGAATCCTCACTAGACACCAGCCCTCTTGGGACCTTGATCTTGGACTTCCATTCTCCAGAAATGTGAGAAAATACATTTCAATTGTTTGTCACCTAACATATGGTATTAAGTTATGGCAGGCCAAACAGACTAATATTCCATCCAACTAGAATAAAGAGAACATTTCCAGCATTCAGCTGAAACCCCAAACACCACATTTTAGGAGTAAAGGCCCCTAGAATTTAGTTCATTATCAAAATAGGTTTGCCTCACAAAGAAAACTTGACAAAAACCTAAAAGACCCTCCAATAATATAAATACCTGACAGAACAATACTCCATACTTTTTAAAGGGAGACAATATAATCTAGCCACTCCTTACAAAGAATAATTACAATGACCAGTATAAAATTAAAAAATTGGATGCAAAGAAGTGTCCCACAATCAAGATAAAAATCAATAAAAACTGGTAGTTGCATAACCCAATTATTAGAATTAGTAAAAAAATGCTTTAAAGCCATGATACATATTTTTCAAGAACTTAAAGCAAAAGATGGTCATAATAAGATGGTAAGCACTCAGAAGAGAAATGGTTTGAAATGAAAAGGACAGCATGTCAACTAAAAATATTCACTGGATAAGCTTTGAGCAGATTGAAAATTACAGAAAGAGCGAACATGAAGAAAGATCAATAAAAGTAATCAAATTTGAAGAACAGAGAAAAAAAGACTAAAAAACTAAACAAAGTTCCAGTCAGTTTTTTAAAACTTTCTCTAACAAAGTACTGCAAATTAAATAGTTTAAAATACCACCTTTTATCCTATCTAATAAAAGAGTAATATGCAAATTGACTGTCACTCCAACACACAAGATGGCTACCACCATGTGAACACAAGATGGCCCCTACTGGATGGCCAGCAGGGGAGGGCAGTTGGAGGGACCAGGCCTGCCAGGGAGGGTAGTTGGGGGCAATCAAGCCTGCAGGGGAGGGCAGTTAGGGTTGACCAGGCTGGCAGAGAAGGGAAGTTGGGGGCAAATGGCCTGCAAGGAAGGGCAGTTGGGGGTGACCAGGTCTACAGGGAAGGGCAGTTGGGGGCAATCAAGCCTGCAGGGGAGGGCAGTTGGGGTGACCAGGCCTATAGGAGAGGGCAGTTTGGGGGGGACCCAGGCCTGCAGGAGAGGGCAGTTTGGGGGGACCCAGGCCTGCAGGGGAGAGTAGTTAAGTGTGATGAGGCTAGCAGGGGAGGGCAGTTAGGGCTGAAGGGTCAGCAGGGGATGGCAGTTGGGGGGGACCAGGCTGGCAGGGGAGGGCAGTTATGGGTGTCCAGGCTGGCCAGGAGTGGTTAGAGAGTGATCAGGCTGGCAAGCAGAAGCGGTTTGGAGCAATCAGGAAGGCAGGCAGGCAACAGTTGGGAGCCAGCAGTCCTGGATTATAAGAGGGGTCCCAGATTGGAGAGGGTGCAGGCTGGGCTGAGAGAGACCCTCCCCGACCACCCCAGTGCATCATTGTTGTGTACTGGGCCTCTAGTTAATTCATAATTCTGTAGTTCAAAATCTAAGCAGGCTTGTCTAGGTTCCATGCTTCAAGGTATTACAAGGCTTGTTTTAGAGATTGATGATATTTAACTAAAACATGGTAACTAAACTCATGCACATTGGAATTATGTAAAGTTAGTACACTAAGGCAGAGTTTAAGCCTTTTTTCAAATGTACGTGGAACTACCACAAATGAGAAATAATTTAAGATAATATACACAGTATATTCTGTGAATACAATATTTTTATCAGATCAAATGTAAAACCCAATCACATGGAAATTAATTATAATTAATTATAATCATGTAATCAAGACTATGATAGGAAGGCTGGATGAAAAAGATGAAGGGATTAAGAAAAAAAATTATAATAGAAGCCAAAATAAAATTTTATTATAATTAGGATACTACACATTAATAATATCTTGACATGTGACTAAAGCAATGCTTCAATCTGAAAGTGAAAATTGTTTTTAATGTGTTAATAAGAAAACAATTATTTTTGTACCTTAAAATTATAGAATAGGAAAAACTGGCAAAAGAATTTCTTTAGAGCAGAAATAAACTAGAAAATGGAAAGCAAGTAAATGAGTAGAATTCATTTTGGTATTTAACAAGAAACCACAGCTGACAGTTTCTACTAGAGATATAAAACTGTTCTTTCTTTGGACCAATTCATTATAAACTGAAAAATTATTTGAAAATGTAAGTATTTGCGAGTTGTCAGTTGCCAAAAAAAAATTCAGTAACAAACAATTTTTAATCCTATATGCTATCATTTAAAATTTATCTATATAGCCCTGACTGGTTTGGCTCAGTGGATAGTGTTGGCCTGCAGACTGAAAGATCCCAGGTTCAATTCCGGTCAAGGCAATGTACCTTGATTGCAGGCACATCCCAGTAGGGAGTGTGCAAGAGGAGGCAGCTGATCGATGTTTCTCTCTCATCAATGTTTCTAATTCTCTATCCCTCTACCTTCCTTTCTGTAAAAAATCAAAATATGTTTAAAAATAAAGTAAATAAAAATTATATATATGTATATATATAAAACCATATATATATAAATTGCATAAAAGGGTATTATGCAAATTGGTTGGGACACCCTCACAGTAACGACCGAATAGCAGTCTGTGTGGCGCAACCTGGCCAGCAGGAAGGGCAGTTAGGGGCGATCAGGATGGCAAGCAAAGATAATTAGGGGTGATCAGGTTGGTGGGGGGGTGGGGCGGTTCGGAGTGATCAGGCAGCCAGGCATGCAGGTGAGCACTTAGGAGCCAGCAGTCCCAGATTGTGAGAGGGATGCCTGACTACCAGTTTAGGCTCAGGATCGGGCCTAAACTGGCAGTCAGACCTCCCCCAGGGGATCCTGGATTGGAGAGGGTGCAAGCTGGGCTGAGGGGGACCCCTCCCCCATACACAAATTTCATCCACCAGGCCTCTAGTATATATATAAAAGCCAAGCAACCAGAATGACTGGTTGCTATGACGTGCACTGCGGCAGGGCCAGCTGGCCAACCTCCTGCAACCCCTATCGGGGTGTACCTGCCAGATCCCATCTATGCACTGGGCCTAAATAATAGGGATATTGTATATAACAAAAAATTTTTTAAATGTATATTTTATTGATTTTTTTTTTTACAGAGAGGAAAGGAGAAGGATAGAGAGTTAGAAACATTGATGAGAGAGAAACATCGATCAGCTACCTCCTGCACGAGGTACATGCCCTTGCCGGAATCGAACCTGGGACCTTTCAGCCCGCAGGCCAACACTCTATTCACTGAGCCAAACCAGTTTCAGCTATATGACAAAAATTTTAAATTCTTCATCATTTCCCTTCATGCTTTCAAAAGAGACCTACTAAATATATCTTCTGAGGTTCATTAAAAGTCAGTCAGAACTGTAACTACTTTCCAGGACCTTCAATTTTCAACATTTCTTAACTAGAGGAAATTAAAGAAAGTCCTCTTTGAATGGAACAGTAATAGGTCTCAATAGTAAAAAAAAAAGTTAGAGGTGTTGGTGTCATAGGAACAGAGAGATGCTTGTCCCTTAAGCATAGACAGTTAAAGATACAGTAAGAAAATAACATAAAAATAGTCTAGAAGATGGGAGCAATACTTATTACTACACAAGTAGACCTGAAGATGCCAATAGGCTTGGGTGAAGCTCAGACCTAAAAAGGAAAGAATAAAGGAAAAATATGTTTGGGCAATACCAAAATTTCTCAGGTTTCTAGAAACAATATTCTCACCAATGTTACTGACTAGCTATTTGAAATAGGAAAAAGACTGAAAGCAAATACACTTTTAAAATTTTGTAAAAAAAAAAAAATGAAAAAGTAAAAAAAAAAGAAGAAAAAAAGTGGGGGGAGAGGAAACATACCAAAAAGGAGAAAAAAATAGGAGAAAAATAAATTATATATTTTTTAAAAATATATATTTTATTGATTTTTCACAGAAAGGAAGGGAGAAGGATAGACTTAGAAACATTGATGAGAGAGACATCGATCAGCTGCATCCTGCACACCCCACACTGGAGATGTGCCTGCAACCAAGATACATGCCCTGGACCAGAATCGAATCTGGGACCTTGCAGTCCGCAGGCCGATGGCCTACCACTGAGCCAAACTGGTTTTGGCTAAATTATATACTTTAAGTTTTGTTTTATTATCTGGGTGGTAGATGATTAAACTATCAGCTGTCAAATGACCAGTGTTTGATATTCTACATGACATACTTATAAATAAAATGTACTCTTTTACAATTAAGAACATCTCTGAGGTCCTTTCATTTAAACAAACAAATAAAAAAAGGCAGTACAAAGATATGTCCATGTAAGTACTATAATATTATTATATTATACATACACTTGTAGAAAACCATTCTCTCACCCTCTTGCCTTACTTTTAAACAATATTCTAAGTAAGCACAGAATTAACAAATAAAAATGTATATTTTTAATGTCAACATCATCTATATTAATAAAAGCCTAAGTGGCCCTCATGCCCCACATCGTCACAAAATGGCCACCAAGAAATGGCTGGCAGGGAAGGGCAGTTGTGGGTGATCGGACCAGCAGGGGAGGGCAGTTGTAGGTGATCAGGCTGGCAGAGAAGGGCAGTTGGGGGTGATCAGGCCGGCAGGGGAGCAGTTAGGCATCAATCATGCCAGCAGGGGAGCTGTTAGGGGGCAATCAGGCTGGCAGGCAGCCGAGTAGTTAGGAGCCAGGAGTTTCTGTAGGATCAGGCCTAAACAGGCAGTCAGACATCCCTCGAGGAGTCCCAGATTGGAGAGGGTGCAGGCTGAGCTAAGGGACACCCTACCAGTGCACGAATTTCATGCACCAGGCCTCTATTCAATTCATAAGAAACAAAAGTATAAATTACAATGTCTTTTCTCTTAAATCCTAAAAGAAATTCCCTTTTATGATTTGACCAAACAATTAAAAACCCATATGAAAGAACAAAGGCCCAAAACAGGTAAGACTATCAAAGTGAAGAAAAACAAGACTGGGGACTTGCTTTACCACCTATAAAGGTCACTGAGATTAGAATGTGGTATTGGTACATGATAACTAAAGACAACAGCATAGAACAGAAAGCATAGACACAGGCCTCATGAAAGAAAATGTACTGTATGAAGGAGAGGGTTCTCCAAAATAGTGGGGAAAGGATAGACAATTCAGTAAATGAGGATTAAACAAACTGATTATTGTCCATTGACTATCCGATTGACCCGTCCTTGGAACTTACACTAAGATTGAGTCCAGATGGATTAAAGACCTGTGAAAATCAAAACTTGAATAACTCTTTCAGAAGAAAATATGACAAAAATCCTTATAAACTCAGTGTAGAGAAAGCTTTCTTAAACAAGAAATATTAAATCAAGGGAAAAGCCTTGGTTAGAGCACTGACCCACTACACCAAGGTTGCAGGTTCAATCCCTATTCAGGGTACATACAAGAATCAACCAGTGAATGTATAAATAAGGGGGACAACAAATTGATGTATTTCTCTCTCTCTTGTTCCCTCCCTCTCTTCTCTCTCTAAAATTAATCAATCCATTTTTTTTAAAGCGAGGAAGAAAAATAATGTAACTAAATTAAAAATTAAATTTTCTTAACACTAAAAGTCATCCAAAACAAGTAAAAAGAAGCAACAAACTGGGATCTACATCTGCAATTCTTATAAGCAATAAAAGATGAGTAGAGAATTATATGGAACTGAAAAAAAAAATCCTACAGAGTAAAAGTAGTAAGAAGGCAATTTATAAAAATACAAATGGAATGATTAAGAAATACTATATGAGGCGCAACTTCACTAGCAATGAAGTTAAAATAAAATGAAAACAATGCCCTATTTCACATCCATCAAACTGGCATAATTTAAAATTTGACAATACCCAGTGTTAATGAGAATATGGAACAATAGGTACTCATTCCACCATTGGTGGGAGTAAAATCTCCCACAAACACTTAGATGAGTAATTCTGCTATTTAATATTTTCCAACTCTGCACTATCCACACTTTTAAAAGCAATTCCTCTTCAAGATACAATCCCTGGAGAATCTCAGTCATGTGAGTAAGAAAATCATGAATAAAAACTTTTACTGCAATGTTATCTGTAATAAAACACTGGGGGATGGAGAGAGGGGGACTTCACCTCCATGAATGGGAGATTGAATAAAAAGTGTGGTATAAGCATACAGTGGAATACCACATCGCTCTTAAAATTAATGAACTAGAGCTAGGTATATCACACAAAAAATGCTGAATGACAAGCGGCAAATGAAATGCACAGAATGACACTTCTTATGAAGTTTAAAAATATATAAAGCAATACATATAGTATACTGGCAGGCACAGTACATACAGTTGACTCTCGAAAAAATATGGCTGTGAACTGCATGGTTCCATTTATATGCAAATTGTTTTCCATAGATAATTTGAAAAAATTTGCTGATGAACCAGAGCCTAAAACAGATGACATAAACTTATAGTGTTGATAATCCAGTCCAATACTATAAATGTATTTTCTCTTATGATTTTCTTTTTAAAAAAAAATAAACTGCTACAGAATATAAGGAAATGACATTCTTTTTAACATTAACCACTAAGTCGACCTACTGTGGCTCTGTGCCCATGTTTCATTTTTCCCTTAAAAACTCCTAAGAAGGCTGCACCTACTAGGCTCCATCAGAAATCCTCTATTCCCCTATAAGATGCTGGACTGGAGTGTGTGTATATTTTTGTTTTTGCCTCAGCACAGATTCAAAGGAATTTTATTAAAACAAAAAATAAATCCAGATTTGAATAAATTCAACAAATATTTAAAGAGCTCTCATGCTACCATTCCTAGCATACCAATCAGGATTTGTACATTCCAACTCTGAAAAAATAGGAACTTCCTGGCCTTTGGCCTGCTTCCATTTGACAAGTCATATTCTATCATCAACTTATGACCCACTACAGCTCTTCCTCTGAATCCAAGAAAAGGGTTTCTTCCCAACATGAATGTCAGAAAGACTGCTCACTCTCTGGTGAAACTCCATTTCAATCAAAGAAACGTAGTTTCATCTTAAAGGCCCTTAATTGCCTTACCCGGTTTAGCTAAGTGGATAGAGCGTCAGCCTGTAGACTCAAGGGTCCCAAGTTCGATTCCAGTCAAGGACATGTACCTTGGTTGTGGGCACATACCCAGTAGGGAGTGTGCAGGAGGCAGCTGATCAATGTTTTCTCTCTCATCGATGTTTCTAACTCTCTATCCCTCTCCCTTCCTCTATGTAAAAAAAAAAAAAAAAAAATTTTAAAGGCCCTTAATTACAAAATTACCATAAAATAAGGTAAAGTTACTTCCCGTAGGTAAAAATACTGTCAGAAAAGGGGGAGTGGGGAAAGAGGACAGTATCAATACCTTTACAAACAAAGAGTCTGCCTGGAGCTTTTAGTCTTCTCTTCAGAGAAGATGACTGCTTTAAATATTAAGAGAGTATGTAAATAAAGCATATAAAGCATGTCAGGTTATTTCTAGTATTATAATAATCCTATATAAGAGGTAATATGCAATTGACCATCACTCCAACACACAAGATGGCCACCCCCATGTGGTCAAAGATGGCCACCACAAGATGGCCAGCAGGGGAGGGCAGTTGGGAGGGACCAGGCCTGCAAGGGAGGGCATTTGGGACTGATCAGGCCTGCAGGGGAGGGCATTTGGGGAGGAATAAGGCCTGCAGGGGAGGGTAGTAGTGAGGGACAAGGCCCTCATGAGAGGGCAGTTGGGGGGACCAGGCCAACAGAGGAGAGCAGTTAGGGGCAACTGGGCCAACAAGGGAGCTGTTCGGTGTTGATCAGGCTGGCAAGGGAGTGGTTATGGGGTGATCAGGCTGGCAGGCAGGCAGGCAGGTGAGCAGTTGGGAGCCAGCAGTCCTGTACTGTGAGAGGGATGTCTGACTGCCCATTTAGGCCCTATTTCACCCAGATTGGAGAAGATGCAGGCTGAGCTGAGGGACACACACACACACTGCCTCCCCCTCATGCACGAATTTCATGCACCGGGCCTCTAGTCACACTGTATGACAATTGCTTTTCTATGTGTACTGTATATGTGTCCTCCATTAGACTGAGTTTCCTGAGGGCAGTAATCCAGTCTATTAAATTTTTGTATTCCCAGAACTTAATACAATGTCTGACATACAGTAATAATTCAATGCATGTTTATTGAATGAAAGGTGAACAAAGATATAACTGAAAAAATGGTAAAAATCTGACTGAATCAAAGAGAGAAGTGAAAAAGACAATGCATTATGGCAAAGAAACATTCTCAAGTTAAATAATGACTTGCTTATATCACTTAACCATTTCAAATTATAAGAGGCCTTAAGTTATAAAAATGCACCCCAGAGAGACATCCCACCAAATCATAGCCAATGCTGCCAAGACCCCATGGTGCAAAATGCAGCCCACAGCCCAACCCAGTCTGAAACAGTTGCTCTGGGCACTGAGTAAAGACATCACACAGCAATGCCTGGCTTCCTCTCCCTAGCGACTAGCCTCCTTGGAGTTTCTTCAGCCCAGGAATACCACTTGCTTTAAAGCCAGGTGCAAACATTTTACACTTTAACCAAATGTTTGTGAAGTGTTTTCAAGTGCCTCATCTCATTTGATCCTCACAGAAGTCCTGGAGTAGTTAGAAAGGATCCTATTTTCTTTTCATTAGGTGGAAAACAGATTTAGAAAGTTTAGAAACGACCCGACTGAAAAGAAGAAATGGTAGAACTTGAAAATGACTTCAGGTTTTCTCACTGTGCAGAATATAGTCAAACACTGCTGCAGTTAAATATTGTATCCTTTGTTCTCCCTTCGTGATCTAAAATAATAATCTGCTTCATGTTGCTATTTGCTACTGAATTGCTGACAATTACCTAAAAGACAAGTTGGGGTGCTTCACTGGGCTGGAAAAAGGTTAGCTAAATCAAAAAGCAGGTCTAATTAAGCAAATTTATTTTCTACCTATAAAAGGCTAAGTTGACTCATGCATGCACGATACATAAAGCTCTCGCCACAGAGATCGCACACGTGTGCTTCGATCTGTCACTGTTGGTCATGAATTTGGTTGACACTTCTATTATAGAGAAAGGGCAAATAGCTATTTTAAAATATTTCTTCTAATTAATTTCCTCTCAGTGTGCAGGAATGTGTGCACCAAGACACTAGTAACCAATACCAGTCACAGTGCATTAAAGGAAAACACCATTAGCAAAGGCTGCTTCCTAAACTTATGCCAGTCATGTGTATTAAACTACCAAGAAAAAAAGTTGAATTATGTAAATACATAGATGAAGACTTAGTATCTAAGATCAAGATATAAAAACTTGTAGCTCTAAGGGAATGGAAGTGACTTATAATGTATATTGTATTTGACTTTTAAACACACTTTTGCAATCACATAATATATCAAAACAGGGCACTTTTTAGTCTCTTCACAGGAAGAAAATGGTTAACTATGAAACAGGTGGGTCAGGACTGTAATGTGAAGTATCCGTGTGATTCTGGTCATTTTAAGCCACTCGTTTTTCATTCCACCAAGTCCTAAAACTCTAGGGTTCCGTTAACTACTGCTAAAAAAAAAATCTTACTTAGCCTATTGGTTTTACTTTTATTCTAGTGCCCCAAATAAGAAATACGTTTTCCTATCCCGTCCGTCGTTTTCTCACTTCATAGTCACTGAGACAAAAGCGCTCCCATACCCCAACAAATAAATACTAGCTGTTCTGGGCGGTGGTGAAGCCCTAGCGTTTTCCTTTCCATACCCCAAGGCAACATGTCGTAGCACTTGCGCCAACCACGGAGAGGGAGCAACACTTCCAAACGTTGTAAGCAGATCCCGAAGCCGTGCTATCAGGGCTTGGGTGCCTGTGGGTAGAAGCGAGGTGAAATAGACTCTTCCTACTCAACGGGGGCAAGTCAAGGTCGCTAGGGGTGGGCTGCGCCCTCGAGGCTGCGGGGTCCCCGCCTCTGCCTCGCCTCCTAAAAGTGGAGGGGTGCTTATCCAGCTCCAGAGGGAGCAAGGAGTTTGTGCCGTCAACTCCCCAACTGCTTACTTGTCCCAACCCCCAGCAATCCCAGGCCCTTCTTCCCCATTCCTGCGCTCGGCGAGGGCAAAGGCCTCTCTCGGGGTCCCCAATCTCAGGGGCACAGGAAGCACGCTCCGGGCCGCCAGGACCCTCCTGGGCAGCGCCGTCCCCTTCTCTCCCGCGGCTTGGGCTTCCCCGTCCCGGGAGTCGCCACCGCCCACTTTCTACCGCGACAACAGGAGCCCCGGCCCGGAGCCAGCACTTACCCACGTCCTGCTCGAAGGGGTTGGCGGCGAACAGAGGCATCTCGCCCACACCCGCACCCTGGTCGTGGCGGTCTGGCTGACACGGGCAGCTGCTGGGGCTAGAGGACCGGCGACCGCAGCTTCCTAGACGGCTCCGCTCCGACCGATCCCTCCTCCTCCTTCCGCCGTCGCACCTGCCGGAATCCCGCCTGATCCGCCCGCTCCGGGTCCGCGCTCCGCCCCCGGTCCCGCCCCTGGGACCAGGTTCCGCCAGTCATAGGCATCCTCTCAGCGGCCCTGTCGCCGCTGTCCCCCAGGAGGAGGAAGCAGCCCTTGTTACAGGCCACTGTAGGCATCAGGCGTTCTCTGTGGACACCTTTCCATCGCTAGGACCCCCGGCGAGCCACGGAGCGGGGGTCCTTCGAAGACCGGAAGTTGTTACGCCTACAATTGGGCGATGCCAGAGGCCCAAAGCTGCAGTGCTAGGAGCGTCCATTTAGGGAACGCGGTTGTTTGGGATTTTCTGCGTGAGGCTGCGGGTTCAAACGGCTAAGTCGTTGGTCCCTAAGCAGCAGTCTGGTTCCTGCAGGCAGCCGTTGGACCCGCGGTTGTGGTCACGTCACAGCCCTGTTGCCCTGGAAACTGATGGAGCCTTGGCATCGAGGTGGCTTTGAGAATGGACAGAGGATTTGGTTCTTCTCTTGGATGGCTAATGGTGTTGCACTCTCCTGGTGCCTAAACCCCACGGCATAACCTCTCTGGGAATAACTTTGGCTCTGGACACTCCTGACTTTTTACTTCCCTCATAAAAAGGCGCCCTGAAAATACTGCGGGACTCTTGAGTCCAGAGAGGAATGAGGCACACCCCCTGCCCTCAAGTTGCTGACAGGAGCGTATACATGACAGTATATGACAATACTGATATACAGTAGTCCCCCCCTCTTATCCGAGGGGTATGCAGTCCTTGACCCCCCAATTGGATGCCTGAAACCTTGGATATTACTGTTTTTTCTATACATACACACCTAGGATAAAATTTATAAGTTTAAGCACAATAAGAAATTATTAAAAATAACTAATGAAGTTATACTTCAATCAACGTTGTGTGGACGACTTTGGGTCCATTTTTAAGTAAAATAAGGGTTATATGAACACAAGCACTACAATAACACAGGTTGATCCAATTCGGAGGAGGCCGCTGAAGTCCTAATGGGGGCTTACCCCCACACAGCTTGTATATTCTAGACAAAGGGATGACTCAAGCCCCAAACAGCTGTAGCAGGATGGCTGGAGATCTCATCATGCTACGCAGAATGGCTTGCAATGTAAAACTTAGGAGTTATTTCTGAAGTCTTGCATTTAAAATTTTTCGACCATGATTGACCACGAATAATTGCAAACATATGAAAAAAAAAAAACCTGCAGATAAGGGTGGACTACTGCATAGTTGGGTTACAAACTCAAATTCCCTTAGGATCCAGCCAGGACCTAAATAAATGTAAAAGTACAAGCACTCTCACCCCAATACTGCCTCTCCTTAACTCTGCTTTATTTTTCCATAGCATTGATTACTTCCTAATATATAATTTACTTATTTTCTGTTTCTCCTCTTACAAATACAAATTCAATGGTCAGTTTTGTCCATTACTTTATCCCAGCATCTGAAACAGTGTCTGGCAAGCAATAGGTGTTCAATAATACTTTCCAAATGTAGCCATGACCATCTAACCAAACAGCATCTCTCTGATAATGGTAACTACTAATAAATTTCCACCACTTATTGAAGTGTGGGCCCTTTTAGAGTTTCCAATTTTAAAATGATTTTTAAGTGCTAAGAATTACTTCAACATTTCAATAATGGGTCGAGCAAAACCATTTTACAACCTCTGCTACAAATATTTGGTACGTAGAAGAGGAAATCCTTATACCTGGCATAGATATTTTCTGTAAAGATAGGTGCACGTAAAAATCATTTGCAGGTGAAAGGAGCTGGTTTTAAAAATAGCATTGAAACTAGGATGTCAATATATGTTTGGAGACTTTCTGGATGGATTTGTCTAGGATTAAGGCTAGTGCTGAAATAGAAAACAAGGCTAGATCGAGATAAGAGGAGACATATTGGAAAGAGCTTTAAGAGCAGGCTAATTTTTAACAAAAGTTTAGCATGTAAGGTACTAGATGATCATTTAAAGATTTTGAGCAGCAGGATAGTTTTCTAAAAAGTTTCAAGATATTAATCTAACATCATTGTACCTGATGTGTACGAAGAAGCAGACCCAGGCAGGACAGTTTAGGAGGCTGTTGCTTCACCTGACAGCCATAGAAGAACTCATGTAGAGGAGCTTGTATTGAGATAAGAGCTGAGGATTAGTCTTTGGAAAACACATTTTAAAGAGACTCCTTTTGCTCTGGTATGCAAAGAAATGCAACTTGTACATTTTTCTTTTGAGCCCCTGTCTCCCTGATAATAGAAAATTACCTTGTTAAATTCCGTCTCTTTTGGGTTTTCTTGGTTTGGGGTTTACACTCAACAAATTTATCTTTACCTCGACCACTTTCCCCAAACATACCGCAAGATCCATCCCCAGGTATGTTCTTTCAATTCTGCCAGAACATAGGAAACTTGAGCCTAGTTATTTGTCTAAACATTGGAAGCAGTTGTGACAAATCTTTAGAAGGGAAAATAGCGTCTTGGAAGGCATCTTACTCAGGTGAGATTTCTGCATGGTCTTCAAGGAAAGGGAGGCCACTATCCTCTAGCAAGGGCAAGTGTACCACTTCTGTTGGTGTAAAGGACTGAGGTAAATCTATCAGCTCCAAGTTCTCAAGAGGAACCACCCAGATATCCCCATTCTAGATCTTGGTCCGATTCCCTTTCAGAGCCCTGACTTTAGGAGACATGCTGTGAGTTGTGAATTCAACCTTTTAAATTCTGCTACTCTCACAAATCAGGTCCAGACTCTGATTTTTTTTTTTTAACCACAATCAATGGCCCTCTGGCTACAGTAAGTAAAGGGCACTCTCTTTCCTTGCTCTTGCTCTTTCTTGCTTTCTCTTTGTGTTTTAGTTTAGATAATTTCTCTCTCTTTTTCTCTCTTTAGGATGAGTGGTATGTTGCTTTTTATGAATTTCCAAAGCATTTGGTTTGAGTGTTTTTAATAATTTTTTTATTTTGGGGTAATTTCAGATTTACAAAAAAGTTAAAAGATAGTACTGAGAGTACTCCTTTTCCCCTCACCCTGTTTCTTCCATTACTAACATCCTACATTTCCATGGTACATTTGTCAAAACTAAGAAACAAACAAATTCTTCCTTGTTAACTAATTCCAGACTGTATTTGGATTATACCAATGCTTACATTAATGTCCTCTTTTTTCGCCCAGGATACAATCCAGATGTGTCAGGGGTCTCCAGGACTCCTTGTATGTTCATAATTTGCTAGGGCTCACAGAACTCAGCATATAGTCATCCTCAGGATTTTTATTACAACAAAAGAAAACTAAACAAAATCATCAAAGAGAAATGGAACATGGGGTGAAATCTGGTGGCACAAGCTTCTAAGATTCCTTTTTCAGCGGAGTCACATGGGACAGGTTTCATTCTTCCAGCAATAATGTGTGACATACATATGAATGTTGTCTACTAGGGAAGTATTGCAGATTCAAGGCCCAAGGTTTTGTTGGAGGATAAGCACATAGGCACCCAATTTCCAGACTCTCAAAAGGAAAGTAGGTGTTCAGCATAAACTACATTGTTTGTACGAACAGATTGGGCACTACAAGCCATTATTATCAGTGAATGGTGGGAACTCTCTTCAAATCTAAGTTCCCAGGTGCCAGTCAAGAGCCAGCCTTGGAAGCAGGCCTTTCTAAGGAAGCAGGCATTTCTGCATACAACAGTACCACATTCCATTTAGTTGTCATGTCTCCCAAGTCTCTTCTGGTTTGTATTAGTTTTGTAGTCTTGTTTTCATGTCCTGGACAACCTTGAGAAATGCTGACCAGTTATCTTGTATACTGTCTTTGAATCTAGGTTTGTCTCATAACTTTCTCATGTTTAGAGGGGTTTTATGGGATTTTAGAAAGTATATCACAGGTGAAGTGTTCTCATAACATCACTGTAAGGGTAGCCACATGATATCTGGTGAGAGTAACTTTAAGCACTTTGTAAATATAGCATTTGCCAAGTTCCTTCGCTTTAAAGTTAATATTTTTCCCTTTCCCTACTCTACTACTAGAAGCAAATCATTGAATCTAGCCCATCCTCAAAGAAATTAAACTTCACCTTTTATAGAGATGAATATCTAAATATATTATTGGAATTCTTCTGTAAGGAAAATTTATCTCTTCTATTTACTTATTAAAATGTATTAGTATAAACAGGTATATTTATTTTATATTTTGGACGGTAATCCAATAATACATTTGATGTTATCATAATTGTTCTAGCTTTGTTCAATGGGAACTCTTTCAATTGACTTCTTCTATGTTCCTTTGATGTGTCCCCATCCTTTTTTTCTTTCTTATACTTCTTTTGGCATATTTTTACTTTTTGGTACTACAAGATGCTCCAGGCTCATCTTGTATATTCTGTGCCCCAATCTTAGACTCAACTATTTCTCAAAAGAACCCTGGTTCTGAGGGTCTCTTTATAGACTGCCATAGAAGATTTCTAGTTTTCATGATATGCCTTGAGTAAATTGACTAACCTGAGCTTGTCATTTTCTTCCTGTGGCACATTAGTAGTAATTAACGGCCAACCAACTTCCTAATCCATATCATTGTCTTTATCTTTCTCAAGTACTAAAACTATTATAGAAGCCAGTGCATGCCCTTTTACCTATACCCAACCCCAGTTTACCACAATCTTAGTAATCATGATGCCACAGAATTAGTTCTCAGAATTTGGCATCCTTCACAAGTACTTCTTAGGCTTACTCCTCTGAAGTGAGACAGGAAGGCGAGTGGAAGGTGCAGGTGGGTATTTTCCTTCCCCCAAGTTGGTTAGGCTCTGGTAAAATAGTTTCTCTGAGGTCAGGCCTCAACAGAAGAACAGAATGCTCTGGGCTTATATCAAAATGACTACTTTCCCCTTACCCTTACCAGAAGCACAAGGAGATTTTTCTCTAAACTTTCACTGTGAGAACCTAGTAGGGCTCACAGAGGTTAAATTCACAAAAATGAGGGGCTTGCCGATGACTAGGTGCCCCTAATTTTTTAACTCTCAAGAGTTGTACACACTGAGCCTGGAGCAATTTGTCAATTACAGTTAAGGTTTTCTTAACCTCACCCTCCCCCACTAGTTTCCATGGAGATTTCTGCTCTGATAAATTGTGGTTCTCTGTGCCTGCCCCTCTGCCTCTCCAGTTTTAGGGGCAGATGTTTAGTCTGTGACCCAGTTCTCTAATGGATCTAAGAAGAGTTGTTGACTTCCAGGTCAAGCATTTTTTCTTTGTGTGGATGGGAGTGACACTCCTAAACTCCTTAGATGCTGGACCAGCAACTAGAAGTTGGCTCTCTTTTTCTCTTTTCTATCATAGGTACCAAATGTTTTGAACCCAGGTACTAGAGACTTTGGAATAAGTTTGAACTTTGCTCCTAATTTTCCAATTTTTTAAAACTAATTTGTTCACTTATTTCGGCCAACTTTTTTTTTCTGTTCTCCCCTTCTCCCTACCCCTTGGCATTTCCTCCATTATATGGCAGGTTCTCATTTCCTCCATGTCTACCAATTCTTCCCCTCAAAAAATGCCACCCACCATGTTGTGCCCTTGAAACTAATATAAGATTATGTGTCAACTGTAATTAAAAAATAAAATATTTTTTAAAAACACAATGAGATAACACTACACACCTATTAAGTGGCCTAAATGTAATACAGATACACACATATGTATACATATATACATATACATACATACACACACACACATGTACTAGAGGCCTAGTGCACAAAATTTGTGCATGGGTAGGATTCCTAGGCCTGGCTGGTGATCAGGGCCAATCAGGTTCCCTGCCTCTCCACCTTCTCCTTCCCTCCCTCCCTCCCTCAGTATCCTGCCATGTTCCACACCACCCACTGGTGGTTAGCACACACTATAGGGAGTGACCAAACTACCATTCTCCCTGAGGGGACACTTTGCATATTAGCTGTTTATAGAGAGAGAGATTACACATGAGAAAGGGCACTATATCAGGAGTAAGAAGGGGTTAGGATCTACTTCATGCTCTGTTAACTGAGTCATGAGTCCATAGACTGCCTCTATCCCAGAGAGTGAGTCATTTATTTTTTTCTAAATACATCGTAAGAGCTAGCATAGCCTTACACGTGTGTGTGTTTGTATATGTGTGCATGCTACTTTTATGATTTTGTTCCCAAGAACCTATTGGATTTTGCCTGCCATGAAAACTTCAATCTGTGATGTTATTGTTTTAGTAAATAACTCATTTTTTCTTCTACCCAATAACCTTATTTCCCATGGCTTGAAGTATCAGTTTTTGAAGTCAGATGAAATTTCAAATTACAGCCCTGCCACTGACTATGTGACTTTGGAAAAATACTTAATAGGAACCTCAGTTTTCTTGTCTTTAAGTATATACTTTATAAATTTGCAATGCAAATTAAATAGGATCATGGGAGCCTTTTATATAATAAGTGCTCAGTAGTGCTTATTATAGCACAAAAGAACTTTTTTGCAGTGATGGGTGTGTTTTACATTTGCACTACCAACCACCTGTGTCTATTGATCACTTGAAATCTGGCTAGTGAAAATAAAGAACTGAGCCCTGGCCAGTGTGGCTAGGTTGGAGCATCCTCCCATGCACCAGAGAGTCTCTGGTTAGAGTCCTGGTCAGGGCACATATCCAGGTTGTGGGTTCAATCCTGGCCAGCACTTCTATGATGGAGTATACAGGAGGCAATGATTCATGTTTCTCACATTGAAGTTTTCTCCCCATTCTCTCCTTCCCCTCCCTTTCCTTCCTTCTCTCTCTCAAATCAACAAAAACATGTCCTTGTGAGAGGATAAACACATTTTTACAAAAGAAAATAATATTTTTAAGTTTTATTTTATGCTAGCTAATTTAAACTAAGCCACATGTAAGCTCGTGGCTATCATATTGGCACAGCACTAAACAGCATTGTAAAAATCCCTGTTGGAGAAGAAATAGAAATGTTTTTTGTATTACTTGTGCCTTACAATATTTCCCTTTCGATTATACAAATTGTCCTCTTCTACCTATCTTCTTCTTGTACTTTTTGTTTTTCACATATGGAAATTTAAGATTCAATGCAACACCCATATTCTCTTATAGCATTCCTCAGTTGGAATCCACATCTTCCATGTCTCGGAACCATTTATTGAACATGCTCAACATCGCACTACTTAGATGTAATATTCCTCTAAACTGGCTGTGTGGTTGTTTAACTCCTCAAGAGCATAGCATAAGGATCGGTATGGTTTTAAATCCTGTGCCTCTCCCAAGCATGTAGTCCAAGCATGCCAAACACACGGCCGGCGGGCTGCATGCCTGACATGCTTGATTTAGACTATTATTTAGATACTGTAAACACTACATTAAGGACTGAATATTTTTGTCCCCCCAAAATTCATATGCTGAAATATAACCCTCAATGTGATGATGTTTGGAGGTGGAGCCAGTGGGAGGTAATTATGTCATGGGAGTGGAGCCCTCATTAATGGGATTAGTGTCTATAAGAAGAAGCCAGAGCCAGCTCACTCTCTTTCTGCCATGTGAAGGTACAGGAAGCTGGTAGCCTGTAACCCAGAAGAGGATCTCACCAGACCCGACCATGTTGGTACCTTGATCTTAGACTTCCAGCCTCGAGAACAGTGAGAAACAAATTTCTGTGGTTTATGACCATCCAATCTATGGTACTTTGTTATAACAATATGAACCAGGACACACTGAATAATTCTATTTTGGATTGTTACTTGTCCATTATCTCTCTGATTCATTCCTCTTACCTTCCAATCCCCAGGCCCATTCTCCAATGCTGGCAGAAAAGAACAAAGTGCCCAAATCTTATCTAATAAAGAGGGAATATGCAAATTGACCACCACACCATAACAGTCAAGATTGCCATGCCACAGCAAAGGCCAATTTCTCTTAAAGAGCCTTAATAAGCAATCAGCAGAGACCTGAGGCTGTGTGGTGCTGGGCCAGGGCAGAGGACCTGAGACTGTGCCCCCCGCCTGGTAGGGCTTCACAGGGGACCTTAGGCTGTGCCCACACCCACGGGGCTTGATGGGGAACTCAGGCCATGCCCCTGCCCCAGTGCTAGGCTGGGGGACCTCAGGCTACACCCCCTGCCATGTGGGGCTTGATGGAGGACCTCAGGCCATGCCCCCACTCGTTGGGGCTTGACAGGGACCTAGAGGCATGACCTCTCTCCCAGCCCAAGGTAGGGGACTTCAGGCCATGCCCCTCGCCCTGGCACCAGGCTGGGGGACCTGAGGGTGCACGGAGGGACCTGAGGCTGTGCCCCCCTCACCCAGTGCCAGGCTGGGGGACCTGAGGCTGTGCCACCCTGCCCAGCGGGGCTTGACAAGGGTGGGATTGTCCAGGTCTTGATCTCACCCAATGGGGGTGAGGCCAGCTGGGTCTAAGTCTCACCTGATTTTGAGGTGCTGTAGGTGGGCAGGGACTTGACTGTAGGTCCTGTGGCGCACCCAGATTCTGACAGGAGGAAGATTTTCATATACATTTTACTAATTTTCTTTTACCTTTGACACTTCTATAATAGAGAAAGGGCAAATAGCAATATTTAAATATGTCCTCTAATTAATCC
>JAAGEH010000393.1:32674349-32837796 GCA_011751065.1 Lasiurus cinereus | reverse complement strand
TGTTCATAGCAGCACAATTTACAATAGCCACAATTTGGAAACAGCCTAGGTGCCCGTCAGCAGATGAGTGGATCAGAAAACCGTGGTACATCTACACAATGGAATTCTATGCTGCCATTAAAAAGAGGAATTCTTACCATTTGCAGCAACCTGGTTGGAACTGGAGAGCCTTATGCTTAGTGAAATAAGCCAGTCAATGAAGGAGAAGCATCACATGATCTCACTCATTCGTGGATAATAAAGAACATTATAAACTGATGAACAAAAGGATAGATACAGAGACAGTAAAGCTTCAAACAGACTGTGAAATTACAGCAGGAAGATTAAACTTAGGTGAGGTAGATAAGAGATCAATCAAAGGACTTGTATGCATGCATATAAGCATAACCAATGAACATAGACACTGGTGAGTTGGGGTATGCCTGGGAGGGAGGGGGGGCAATGGAGAGATATGTATAAAAAATTAATAAAAATTTTAAAAAAAGAAATATGCCTCAAATATACACTTTATGGCCAGGACTTTTATAAGTACTTTTAGAAGCAGTGAACTGTCTTCTTGAACTGGATTCAGTCAAAGTCAATACATTGTCATCTAATCTTTAATGTCTCTCATTTCTTTGATCCTGGTTTTACTACTCAATAAATTGAGACAATATATGGAGTCTTTCTTAATCCTTGCTGTGTTCCTATAAATATATACGTATAAAACTAGAATCCAACAAATGTCTTTGTAATCAATGTCACATACAGACATAGAAACAAGGAGCTATTAAAGTCAGGAAAAGAAAAGTCTGTCTTTTGCAAAATGTTTCCAATGGATCAATTACCTACTAGAAAGGGGAAGATGGAAATGCCAGTGACTGCTAACCAGATCAATTAGGGTAGCAAGGAAGTATTTTTCTTCTTTAAATTGTAACTTATGGTAACCATTTCTTCCCTTAATTATATAACAATTTAATATGAACTAGGTTTTTTACTTTTGTTTTTGTTTTTCTGTTCAGAGGCCACATTGTAAAATCACTTGAACAAATGCTGTAAATTTCAGTTACAACTTAATAAATAACTCATGGCAATTCCTGATGCACATATCCAAGACATCTATGGTTTTGTTCCAGTTTCGTTGCTTAAGCAGTCCTTAATTATCCATGCACTGTTTTCATTCCTGGATCCATTGGCTCAATGTAAATTTGTAAGAACTACAGTGGCAGGCAAAAACCAATACTCACATTAACACACACATACATTCAGTACTCCCTTTCTTAGTCCCTTCATCAAAGGAAAGATTTTGGCTTCTTATGGTTTACCACTTTAGAACTATTTATTTTTAATATCTTACCATAAGTTCTGACTTGAACTAGGTATAGGCTTAGAAATGATATAAAGAAATTTTGAAAAATCTTTCTATTTCTCTAAAACAATAAACTTCATTAATTCTAGGGTGGTTGATTTACTGCTTTGGCCAGGTTAATTCTTTCAGTCTAATAACAAATTCATGCTCTCCTCACATACAAAGTGCTGCAGCTGCCATTCATCCACTCTGAGGGGAAAAACAACCAAATTAGTTCTTTGAGTTCAGTTACGACTTTAGGTCAGATAGACAGAAATGGAATGATCATGTTAGGCATTAAATAGACTCTGACTATAAGTGTCACTTCAGTTTATGATAAATTATTGGCATACAGGTTTATGAAATGGTTGTACTCATGAAAAGCCATGTATTAAATGTAATTTTAAGTGTTGAATCACCTTGAATACATTAAGGGATATCAATAATTTTTAAAAAATCACTGTGGCATCTCTTATAAAGCAAATAATTGTCAAAACAATCCTATTTACCATTGCAACAACAAAAAATAAGGTACTTAGTAATAAACTTAGTCAAGGAAACTATGGGACATTGAAAAAGAGGTAGAGGAAGATATAAACAAGTGGGAAGAATATGCCATGTTCATGGATTGGCAGAATCAACACCATTAAAATGGCCATACTACCCAAAGCAATCTATAGATTTAATACAATCCCTACTAAAATACCAACGGCATATTTCACAGACTTAGAACAAATACTCCAAAAATTTACATAGACCTCAAAAAGACTCCAAATAGCTACAGCAATCTTGAGAAAAAGAACAAGATTGGAGGGATCACAATACCAGATATCCAGTTATATTACAAAGCCACTGTAATCAAACAGCCTGGTACTGGCACAAGAACATGCATTTAGATCAATGGAATAGAACAGAGAACCCAGAAATCAACCCAAGCCATTATACTCAATTAATATTTGACAAAGGAGGCAAGAGCATACAATGGAGTCAAAACAGTATCTTTAATAAATAGTGTTGGGAAAATTGGACAGGTACATGCAAAACAATGAAACCAGACCACCAACATACACCATACACAATAATAAACTAAAGATGGAAAGCTTGGCTTCCTCCATTGCTTGGGAAACCCAAGCCTCCCACTCTCTTTATGGCCACAGCCATCTTGGTTGGGTCAATTTGCATACTCGCTCCTGATTGGCTGGTGGGCATGGCTTGTGGGTATGGCGGAGGTATGATCAATTTGCATATTACTCTTTTATTGGATAGGATGACTGTGAGAGAATGCCCTTCCGGAAAAAAATCAACCTGGCAGTTTTATTGTGTCCATGATATGTCTTAAATTGCATCAAACAATAAAACATGTAGGATCCAGGAAATAAGACCTTGCTGCAGACAGATTTAATGGGTTTGTGGATGAAAAAAAAACACACCTTTTTTCTTTGTTAGATTTTCAGCATCAATTTTATTAGCACTGAGAATGATATAACTGATTTTTCTTTCTTTAATATAGAAGTAAAAGTAATGGCAATTAAACACTACACTAGAAGCTAAAAAGGAATGAAATGCACACTAAATTTACCAAACAGCATACACAGCATACTAGCATTTTCCATGGACAAATTAATACTTTTTAGAAAGATAATGCTTTTTTTTAACCTTACTTTCTCATTGCCATGAGTATACTATTAATGAGACCTACCTTTCTGAACAAATTTACTTTCCCCTGCCCCCTTGCTCAGCAAGGTGCTTTAGAATAAGATTTTATCTGAAGAAAGTTCCTTTTAAAATGCAAATGTAAAAGAGTGATGATATATTAATATGATAATAAATGGTAATTGGGTTGCCAGGGTTTGTTTATCTGATTGGTACAGAATAGGGCCCTCTAGAAATGATCTCTGATTCCAAAGGTTTGTAAATGTACAAGTGTGGGATTGGAAGGGTGCTCAGAGAGGAAAGATGAAAGGTCCAGGGCAAACCTGGGGATGGTTATAAATAAGACAGATTGAAATTCTAGACTGTTTTACACTTGCAGGGTGCTTTCCCTGGCTTGTTTCATATGAGATCCTGGGGTTCATAGTGAAGATGGAGAGATCTCTAAAAGGGCAGATACCTGATCTGCAAACTGGGAGCCGCCGTCCCCTGGGATTATGTCCAGTAGAACTCTTTCAGAGTGACTGTCTGGCTCACCAGCCACTGTGAGTCCAAGTTTGCATTCAGGAAGGAAAGGCCTCCTTGAAGTGCAACCTTATGAGAATGCTTGATCTTCTTGCTTAAGCAGACTCTCTTAATTAACTCAGGATGTAAAATTCCCTAAGAGAATATCCATTTTGTTTTTTGTTTGTGCTTTTTTTTTAAGAAAAAGAATGAATATTTTAAAGTAATCTCAGTCCTCTTTTGCTGTTTCCTTCTAGTTTATCCTAGAAAAGGAATTCCTGAGAAAAAGAAATTTTTAATACTGGGAATGGGTTAGAAGGGCGGTTTAGAAATCATCATAACTGAGATATTTTAAAAATAAATGAACATCTAAGTCCTTTGGGATGATTAGACTGTCTAAAGGCAGGACGATGGACCAAAAATGTTTTTGGTATTTCAGCTCAGCAACTCAAAGACATATAAAATGCTGTTTTAAAAGTTAGGCTTTAGAATAGACTTTCTACATATTTCAGAATTTCCTAATAGTACAGGAGTTTTGTGCTTAGAAAAGTAGTTTGGCTTGCAAGATCTAGAGTGTAAGGATACCTAGCAAAATGATAATATTCTATTTAAGGTGATCCTGAGGTGTTATGTAGTATCAGAAACTAATATTTGCTTTTGTATATTTTTAAAAACCCAGTTATTCTTCATGTGTGCTTCCATGGTGCTTCATACATTATGATTATAAATTATATTAATATTCAAAGTATAAACGTCATATAATAAAGAACATTGAAATCTTAGTGAATTATACAAAAATGAGAAAAAGTATTAAATTTCCAACTGTAGATGCTCTAATTAAATTGTGGAAAGGAACTCTGGTTAATAAATTACTTTTAAGTTACAGAGAATGCAAAATCAGCAGAATCTGATCAAAGCTTTTTACACATTTTATAAATTTGAACCACTTATGAGATTCATCATGATTTCTAAATTATATGAATTAAAATAGTAAATAACAATGTGCTTATTTAATAAAGAGTGACATTCCTTTTTATTAAACCTAAGGTGCTTAAATGTTAAAAGACATTTTTTTTTTTTTTGGTATAACAGAGATGGAGATTTATTGCAGAACAAGTACAGAATGCCACATAGGGAGAGGGAAAGAGTTCCACAGAATGGACTCCCACATAGGGAGGGGGAAAGGGTCCCAAAAAGACATTTCTTAAAATATTTTATAAAATAGCATGTCTATTTATTTTATAGTTATATTTGATAAAATATTTGGAAAATGGCATGATTTTAGTGATTAAAATATTAAAATAGATGAGGTGAAAAGAAAAATAAATTAATGGATAAAATAATTCCATTTTTATATGAATAAATAAATATTGGAAATTCTTGTTTGAGAATACATTAATTCATTTTATAGTGCCATATACAATTATGTAGATATATACATATAAAGATTTTTTTAAAGTCTCAGTTTGTATATGATTTTTGCATAATTCAGTCCCTAACAGGGAAAAATAAATATTATTTTTATATATACACAGTGTAAATAGATATATAATGTACATTTGTATGTGTACTAGTATGCATCCCCTCACAAAGATATATATACACACTGGACATATGCCAAAGAAAAGGAAAACTAATAAGTCCATGATTACTGGGTAAGTCTCCATCATTGGTTGCTTAAAAATAGAATCTATTAATTAATTTTTTAAATAAGATAAAATTTTAATCCAAGAAACTTCCTGCTGAGCATAGATCTCTGATAAGTCTGTATAAAACCTGGGAATTCAAATTAGGTAAAAACTATTTATTAAGGAAGGCTACCAATTTGGGTATGTTTAGCATTTAACTTAAAGTCATAAAATAATTGTTTTGTACTTCAACAGAAGTTTTACTTAGTAAATGTGCCAATTGAACTGTCTTGGCCTGTTATGACATTATCCACTTGCCTGACATATTTTTGGAAGTAGTAGTTTTATAGATTCAGTTTTTATATTGGGTTAGGATTTTAAAAAATATCTTTTGACATCATAACTAGCTTTTTAAAAATCTGAAAGACATAGAAAGTTAAAGTAACAATAATATCACCATTTAAATTTTACCCCATCCTTATCTTCCTGCTCCCATTATTTAGCTATACCTTCAAAAAAAGCCCATTGTTAGTAATTTAGTGCTACAAATTCTTTTACTTTCTCCCCCTTTATACAGCTGTATCAATTAATCGGCACAGATTTTAAAAAATGGATCAGGCTAGCCTTTTTTGTGCTCTCTCCCCCCACTGAACCTCTCTCCATATCATCGTACGTAGATTTCCTCACTTTCAATGACTGCACCATTCCAGTGTATGGGTGTATCATAATCTATGTAGGTATTCCACATTTATGCTTAAATTGTTTTCAGGTATATGTTTTTCATTTATGCTAGTAAAAACACTACTTCAGGGAACATCATGTAGTTTCATGTGCTTGTGTAGCATTTATGTAAAATACAGTTCTCCACAGACCAGTTCTTGTGAAAGTCTCCATAACTGGTATGATTTAGAGTCAATGGGACATTTCTTTTCTGTAGCATCCTCTCAACCATCCTCTCTGTCCTTAGAAGGCTCTCTGCTTTTTTTTTTTAAATATATTTTATTGATTTTTTACAGAGAGGAAGGGAGAGGTATAGGAAGTTAGAAACATCGATGAGAGAGAAACATCGATCAGCTACCTCCTACACACCTCTTACTGGGGATGTGCCCACAACCAAGGTACATGCCCTTGACCAGAATCAAACCCAGTACCCTTCAGTCTGTAGGCTGACACTCTATCCACTGAGCCAAACCTGTCAGGGCTCCGCTTTTTTTTCTACTGCTTTTGCTGTTCCTTTTCAATCTGTTTTGCCACAACCTCTTCCTCAGTTCAGCCTTTTCAAGCCCAATCTAGGCACTCTTCTCTTTACAGATTATATTCTGTCCCTAAACATCCTCCTTCATTAATGACCAAGGCTTTGATATACTGTGTATATTAAAATGGCCTCTGTATTTATATCTTTATCCTAGACTTTGTAGAGCCCAAAACCATGTTGATTGCAACACATTTTTACTTTTAGATTACTTTTTATTTATTTTTCTATTCCATACCTCTCTTCATGAACCTAGACCCATAAATCCTACTGCCACAAACTCATTTTATCTAAAACCAAATTCACAACTTCATCAAATTCGGTGCTCACCAGTTTTTCTATTTTAGTGACTGTTACTGCTATCTAAATAGCTGCAAAGTAGAAATAATATGTACAATTCGTCACCAGCACATATTTACTTACTACATATTTTTTTCAATCTATCTACATCTCCCTGCCGGTGTGTGTGTGTGGGGGGGAAGTGGGGGAAAGTACAAATATGGCTAGCTTGATCCATTCCACTAATTTCTATACCACCATCTCTCATCACTGTGTATCTTCTGATTGAGTTATGCTGCCTATTCTTGTCCTATTCTAATCAAATTTCCATCTATAATCAGGTTGACCTCCCTCCTCCCTGGCTGTCTTGCAACCACACCAGCCTTTCTTTTAATTTCTCTAATATTCTCCCATGCTCCCTCTATCTGAAGAACATTTATTTATGTTGCTTTACTTTGAGACTCTGGGATTATATCACTGAAAAGACAGGTAAAGTTCCTGCTTCTAAAAGAGCTTTCATTCTAGAGGGGTAAAGTGGGAAAAGAGATTAAAAAACAAACACAAAATGAACAAGTCAAGTAAGAGATACTGATCATGTCTCATAATCATACTAATAAATTGAAGCTGATAGAAGAGAGAATGACTAGCTGACTCCTCTTTACTGGGCGGGCAGTGAAGGCTGTCCTGAGGGGCCTCTCTTAAAGTTGGGATTTGAAAGAAAAGGTAGTCAAACCTAAAGAGATCATGGCAAAGGGGAAATCTTGGAGAAGAGAATGCAAAGACCCTCACATGGGAGTGAGCTTGGCTTGTTGGATGGATTGGTGACAAATGAACAGATTAAGGAAAGGTTTGTGCATGCTGTTCTCTCTGTCTGAAATATTTCCCCTCCTTTCTACCCAGTGTACTTCTATTCATTCTTAGATCTCACTTCTTGAGGAGGCCTTTCCTGACCCTGCAGATGTAATCAGGTCCCCCATGCATATGCATCATGTACTTTTCCTTCCTAGCATACATCACAGTTGTAGTTTAGTCACATTAATATCCTTGGTGATTTGATTAATTTGCCTCCTTTGTGAATTCGTGCTCCATGAGGGTTAGGACTTGTCTGTTGTGCTAGGCTTTCCTAGTTTCTAACACAGATGAAAAACTCAAATATTTGCTAAAGTGTGATTATTGGATTAAAGAAATGCACCTTTTTAAAAAATTAAATTTGGGGTGACATTGGCTAATAACAGAACACATTTTCTAAATGTACAATTCTATACATCATCTGTATATTGCATTTTGAGCTCACCATCCAAAGTCTAGTCTCCCTTTATATCAGCTGTTTGCTTGCCTTTACCCTCTTCAATTTACCCTATCCACCTTTCCTTCCAGTAACCACCATCCTGTTGTCTGTATCTATGACTTTTTCTGTTCATCCTGCTTGTTCACTTATTGCTGTCCATTTATATCCCACATTTGAATGAAATCTTGTCCCTCCCAGTGTGACCCATTTTACTCAGCATGATATTCTCAAGATTCATCATACTGTCCCAAATGGCAGTATTTCATCCTTCCTTATGGCTGAGCAGTATTCCACTGTATATATGAACCACATCTTCTTCATCCAATCATCCTCTGAAGGACACCAAAGTTTCCATGTTTTGGCCACCAAGCACGATACTGTGATAAACATAAGGGTACAAATATCTTTATGAATAAATGTTTACAAAATATTCAGATAAATACCCAAAAGAAGGGCCATCGAGTCACATGATAGCTCTATTTTTAATTTTTTGAGAAATCGCCATACTGTTTTCCATAGTGGCTGTCCCAGTTTACATTCCTACCAGCAGTGTATGAGGGGTCTATTTTCTTCACATCCTCATCAACACTTGTTTTCTTATTTTCCTTAATGATAATAGTCAGTTTAATTGGTGAGGTGGCATCTCGTTGTGGTTTTGATTTGCATTTCAAAGGCACACACCTTCTAAATTTCATTGGATGTTACTAAATTACATTTTCCAAAATTCATGTTGCTTTCTATTTCCATCAGTCCTGCATGGTAGCATTCTGCTTAATTTCACCACTCTCATGAATGGCTATCTGCATTTTTTTTTTTGAACACTTACATTTAAATTATATTAAACTCAGATTCATAATGGACTTTTTTTGGTGTGAATTAAATTTGTTTATTTTGGTAATATGTTCCTCCCATCTAACTCCCTATTTAGTATGACACACTGCATATCTCATTCTACTATTCAGAAATTTCTGTGCTTACCTATGCTATTTTGGCAGACATACTCTACACAAACAGGAGATCCTGGGCACCAGTGAAAGACAGGGTGGGTCATGGAACTTGAAATGAAGAGATAAATTAAAAGGAGTATTAGAGAAAGGAATGAGGGAGAGGGTAGAGCAGTTCTGTAAAAAGATTAGAGATGAGAGAAATGATTAAATAAAAGATGTTGGACAAAGTATACCTGAGGTCTTGACAGGTTCTTAAGAACTTAGTAGAGACCGTCCGTATTTCTTCAGTGGCCAGGTGATTTTAAGCAGAGACATGAAATGTTGGATAGTAAAAAAAAACAACAAAAAAAAACACACAAACGAATCAAAACATGGGGCCTTAATATAAAAAAGGCTTGGATTAAAAGGATTGGACAAATATATCTATAACTAAGGTCCACTAATCATTACTTATTTGGAAAAATTTGGACCTAGAACTTGGAATGTACTTTAATAGACACACAGCCTCATAGTAAAGAGGCCTTTTTGCAAAGAAACAGTATATTGTTTTTTAAAAAGGGCTATGGTGCCCTAGCTGGTTTGGCTCAGTGGATAGAGCCAAATTGAAGCGTCCCGGGTTTGATTCCAGTCAAGGGCATATGCCCAGGTTGTGGGCTGCATACCTAGTATGGGGCATGTAGGAGGCAGCCGATCAATGATTCCCTCTCATCATTGGTACTTCTATTTCTCTCGCCCCTCTCCCTTCTGCTTTGAAAGCAAATAAAAATATGTTAAAAAAGGGCGGGGGGGCATGGATGACACCACTAGGGGGTGGGCTTAACACTCCAGCCCAAAAGTATAAGGCCCAGGAGCCATAGGTAATGACAGTAGGAAGTACCAGCAAAAGTAGTTGTCATTACTTAGGACCTGGGCATAAAGCCTGCATGATCATGGTTGTCTACTTATGGCAAAAAGGAATTGTTAATAGGGATCCAAGATTCTGGACTAGGAACTCAATGCAATAGTAGTCACTGAGTCTAGAACTCTAGCCTAATAGGAACTTAATATTAGGTCCCCTCAGACTGGGGCAAGGGAAGGAATGAGAGGGCAGTGTATTTGAATTGGCTAAGGACTGACACAGACTGAAAGAAATTGTGGATCACACTTGAGGAAAGAAGGCAGAGGGGAATGAGGTGGATAGAGTCAAACAGGGGCAAAGTCCAGCGATTCAACAGGTGGGCTGCCTGTTGAGCCTAAATTGCTTAGATATTTTCCATCATTTCCACTTTCACTATGTCTTATAGCAATTTTACAATTAATTTCTCTATATTTTTGGATTTAATAGTTTCCTATGCTGACATATGCATTGGAAGAAATGATTTATTTAGGAACATTAGCTCCTAGAATGCAGAAATGGGGTGGTTGAACACTAAGGATGTATTAAGTTTGGTTAGTTCATTGATTTCCCCTTTGTCTGGGAAGGATTTCCCCATACATCTAGTGGATTGTCTAGGCTGGTTTGCAATGCTTCATTTGATGTAGGTTTTTTTTTTTTCTTGGAAAAATAAACCTCACCATTAAATAAATCTCATCATTAAATAAGTAGGAAATCAGATAGGCTTCTTACATATTCACATTTTATTTCATTTCACCTCATTACTTGTAACTTGTGATAGTAAATAATTCCTCTCCCAGGAAGGCACTTTGAAATAATCACCATTGTATTTTCACAAAGCTCTCTAAAATTTTCTATTTTATTTCAGTCCAATCTTTTACCTACAAGTTCTCTTGGTTCCAATTATTACAACTGATTTGAGTCAGCACAATGCACTTGAGTACACACTGTCTGTTCTACTTAGATGAATGTTTGAAAATGTAGCTAGTGCCTAAAGGTTAGAATAAAAAGCCCTTAGAATGTCTTTAGAATTATTGATATTGTGACTTAGGAGAAAAGTCTGTATTTCACGTTTTCATACATGCTCAGAAATGAGATTTTTCTTTTGAATTTTGACCCTTTAAAAAATGCTAGCAGCAATGCAGCGGCAGCAACAACAACAAATCTTAACAATAATAAATCGCCAAGGGCTTCACCTGTCCTGCTCTTGTTCATGAAGACAAATATAACTTTCCTATCATATTTCCTATTCAAATGAAGAGAGTGTAATTTTTAGGGTATTTTGATAGCAACAAAAATATTTCACATGGAATAGCTAATTTTTAGAGAATTAAGAAACATTACCTTTCTATAGGGAAACAAAATCAGATCTCTAAAAATGATAACTTATTGTCAAGGCACAAAAGCTGGCCAATTGCCAAAGAAAAGCTCGTTGCTGCATAAGCAATTTAGTTGGCAATCCTTTCACTGTTTGCTGTGTGAGTTTGTGTCCAGATGGCCAAAATGCTGAGCAAATCCTTGAACCCCAGGTGGTATTGAGATGCTGATTCTGCTTGGGAGGTTGTGGGTGGGCACCTACCTGCCCAAGCAGGTAGGCTCTTTAATCGAACCCTGGCAAGCAAGAGAATCATTGCCATGCATGCGGGAGGTGATTGATGATGCTGAATCATGGGAGCCCTATTAGGGAACAAGACAGCTGGGTGAATGAACATTTCTCTTTCCTTATCTGAGATGCTTCTCAAGCTGTGTTCAGAGGATCAAATGAATTGGGATCATTTGGGTGTCTGTTAAAACTGCTTAATGGTTTCTACCCTGGCTTATTCAATCAGTCTCTGGAGATGCATTCCGGATTCTTCATTTTTATTTATTATTATGTTTTTTAAAATACGTTTTTTAATTGATTTTAGAGAGGGAGGAAGAGAAAGGGATAGAGAGATAGAAAATTGATGAGAGAAACATCAATAGGTTGCTTCCTGCACACCCCTACTGAGGTTTGAGGCCACAACCTGGACATATGTCCTGACTAGGAATCGAACTGTTGACCACTTGGTGAATGGGTCAGTGCTCAGCCACTGGCCAGGAAGGATTTTGCATTTTTTTAAAAAATATTTTTTTATTGATTTCAGAGAGGAAGGGAGGAGAAATAGAAACATCAATGATAAGAGAGAATTATTTATTGGCTGCCTTCTATATGCCCCACACTGGGGATCTGGGAATCAAACTATGACCTTTTGGTTTAAAGGTCAATGTTCAACCACTGAGCCACCTCAGCTGGACTTAATAAAATGCATTTTTAAACAAGTTCTCTGAATTATTCTTTTGAGCAGTAAATTTGAGAATCATTAATTCAATGCTAGTGGGATGTTACAAATACACATATATATATTGCTTTATGGAATTTAAGAAGAACATAAAGGCTCATCTGTCCTTTTACACAGCTATAAGCTGGCAGTGACTGGGAGGCTAATCACATAGTTTTCTCTGACCCCTGGTGGTCTTTCCTAATCAGTGAATTCCATTAGGATTTAACATTTGTATAATGCAATTTATGGCAACTATACAATTGGGATTTTCAAGAAAGTTCCAATTTCATGTTATTTCATTTTTTTCCATAAAAGTAGCCTGTTTAAATGAATTAATCTTGAATTTCTTCAGCAGAAACATATTTTCACATTAATCATGTATTTGAAAAAAACTCTCATTTACCCCTGTCCTTTCCTGATCATTTGAACAGCTTCAAGAATACTCTCTATGCACTTTCCTCCATTCTGGGGTGACACAGAGAGAAAGCAGTTAGTCAAATTCCTGCCTTTAAGCTTTTAAGAAGACTTTAAAAATACATAACAGAAGCAATAGTTCGAAAGCCAAAGCACTTTGGAGTTGTGTGAAATGGAGTCAGAAATAAGTGTTGTTTTGTGGATTGTTTTTAATTCTAAAAACTTGATTTTGAATATTAAGAGCCAAGTTTGAGAGAGAGAAAGAATTGTCTATAGGAAAAACCAGAGTAGCAAAGAAAGTCTCATGATGGTAAGAATAATCTCTTCATGAATAGAACAGGAAGTACATTTTTTCCCTCCTACTGGTGGAAAAGAAGCTGAGTGACTATGACTAAGGTTTGCTATGGATTGCCTTTGAGAAGAGGCCCAGTTTTTCAGACCAAGTGCTAAAGTGTGGAGTGGAAGCAATTGACTGAGAGAGAGAAACTCAGAATAAATTGGGCAAGAGTTGGAACCTTGGAGCAGAAGGACCATTACATGGCTTTCTAAGATAAAGCCTAGGAGTTTGCAAACCTCACAGCAAAGCCCCCTGTGCCACATAAATGGCAACGTAATTAAGAGGACGGGCCTGAGGGCAGGCAGCTGACTTGGAGAGCCTCCATGTTGGGTGGAGGATACAGAGTGACCTTGCTGGACCCAGAAACCAAGAGAAAAAGAATTCCTAGGACCTTCAGACACTCAGGCCAATAAACAGATGAGTGAAATGAACAACTTAGGGGAGGCCCACAAAGATAAGCAGATTTCCTTCTTCCATGACAAGATATTACATATGTGAAAAGTATCTTAAGGTTTTTGTTCACCCTCCAGGAGGTGGAAATGGAATGGAAAAAGTCTCAAGTTTGCCTGAGTGTTGTCAGACAAAAGACACCGAGTTTAAACTAGAAGTCACCTTGGCATGTACTTAGTGAAACCTCAAATTTAGTAACCTTTGTGAGACTTCATATGAGCCAATTCACAGATTAATTAAAAATCCTTTGTCAGAACACATGTTTTCTTTTTTTTTTGGCCTGGAAAATATGGTCATCATATTTGTACCAGGCTGTTCTACCTTATATCTTCTTAGAATTGTTCTCCATAAAGTCTAGGCTTTCAACTCTCCAACTGGTTCAAGAACATGTCCTCTCTTCTCTCTCATTTACTTTCTACATCTCTAGACATATGGAAGGTATGGAATGAATGGATGCTCTACTCATATATGCACAAAGTCTCAATTCCAATAAATAGTTGCTGAGGAAGCACACTAATGAATAAATCAAGAAGGAAAATAGAATTGGCATTTTTTCTCCCCATAAAAACTTAGCTAGCCCTTAATTTGGGTATTTGTATAATATACACGGTAAAATGAAAGTAGTTTTACAATTGTTCATACGGAAAATAATACAATAATAAATTAATAATTGTACAAGAATAAACTCTGTTTTGTGTGCTCACGACTGTAAACCTGCTTTTGCCTTGCCCTGTGTAAGACATCTGCAGAAAAAGAAATCTTATAAAAGTATCATATCTCTTTTTTTCCTGTTTAGGCACTATAATTTTGATAATGATAGCCAGGTAGGTATTACAAATCTACCTCTTGATCTAGAGTGTTCTTTACATTGTAAACAAAAATATTATGCCTAGTAGAATGGTTGAATACCCACTCAGAGGAAAAAGTATATATATTGCTATACAATATATTCTCCTTTTTTGTTATTGTTTATATAATTTATTTGTCATTTTGTTCCTGTAGTTTATGAGGTAGAGATAACTGTCTACTACCACATTTCCTGGGTTCTTAGCTAGACTACAAAATCCCTTGCAGTTAGATTTGGCCCTGTGTCTAATTTCTAGTCAATAAAATGTGATTGGAAGGAATCTTGGCCTTTCCAAGCCTGGTTCCTAAAAGACTTCCATATGTAATACAATTCTATAATCTTTCCCTGTCTGGTTAAATCTAAGCAAAGATGGAAGTCACATTGAAAATGGGAAAATTGGGGTCCTGAATTGCCACTTGGAGAAGAGTTGCCCACCAATAAGTAATACCCATTTTGGATGCTGAGCAAGGAAACAACAAACTATTATAATAATTTGCTGAAACTTCAGGAATTTTTTTATTTCAGGAATAGTAACTAATATACTTTACTTATAATTTTATGCAATAGTCTGTAAATATTCAGTGAGATGTAAACTTCCCATAATAAGAAATTGGCTGGAGAACCAAGATGGCAGCATAAGATTTACAACTGTATGTGCTGTCTCTCGCAACCACACCAAAACTGCAATTAAAAGACAAAATAACTATCCCCCAGAACCATGGGAAAGCTGGCAGAGTGAAAGTTCTACAACTAGAAGGAAAGAAAAAAGTGCATCCAGACCTGGTAGGACATGCAGGGGCTCAGAAAGGCAGAGGTATGGAGATACATGCAAATCGGGCTGGTGTGCACTGTTGCTTTTTACAGGTTTCCGACTCTGAACTCCAGTTTCTGGCGAGATTCTGGGGACCCAGACTCATACAGGGAGAAACTGGACTGTCTGCCATCAGGTCAGAAAGGAAGGGTGGCTTTCTCGCAGAGTTGTGCACTGGAATCATTGTTTACTGCGCTGGGGCACAGGACACAGGACACTGAACAGAACATGGCAGAGAGGGCTGACTGGCAGCTATCGCTGTTTGGCACACCCTAGCCTAGAGACTCCCTGAAACCTCGCCCCACCCAATTTATAAACCCACCCAGCTGTATGGCAACTTTTGCATATGAATGGCCTGCACTCTGGCAGCTTAACCTAGCAAATTGCAAGTGGGTCCGACAACTCCAAAACTTCCAAACTCCAAGCAAAGAAGAGAAATCTGCAGAGCTCCCTGTAGCTCCTGCTAGGTGACCTCAGACACTAGCTGACTTGCACTTCCTTGGAGATCCAGGAACCAGTATACCTAGAGGTCAGTGTGAGACGACACCAGATTTCAACTCCGCACATACATAAGTGACACATTCAAGAGGCAGACTTGGAGAGCACCAAAGCCCCACTGAAGCAAGTTCTGCCCCATAGGGGTGTCTCCAGCACAGCAGTTCTTCCATTAATAGACAGAGCTAATCCTCACAGTCAATTGGCCTGGAAGTCAATTTCTCCAAGTGTACCAATAGCAATCAAGGCTTAACTACAAGACTGTGAACCCAGCCCACAAAGGGGTGCACCAAGAGTGTCCACCTCAGGTGATTGGGGAGGCGGAGCTACTGGGCCCTAAGGACAACTAGCACACAAAGCCACTCCATCAACACAGGGAAGCAGCCAAAATGTGGAGACCAAGAAACATGTCACGAATGAGAGAAATGGAGGAAAGCAAACTACTGAACATAGAATTCAAAACCACATTTATAAGGTTATTTAAGAATCTTCTACAAACCAGTGACAAACTTATTGAGACCTCTGAGAAACTTAGTGAGACCTTCAAAGATCATTTTTTTAATAGATTATTTTTTTATTTTTTTAATTATATCTTTATTATTCAGATTATTACATTTGTTTCTCTTTTTTCCCCTCCATAGCTCCCCTCCACACAGCTCCCACCCTTCCCTCTGCCCTTACCTCCCTCCCATTGACCTCATCCATAGGTGTATGATTTTTGTCCAGTCACTCCCTGTACACCCCTCTCCCCTTTCCCCCTGAGAATTACCAGTCCACTTCCTTTCTGTGCTCCTGATTCTATTATATTCACCAGTTTATTTTGTTGATCAAATTTTTAATTCACTTAATTTTTAGATTCACTTCTTGATAGATATGTATTTGTTGTTCATAATTTTTTGTCTTTTACCTTTTTCTTCTTCCTCTTCTAAAAGAGTACCTTTCAGCATTTCATATAATCCTGGTTTGGATTTGATGAACTCCTTTAGCTTTTTCTTATCTGTGAAGCTCCTTATCTGCCCTTCAATTCTGAATGATAGCTTTGCTGGATAGATTATTCTTGGTTGTAGGTTCTTGCTATTTATCACGTTGAATATTTCTTGCCACTCCCATCTGGCCTGCATCGCTTCTGTTGAGAAATCAGCTGACAGTCGTATGTGTGCTCCCTTGTAGGTAATTAACTGTTTTTCTCTTACTGCTTTTAATATTCTCTCTTTGTCTTTTGCTCTTGGTATTTTAATTATGATGTATCTTGGTGTAGTCCTCTTTGGATTCCTTTTATATTGGGTTCTGTGTGCTTCCTAGATTTGTAAGTCTATTTCTTTCACCAGATGTAGGAAGTTTTCAGTTATTATTTCTTTAAGTAGGTTTTCAGTATCTTGCTCTCTCTCTTCTTCTGGCACTCCCACAATTCTGATGTTGGTACGCTTGAAGCTGTCCCAGAGGCTCCTTACATTATCTTCACATTTTCGGATTCTTTTCTCTTCTTGCTTTTCCAGTTGAGTGTTTTCTGATTCTTTATATTTCAAATTTTGGACTTGATTCTTCCTGTCTCTAGTCTGCTGTTAGGACTCTGTATAATATTTTTTATTTCAGTCAGTGTATGTTTAATTTCTAGTTGGTTCTTTTCCATCTCTAGTTGGTCCTTTTCCATCTCTAGTTGGTCCTTTTCCATCTCTAGTTGGGTCTTTTGCATCTCTAGTTGGTCCTTTATCATCTCCTCTTGGCTCTCGCTAACTTCATCCAACTTTTCTAGGATATTCTTGAAAAACCTTATAAGCGTGGTTTTGAACTCTATATCCAGTCATTTGTTTTCCTGCATTTCTTTTGTTTGTGATCCCTTCCCTTGTCTCGGCATTTTCACTATGCCGGGAGAACTTCTGTGTTTGATTCAGCCTTATGATACCAGACTTGCAAAACCACAGAAGCCTCTCTGTTGAGCTTGGGATGGGTGGAGTCTCAGGGATTAAAGGACCGTTTTGCCTTCCAGTTGGCCCTGCCCGCCACAGCCCCTGAGTCTCACGTGACTGGGTAATTGCTGGAGCAGTCCTTGTGCGGGCACACAGTGCCTCTAGACCGCTGCCTTTCCGGCTCCCCTGCACTCTAGGACCACAGGAGTCTAGGTCCCCAGGGTTTCACCCGAAACAGGGGCTTAGTGGAGTCAGAAGTGGCACAGTTGGGAGCGTCTGTTTCCCACCCACTCTTGAAAGCCAGTGGCACAATCAGCAGTCTGTCCTCTGCGCGCAGTGCCATGCACGCCACCAGACCTCTGATCTTTTGCAACTCCCCTAAATTTCCGTGCACCTCTCCCTTTTCACAGTTTCATATGAGTTTCAGCTGGATCTGGGGTTTAGTGTCGTAGGATAAGGGGTTCAATGTCTTTGAGAGTCTCCATTTCCCTCCTGCCAGAGAAAACCAGCCAGGTACTCCAGCATCCGCTCTCTCCATACATGCGTCTCTGTACCTCAGCTTTTTGCAGCTCCTCTGTGTCTCCGTGAGCCCCTCTCTTCCCCTCTAGTTGTAGAATTTCCACTCAACAAGCTTTCCTGTGGTTCTGGATGATGTCCTTTCTGTCTTTTAGTTGTAGTTTTGAAATTGTTGTGCGAGGCAGCAGTGTAGGTGTTTACCTATGCCGCCATCTTGAATTCTCCTCCGAGACCTTCAAAAATCTTAATGAGAATGCCAAAAGAATGGAAAAGGACCAGTCAGAAATTAAGCATGCACTGTCTGAAATAAAGAATAATATACAGAAATCCAAAGCAGACTAGAGGACCCCAGGAATTAAATCAAAGATCTGAAATATGAGGAAGCGAAAAACACCCTAACAGAAAAACAAAAAGAAAAAAGAGTCCAAAAATGTGAAGATAGTGTAAGGAGCCTCTGGGACAATTTCAAGCATACCAACATTAGAATAATGGGAGTGCCAGAAGAGAGAGAGCAAGATACTGAAAACCTATTTGAAGAAATAATGACTTAAAACTTTCCCTACCTGGTGAAAGAAATGGACTTACAAGTCCAGGAAGCACACAGAACACCAAACAAAAAGAATCCTAAGAGGACCACACTAATACACATCATAATTAAAATGCCAAGGGCAAAAGACAAAGAGAGAATCTTGAAAGCAGCAAGAGAAAACAGTTAGTTACCTACAAGGGAATACCCATACGACTGTCAGCTGATTTCTCAACAGAAACTATGCAGGCCAGGAGGGAGTGGCAGGAAATATTCAACGTGATGAGTAGCAAGAACCTACATCCAAGAGTACTCTACCCAGCAAAGCTATCATTCAGAATTAAAGGTCAGATAAAGAGCTTCACAGATAAGAAAAAGCTAAAGAAGTTCATCACCACCTAACCAGGATTATATGAAATGCTGAAGGTTTTCTTTAAGAAGAAGAAAAAGGTAAAAGTAAAAATTATGAACAACAAAGTGATAACAAATGCATACCTATCAACAAGTGAATCTAAAAATGAAGTGAATAAAAAATCCGATGAACTGAATAAACTGGTGAATATAATAGAATTAGGGGCACAGAAAGGGAATGGACTAACAATTTTGGGGGGAAAGGAGGAGTGAGGGGTGTGGAAGAGATTGGACAAAAATCTTACACCTATGGATGAGGACAGTGGCAGGGGGTAAGGGCATGGGGTGGGGAGGAAATCAAGTGGAGGGGAGCTATGGGAGGGAAAAAAGAGGAACATTTGTAACAAACTGAACGATAAAGATTTATTTTAAAAAATTGGTGAAAACCCTTAGATGAATAGGTTCTTAAATTATTCAAACCTGAAACCTACATGTTCGTGTTGACCAATATCACTCCAATAAATTTAATAAATAAATAAATTATTCAAACAAAAATATACAAAACTGCTCAAATCATTAAAAGTATAGTATAACCCCTACTTTATATTAAGGACTTACTATGTTCTAGGCATGGTAATAAGCATTTTGCATTTATCTTCTCGTTTCATACTCATTTATGGTTCTGTACTTAGATACTAAGATTACCCATTAAAAAATCAGGGAAATTGAGTTACTAGACCAAATCACACAGCTGATAAGTGATAGTGACAAGATTCAAACCGGATGTGTGAGGCCAAACCTTAATCTCTTGAACTCAGTGTAATATCCTGAATCTTCCTTTTGCTTGCTTTCTATTTCCGTGTGGTTTGTACTGGGATATTCTTTTCTTATTCAGAACTTTACTCCTTTTTGCATAATTTTCAGTTTCTCTCTGCAATTATGCCAAATTCGTGTTATGTATTGAACTTAAATGCACGTGTGTGTGTATGTGTGCGTGTGTGTTTAAATCAAAGATTCCCTGGAAATACCTTCCACAAGTTGTAAAGTCTCCCAGGAATTACTCTACTTGTTGGTCAAGCATGAAGGCCTTTGTTTTCTGACCAACAGATCGGAAAGGCAATTTTTTGGTTTGTTTGTTTGCTTTTGCTTTTTTTAGAAAAACAACTTCATTATTGGAATTCAAACTGAAACTGGATCCCCCATTGGGTAAAACATAGATGGCACTTTATTACAATTCCATCTGGAAACTTCACTGGCTGTTGCAGTTTGGGGATAGTACCATCAACAGTTTTATACCCCTTGTTGTGAAGGCTATTCCAATTGTCTGCTGCTATAGATGACAACCCAAACAATCAATGATTTTTTAAAATAACATTCTTATCTTGGTTGTATCTGTGTGTTTACTGGGCTCAGCTGGAGGATTCTAATTTGCAGTTTCTCATGCAGTTGAAGTTTTATTTTAACTGGGGCTGGAGTCATCTGAGGACTCTACTAGATGTCTAACTGTGTTTTCACTTATGTCTGGTGCCTAGGCTGAGATGCTTTGAAAAGCTGGGGACTTCTTGGGCATATCAGTTCACATGACCCCTCCATGAGCTTCATTATGGCAAGAAAGTCTCACAGTAGTCAGAGTCCTTATATGGTAGCTGTTTTTCCCTGGTGTTAACATTCCAAGAGACCAAGGTGGAAGCTGCAAGCCTTCCTCTGACCTACTCTTGGAAGCCATGTAGCATCACTTTCGCTGCATACTATTGATTCTGTGAGAACACACAGAACTCAAATGGAGGGCATACATAAGAGCATGTATACTGCAAGGCACAGTTTATTGGGAGATCAGCTTTGGACAACACGTACCACACAGGCTAAACTTATAATTGTGCTCCCTTCAGGCCATCCCATCCAGCTAAGAAAACACACAAGGGTATTGCTAAGATTCCTAATGCTAACAGAAGTAGTTTTCCAGGTTCTCTGCCACCCTTTGGCTTGTTCAAGTTTTCCTGTTTCTACTATTAATTTTTCTTTCTGCCACCTGGTAACTTGACCTAGCAACTACTTCTGCTGCTCTTATTTCAGAATAAGACCTCATTATTATTGCTATTGCAATGATGTGAGACTTACTACTCCTTAAGTGTGATAGATCTCTGGTTTACTTGGGAGAGTCTTTCTATCAGCATTTGTTATAGATTTTTGATTAGTCTCCCCAACGGGTAGCTTGCTTAGTTTTCTCAAAATCTTATGGATCTTTTCACCACTGTATTTTGGTCAAGTTCTTCCAGGTCAAAGGGAATTTGAGTGGCATCACTCAGAAACATCTCTCTACTCCCCATCATGGATCAGTGTCCTTCTGTTACCTACTTAACCAATAGCTCTTTGGTTAGAGGTGCTCTTTGATTAGAGGTGTTTAAATCAAAGATTCCCGGAAATACCTTCTACATGCTAACAAAAATAGTATGTGACAGAATTACTGGGGGTGAGGAAGGCAGCTAATATGCAATTTTCATGATCCTAACTTATCATTCTGCAGTGTTAGGCATGTTATGGGTCCAAACTGAGATGGCCGAGTTCAAATTATGTAAGAAAGAAGGCACAGAGATTAAAAAAAAAAAACAGATGAAGATGAAAATGTCAGCTTTATTACTGATTTGCAGCTCTAGCTTCACTCGTTGATCTGTGGCTAAAGAGACTGCTCACAATCCCATGCCTCCTCACCTTCCCCCAAGGTTAAACTTCCCCTTGCAGAAATGTGCCTGCTAAGTTTATCACATCATGAAGAAGAAACCAGAATGTGATAATCACATGGCCAGGCTGGCTCAGGAAAACCCAGAAGGGGCAAGCCCAGGCCATCCAACTTGTCCTTCAAAACTCACCATTCAGATGAGTCATCTCTCTCAAGAGGTAGGGAAAGTAAGGGCGGGAAAGAGGCTGAAGGCATTTGTTGTTTACTCATCTCTCCATGAGAAACAGGAAAATAGGGCAATGCATGTTTTTTCTTGAGTACTAGGAAATCCCCTTTCTTCACTCTCCAGAGATATTGGGAAGGAAGCACAGAGCACTCTGACATTCCCAATCCTGTCCTTGCAAAGGAGGCTGTTGGTGAACTGCAGTAGCTTGTCAGAGTTCCTGACCCAGGCACATAGATAAGTACCCTCACCCACCGCTGAACTTTCTTCATACTGTTTCAAAAATACCATTATAGTTACCAAACAAAACCACATCTATATAAATGAAGTAGGAAGATAAGGATAAATAAAACTTGGAATTTAGGGAATTGATCCAGAGCCTGAATATATGCCAACTATGATCTAGTAATACCACAATTTTTGTCCTGTGATGTTTCATTAGAAGGACTACTTGTCTTTGGACAGTACAAATGAAGCAAGAATAAATAACATGGGTTTTTATATAGAAATATATGAATATGTGTGGGTGAATGTGTGTATAAATTGCTTGTTCATGGTAGAATATACACCTGTAAATATGATGTCTGTGATATCCTAACATAAATATTTCATTGGTTTCTGTTATGAGTTTTGAAACTGGAGGTTTGAACCCCTATGTGTTGCCTTTGAGCTACCTCTTACATGTAATTTGCACATTAAACATGTATGTGTGCTTCTTTATAGTTCTATAATTGTCACATCTACATAATATATGTGTTGAAGAGACAGAAGAGCTTATTTCTCTTTTTGAATTAAAATTTCAGAAATACGAATCCATCTTTAGAAGCAAGAACACTGATCAAAGGATGCAATGATGCTCATTAACACTGGGTGATGAAAAGCCCGTTTTTTGTTTTTGTTTTTGTTTTTAATATATTCTATTAATTTTTTACAGAGAGGAAGAGAGAGAGATAGAAAGTTAGAAACATCGATGAGAGAGAGAGACATCCATCAGCTGCCTCCTGCACGCCCCCTACTGGGGATGTGCCTGCAACCAAGGTACATACCCTTGACCGGAATCAAACCTGGGACCTTTCAGTCCACAGGCCGACACTCGATCCACTGAGCCAAACCGGTTTCGGCAAAAAACCCGTTTTAATTACAGTGAGCAGTAAGTTCTGGTGGTGGGCACGGGAAATATGCAATGAGTCTTACAAGTCACAGCTCCACCATAGCTTGGTCTGACAAGCAGCCAGATCCTACCCTGGGTCTTCTGGAGTTGCTCAACATTCCAGGAATGTTGTACAAATTAGTTTCTAAGGAACATTTTTTTAAAGATCATGTGAGTAGATAGGGAGCAAAACAGAAGGTCTTCAACACCCCATTGCATTTTATGTTTAATAAACACTTAAGTAGTGCATATCTGGGATTTTTCTAGGTACTTGACACAAATTAGCTTATAGCAAACTGAAGATGAGAAAATCCTACTAGCCCTGTTTTAGAGGAGGGAAATACAGGCACAGAGAAGTTAAGTAGTTTGCCTAAGGTCAGCCAACTAACACTTGAACCCAGGCAAGACTGGTGGTAAAGTGCATGCATTTCATTTCTCCACCTTGTTCCCTGCAGCCTGAGCACATGGTACCTGACAACCATCCCACTGCTCACTTAACCAACGGCAAGTTGTTTCCTATTACTGGGCCTCAAAGTCACCTTCTTTAAAATATGATAGACTTATAGCTCTTCACAAAACACATCCTCGTGGTAAGGTGAGAACAAACAAAATGTACTTTAAACTTTTCAGAGTTTTTACCCTGACTCCAAGAATAGAATTTTAAATGTTTGTGAGGTTTTGTTTGTTTGTTTTTAGTACTTTAAGGTAAATTGTTGAAAATTTTAAGTAAATGTCTGGCCTTGTTATGCTATTCCAATTGTAGCAAATAAGATTTGAGGCAAGTTGAATGAGTTGATGGGTGTAACATGGAAGGGCTTTGGTAGAGAATGTTTCCTAACTTGAAGCTCTGACTTCCCCGGCTATTCTTAATCCTGGTGAACTGCTTTCTCCAGGTTCTATCAGATGCCTTCTCAGTAGTCTAGCTCCTGAAATGAATCCATCTTCTCAACTGTGTTCCCACGTCCATCCGGACTTTAAACTACGGCCACAATTACTAACACTAATTGGTAGGCTCAGCAGAGAGGCTGAGGGCTGAATGAGCACCGGGCACAAAAGTAGGTTCTCGGCTTAGAACTGTGTGAATGAAAAGGGTGGGAAAGGTCAGCCTGCTGCTGCCTGCACTGAATCCACTGTGGAAGAAAGGACTTCAGTCTGGCATACCTCCCAGCAAACATAATTTAAAAGACAGTCCACTAGGCAAAATTTTGTCTTTGGATTTACCAGATAGCAGATTATATCAATTCTAGTTATAGAGAAACACACAGAAAAAAAAAATCAATTCCATAATCTCTAGGCCAAAATGAGATTGTGTTTACACAATGGCTTTAAAAGTCCCATGCACTTTGCCTGAGGAACCCTGGCCCTGTGACATTGCTCTGCTTGGAGCTTTTATAACTGCTGGACCTAGCCAGCAACTCACTCCAGACTTCTGGGGAGGTCCGGCAGTCATGGTTCTAGGGTATTCTGTACCCACAGTGCCAAAGAAATAAGGACAGAAAGGGCAGGAGCAAGACTCTCCAGATTTGAATAATCAAAGAGGATGCTCTCAACTGCTGCCAATGAGACACACTTTTCTTTTATTGTGGCAGTGAAATTATGAGATAGATAAGTTTTTATTGGAGTGCAAAGATGAAAAACGTTCCCTAGGAAATTTTTGGCCCAGGTTTTGGCCAACAGGAATGCATAACATAGATTTAGGTGGAAGTAGAAAAGTTAATATCTAGTGAATTCCAAGACTATGCCTTTAGGTGGTCATCTTCCTCCTCCAAATATGGATAATTTGATTTCTGAAAATGTCCAAATGAAAACCACAAATGTATTTCCCCCTCTGTCCCGAAGAGATCTAGATAAAGTCAGATAGAATACAGCTCATGGAACAATATATCCAAAATTTTTCATCAAGTGACCAAATTGAAGAACAGGAATATTCAACTCAACTAATATTCAGGTACGCAGATAAATCTTTGAAGACAATGACAACAAGCTCCCCAGTCTGTGATTGTCTTGTTTTTTCTTTTTCTTTTTTTAAAAATATATTTTATTGATTTTTTACAGAGAGGAAGGGAGAGGGTTAGAGAGTTAGAAACATCAATGAGAGAAAGACATCGATCAGCTGCCTCCTGCACACTCCCTACTGGGGATGTGCCTGCAACCAAGGTACATGGCCTTGACCGGAATCGAACCTGGGACCTTTCAGTCCACAGGCCGACGCTCTACCCACTGAGCCAAACCGGTTTCGGCTGTTTTTGCTTTTTCTTAATCAAACTCCTCAAACACTTGATAAACATGACTAAAGTGTCCATTGGGTATTGAAGCAAACTTGAAGAGGATCAGAGAAACTCAGTGAATATTTATGCATTTTTTAAATGATAAAAATAGAACTCTCTAAGAGTAAGGATATAAATATCAAAAGAATTGCCAAATCTTTTCTAAATCTAGACTTCCCTTTTCCTTTGTAATGTAGTTTGCTGGTCATTTTTTATGTTTGGGGGGATTTATCCACTCTTTCCCCATGCACATTACCTTCATCTCTACAGTTGAGGAACTCAAGAAAGTTTCTTTCTTTATATCTCTATTGTCCTGGCATGTTGACACATTGCTGTTCCCCAACATAGAGAGACTTAAGCAAACTGAGACCTGTAATGAATGTTACAGCTTAGGGATTCTTCTAAAATATGTTTTATTCTTCCCCAGCTGGTGTGGCTTAGTGGTTGAGCATCGACTTATGAAGCAGGAGGTCACGGTTCAATTTCTGATCAGGGCACATGCCCTGCTTTCAGGCTCCGTCCCTTCAGTGGTGGGTGTGCATGAGGCAGCCGATCAATGATTACCTTTCATCATTGATGTTTCTATCTCCCTCTTCCTCTCCCTTCCTCTCTAAAATCAATAAAAGTAGATTTAAAAAATAAAAATAAAATGTTTTATTCTTTATATAAAAGTCACTGTAGTAGCTATCTTTTAATTGATCTGTGTGAATGCATATGAAGTGCAACATAATTATCAATACAAGAAATATACTTCTTTACTTAGTTGCTCCTTTAGTTCTGGATACAAAAGTTAAATATAGTATAAGAGGGTTTTCTGGGAGCATTGACAGCTAAGCAGCTAGACCAGTGTCTCTTTGTGTGTGTTTTTTCCCCACCAAAACTACCTTTTCATATAAGAACTTTATAGCATATCTTGGATGTTGCCACAACTTTTGTTCAGCAAACTACATTAGAACCCCCAAAATTAAAGAAAAGGGAGGCACGTTTCTAAATCTGTGTGGTGAGACCAACCTCCTGAAAAAATAGTTGATTATAGCAGATGGGCTTCACCTGTCAAAATGATAAAATCTAGAAAGCTTTTACTTCTCCTGAAGATTACAACAATTTGGCTTTCAGACATACCATGGATAGTGTATTACCAAAGGCACAAAAAGAATGTTAACTCAGTGAGTGCTGGCACATTATTTGAGTTATACCAGTAGTCCTCTTCCTTTCTAGAAAAAACACCCTGGCCCTGGCTGATGTGGCTCAGTTGGTTGTGTGCCATCCTGTGCACTGAAAGGTTTTGGGTTCAGTTCCAGGCCAGGGCATATGCCCAGATTGTCAACTCGATCCCTGGTAGTTGGCATGCAGGAGGCAGTTATTTGATGTTTCTCTCTCTCATCAATGTTTCTCCCTCTCTCTTCCTCCCTCTCTCTCTAAAAATCAATAAAAATATTTAAAAAGAAAAAGGGAAAACAGCCGGAACCACCCAGCTTGCTCCTGCTAACTCCCCCTTTTAGGGCTCTGTTGTATCAACTTTTTAACAGTTGTCTAAGACTCTTTATTCTACTATAGTAGTACTGGCTGGGACAAACAGATCAAGCAAATGAGCAAGAACCTTGGTCATCTGACTTCAGTTGTTGGGTCGCAAGTCTCCCCAATGTTATCTTCTAGAATGTTATAGTCTTAGGTCTTACATTTTCCAGAATTGACCAGCAAATGAATGGATTACTCTGACATACATTTCTGTGAAAGAGAAGGCAAAGGGGCTGATTGGCAGGAGGCACCAAACAGCCCGTTTGCCTGCCTTCTTGGGGTTTTATTGTCACAAAAGCTTGAACTAAAATTAACTTCTAGATACAATCAGCAGGGTAAGCATCCTTGAGAAAGCACATGCTTCTGCAAGGTCAGATCTAAAGACAAAATATAGAGATTCCAGCAAAACACCTGGGGACTCAGACTTGTTTGGAAATGTCAAGGCAAGGGCTTCCACCTTTGGCATAGTCCCCCTAGAGACGCTTGAGCTTTTGGAGAATCCTCTTTACAGACTTTCCAACCAAGTTCCTTGCTTTCCCACAAACATTCAAGGATTTAATCCATTTTGAGTTAATTTTTGTGTATGGTGTAAGAAAGTGGTCTGGTTTCATTATTTTGCATGTGCCTGCCCAGTCGTCCCAACACCACTTATTGAAGAGACTCTTTCTACTATAGTTTGAAGTTGGGGAGAAAAATAATGTAAATGGTGTATTAAACTCCCCTACTATTATTGTATTACTGTTGTTTTCTCCTTTATATCTGTTAATATGTACTTTCTATACTTAGGTAATTATATTTTAGGTGCATATATATTTGCAAATATATCTTCTAGTTGGCTTGACCCTTTTACCAGTATGGAATGCCCATCTTTGTTTTTTATGATAGTCCTTGTTTTAAAGTCTGTTTTATTATGTGGTGTCCTTTTGCTGCATCATATAAGTGCTACATGGTGTCAACTTTCTCCATTACTGTTGATTTTCATTTTAATCACTTGATTCAGGGGGTGCTTGCCAGGTTTTTCCACTGTAAAGTTACCAATTAAGTAATTTGTGGAGAGATACTTTGAGACTATACAGACAAAATGTTTATTATACTTTTTCTTCTAATTTGAGCATCCATTGATGATTCTTGCCTGAAATAATTATTACTAATATATTTGTCAAATGGTGATTTTCTATTTTTACCATTCCTTCTATATTTATTAGTTAGGATTCTACTGTAAGGGAGAACTTCCTTTTCTTCCTCATTTGTTTGTTTATATTATTATGCCCTCAAAATTTTATTTTATTTAATGGGATATAATTCATTGCTAAGATATTTATGTTGTTGCTCAAATTGTCCCAGACTGGTCATCATTAATTTCTGTGTCCCTTTAAGATGTCCTCATTCTTTTCTGAACACTTTTCTTACATTTTACAAAATACCCCTGGCTTATCTTGTACTTTCTTTTTCCAGAGATGTAATCAGCCATTTACAAGAAACCTTGGTTCTTTTTAGAATAGTATTTAGAAAATAACATTTGAGCATTAGGCTTGTTCTCTGCCATGAGGTATTACTGTTCCTTTGCCCTCCCCATGAGCAGAACTGTATACACACACACACAGTGTTTCAATGTATGAATTCACAATAATACCTTCAATTATAATCCAACACCTTAGGATTCACTGCTTTTCTCTTTTTCCATATTTGTAACTTCCTTCTCCAGTGAGAAACCTGACTTCAGTTATTTGTCATATATTATTTCTTTCTATGTAAAATGCCTCACCACTATTGGGCTCTGACATGCTGTCACTGTTGTTATGGGAACACAATGTCTTCCTCATTTTCCTAGAAATTGATTCTGTGCCTTGCCACCCTTCTCTATGCCTCTTACCTGAAGCCCTGAGCCACATGGAGAAGAATAAATACCTACACATAATACGGTTCAGATAGCAGGAAAAGAGGAAAGTGGATTTTGGAGAGACAGCCAACACTGCCTGCTACAGTACCCATTGCCATTTTGCCAATAGTAACCCAGATTTCCTTTAAGGAACTATGCATTTTCTCAAACAATCCTTGTGATTTGAGTGGTTCTGGACCTCCTTTGCCTCCAGTGAAAGCAGATTAACCATATTACAAGCCCTTGACCACTGTGGTTGGCTCATAAATGGCACATGACCTAAGTCAGGCCAATGAGAGCATTGTCTGAAATTACTGAAATGATTATACAGAAATAGAATCTCTTCCAACTGGTATTGCCAAGCCTAGGGATACTGATAGTCATTTTACTATCACATCTGACATGAAGCCAACATAAAGGAAAGCAGGTCTCTGACTTGGAGAAGGACAAAAATTCCATACATCATGTTTAAGCATATTTTTATTATTGTTAATCCTAACCCAAGAATATTTTTTCCATAGATGATTAGAGAGAGAGAAAGGGAAGAGGTGAGGAGGAGGAGAGACACTGATGTGAGAGAGACCTATCAATTAGTTTTTTCCCATATGTGCCACAGCCAGGGAATCTGCCAACTAGGTACATGCCCTTGCTGGGAATTGAAGCTGCAACCCTTTGGTGTATGGGCCGATGCTCTAACCACTGAGCCCACCAGCAAGGGATGTTTAAGCATCTTAAATCAGTCATGCCTGAAGCTAGTATATCCTAGGCTTATCCTATATAATAAAGAGCTAATATGCAAATAGTTGTCACGCCCTCATGTCATCACACCCTCACTCCATCATGCCATAACTGCTCAGACACTCAACACTGGAGAGAGAAGAATGGGGACCAGCCCAGCACAAATGAGCTTGTAAGAGAGGAATAGGGACTAGCCAGGCTGTGGCCCGGGAGAGAGATAAGCTGCCTACCCCGTGGTCCCAGGCACCAGTGGCTGTGCCTGCACCAGTGGCTGTGCCTGCACCTGTGGCCCAGAAGAGGGACAAGCTGCCCCCTCTGTGGTCCTGGGCGCCTGTGGCTGTGGCCTGTGTGAAGCTGGCCTGGGTCCTGGGTGCCTGTGGCCAGCCAGAGGGAGGAAGCCCAGGTCCCAGGTGCCTGCAACTGGCCAGAGGAGGGAATCCTGGGTCCCAGGTGTGGGGTGAGGCAGAGGCTGTTAAGGGCAATCAGGCCAGCAGGGGAGCAGTTGGGAGTGATTAGGCAGGTAGGCAGAGGTGGTTAGGGGCGGGTCAGGCAGGCAGGCAGGTGAGTGGTTAGGAGCCAGTGGTCCCAGACTGTGAGAGGCAGTCGGACATCTGCCGAGGAGTCCCAGATTGGAGAGGGAGCAGGCCAGGCTGAGAGACCACCCCCCCACCACCGTGCACGAATATCGCTCACTGGGCCTCTAGTCAATTATATAAGCCAATAAATTCTCCTTTTTGTTTAAGCCAATTTTAGAAAAATTCCTGTCACTTGTGCCCAAAAGAGTTCTAATGATACAGCTGTATCTTAGATGGCTTTTATATTCTCCCAACATCTGGGGAAGGCTTTTATGTCATAATGCTCAGCCTAATATACTGGGAGGAACCAAAGACAACAACGTTCAAGTAAGAACTCCCTGGAAAAATCAAAGTGTCCATAATGGTTTTTAAAAAAATCTGTGGACCCTAATATATTTTTAAATATTAGGCAAGTCTTAACTTAGTCTGTTTCCTTTCCACATGTGAAAAATACTGGCAAAGATACGAAAACTTTCAAGTTACTCCACCCAAAGATGAGGCAAAGGAATTATGAGCACACATTTTAAAGCAGCTTCAATTCCTCAAAAGATGCAGCTAAGTGTGTGTGTGTTTAAAATCTTCTTTCTCTGTACTGTGCTCCTACTTATCCTCTAACTGCAGCTAGTGAAAGCTCTGTTATTTGACCCTTGCACATATGGCATGCATCACTTTTTTTAAAAAACAAACTCATGCAAGAAAGAAGCTTGGAGGGCCGCATCTGGGCATCTCAAGAAAGTGGTTCCAAAAGGAAGTGAGAAGACTCAAATGAACAAAATGGGTGTTTCAGTCCAAGGACAATGAGTTGGTTTTGAATGTTTATTTCAGTCATCCATTTGGCTTTGGGTGGAAGAGCACACTCCCAGGCGTGCACTGCAGCATCTTGGCCCCGAGTGAGCAAAGAAAGGCGAGACGGAAGCTGGACCGGCAGGACTCAGCTGGCAACTGTGCAGAGAAGTGTGACATGAAGCAGCTTTCCCCACAGCTGTACAGCTCCCATTGTCTCGATAAACCTAAACGTTGGAGTTTGCGAAGTTTTCTTTCTTTTTTTCTCTAAGAGGACAGATTTCTCTTTTTGGTGATTTCTGGTTCCCGGGCTGTGTCAGCCACCCTTGGTGTGAGGCTGTGGCCCTGTGACCCAGCCCTGTGGCAGAACCACACAGCCCCCACTGAGCTGCCATGGAGTTCCTGGTGGAAAAGACTTAACAGCTGTAATCCTGTAATCTTTCCTTCAAACAATGACTCCATTTCATTTGAAGTCGATGGATGAATGGCTTTTGTCATTTGGAATCTGAGGCACATATGGATGAATTTTTAGTTTTTAAAAAAAATCAAACCATAAAAATGCCAACAAGAATCCCAGTTTTGAGGACAAATGTGATTTCATCACATCAAACACATGTTAGAAAACGGTGCTTTCCTATTTCCTCATCCTCTGAAGTTGACAAAGATAGCTGAGCTATTTAGTCCATGGCCTCATAGTAATCAGATAAGGAAGGATATAGGCGAACTGGCCATATAGCATTTTAAAGGTCTGACAAACAGAAAGATAACAAAGCTGTATAGATCGCTGGCAATTTATTTCTAATATACTAAAAGAAATAACTCAAACAAATTTAGACCCACTTTTAAGACTGTCTGTCCAAACTTACTTCTGGAGGCTACAAATCCAAAGCACAAACCTATGCTTTCTCCCCTGGATACTAATAAAAGCTTCATGACTCAAATTTCACACTTCTACAGCCATCTAAGGAATAAATTGACATTGTATCCCAGTGAGATCTTTGGAAGACGAAAAATATCGCTTGGTTCCTTTTCTCCATTAGTTCTTACACAATCAGTGCCCAACCTGATGGACTCTACTTCCCAGAGGAGTGTGGTATCGGTTTGCTCCTCTACATCCCCATCTGTTCAAAGCCTTATCATTTCTCATCTGAACAACTGCAAAAGTCCCTTAACTGCCCTGACTGGTGTTGCTAAGTGTTTAGAGCATCCACCCATGCACTGAAGTCATGGGTTTGATCCCTGATCAAGGGCATGTACCTGGGTTGCAGGTTTGATCCCCAGCTAGTCAGAGCATGTGTGGGAGGCAACCAATCAATGTGTCTTTCTCATCCCACTTTCGCTCTCTCTCTCTCACTCATTTCTCCCTCCCTCCTTCCACTCTCTCTAAAAATCAATGGAAAAAAATATCCTCAGTGAGGATTAACAACAAAAAAGTCCTTTAACTAATCTTGTCCCAAATCTTCTACCTTGCCACAAGAATGATCTTTCTGGTCAATATTCCAGTGTCCCTTCTTAGCTTAACTTTTACCAGTGGTTTCAAGTTGCCTCCATTGCAGAACACATACAGTCTTTTCTAATTGGCCCTGCTAATCTCTCCTGCCTCAATTCTCTCACTATCCTCACTTAATGTACAAAGATGCTAAATTATTTGGAAGCTCTCTCATGTGAATCTTTCTCATTTGAGCCTTTGCATTTGCTGCTTCTTCTACCAGAAACGCACTCTGCCACCCGAAGCTGTTAAATAACTACAGCTGGAATTTCACAATTTAGCTCAGATGTCAATGTCTCTTAGACATCTTTCCTGGAGTCCCATCTGTTTCCAGGTAAAGAAGCTTTCCTATTTGCTCCCTTTGTTATCTTCATTGTAGTACTTTTGTTGTTGTTGTTGTTGTTGTTGTTTTACTGGCTTGTCTTGCCCACCAATCTGGGAAGGGATGTTTCTTTCATTTCTGTCATTACATACCATGGTTCTTAGTTTATAATTGGGTGAGTGAATGAATGAATGATGTAGAATTTAGAGAATTGGCTTTGGTTATGCAAAGTTTAGTCATTTGTGTTTGGTTGCTTTTAATTGGCAATAGCAATGACCATCTCTCGGTCACTGTGTAAATCTACTAGTTGGACATTTTTGGCTGCATTTTTATAAGCTTTGAAATGTGTATTGAATCTCTGCTACATCAACTGTAGCTGCACTAAATTATTCAACACAGAACATTGCAAGGCAAACATATAAATTCACCATATGGAATCAATAAAAGGTGTTAAAAACAGGGGGAAAGTTACCGATAAAATGTGGCAAGGTTTCCAAACAGAGCCAATATTGTCTATTTAAATTGCAGAGACTTGATTCCCATCTACCTCAAACAAAGGAATAAAAATTACAGATTTGTTTATAATATTTGGTAAATGGAAATAGTTTTTGTCCTCCATGCCCCTGAGTCTTCATCTAGCATTACTCATTATCAAAATTTATGCCCTACCACTACCCATACTGAACTTTATATGCTGGTGAGGCTTGTTTCCTAACTGGTTCCAAATCCATTATCTTTAGTGCAGGCGTCATACTCTTACTCAACTTTGCCCTTCATTTGGAATACAGTAACATACTACTTAATGACGGGGATATGTTCTGAGATGTACGTCAGTAGGTAATTTCATAGAGTGTACTTACAGCAACATAGATGATCTAGCCTGCTATTTACCTATGCTAGATGGGATAGCCTATTGCTTTTAGGCTACAAATATGTGCAGCATACTGCTGTACAAACAAACCACAAAATTAAATCAAGCCCAACAGAAATGATGCAATAGAGGATGCAATCATGAGATATATAAGGTTGCTTGTGGCATACTATGGCATACTGCTTTACAGAAAACTTTGTTTTAATAAGTAGAAAGAGTGCACTATAAAATAATGATAAAGTATAGTATAGTGAATACATAAATCAGTAATATAGTCATTTATTATGATTATCAAGCCTTATGTGCTGAACATAATTGTATGTGCTATGCTTTCATAAGACTGGCAGTACAGTAGGTTTGTTTATATCAGCATCATCACAAACACATGAGTAATGCATTGTACTATAACGTCATTAGGTGATAAGAAAATTTTCAGCCTCATTATGATCTTATGGGACCACTATCATTTATGTGATCTATTATTGACCAAAATGCTGTTATATAACACATGATATTCTATCTGTTATCATTTGTCTAATCAACATAAGTTCTTCTCTGTCCTTTATTCTCAGCCTAAGTCCTACCACCTTCAAAGAAACTACCCCCAACTCTTCTAACCCACATGAATTGGACTTTCTCTGATATTCTACAGAAATTATGTCTGCAACACTCATATTGTCCCTCTCATACCCTGACTTCAACAATCCCCATACTCATTGGAATCTACTATTCATTGACACCTTTTCACTGTAACCAAATCCCTCATGTCTTCCCTCTATACTTGATGTAAGTTATTTATATGGTCAATCATTGTAATCACTCCCTTGAATATATTTACAAATCTTAATGATACTTGCTTAGCAACCCCCAACCCCCCGCCTTCAGGTATAGTTTCAACTCTGCCTGTGGTGCCACTGTACTCACATAGCTGAGCATGATTAGAAAAACATCACTGTGACAACTGATCTCATTTTAATACATCACAACTAACTTTGAATGCTACCTGGCATTTTTTTTAATATTTCCCTATTTCATTCATTCTCCCATTCTCTTAGACAATCATATCATGTTGTTGTGTGATTATATACTGGCTTGTTCTCCAGTTATTTGAGAAGTTTTGTTTTTGTAGGGCTGTATATAACTTGAGGGCAGGAGCCCATTTTCAGAGGCTCCTTTGATATCCTTAATAATGCTAGGCCCATGTGTAATATCCTGTAAATGAGCCTAGGACCTTGAATAGTTCCTCTATCCCACCCTCAGGATATGGCAAGGAATTCTGAGAGGCTAGGAAGGTTAGCTAACTATAGAAGGCCCAAAGCCATTTGAAGTTGCCCCTTACAGAGAATACTGATAGTGAGGTGACCAGAGAGACAAAAATGAGAATCTCTTATATTCTCTGGATTAAGAAGGCAAAAACGTATTAGCCTGCCAGAATCAGACTGCCTGGGTTTGAATCCAACTACATCACTAACCTGCCATGTGATCCCTGGAATGTTATTCATTGATCTTTGTGTGTATTTCTTCTTTAGTAAATGAGACTAACTAAAAGTAGCACCTAGGCTTATAAAGTTTCAATGAGATGCAGGTCAAGCACTAATCAACATAGCTAAATGTCCAATAAATTCTAGCTATTATTTTCAGGGATTAGGATAAAGCTGAACAGGTTAGCTTGAACTTTTCCAGCTTGAAAGGCAACATCAATCCTCTAATTCTGGTTAAAATGAGCTTTATCATTTTAAGTTTTTGATCCTGAGAACTTAGACATTTCATTAAGCTGTCTAGTGCTTGCTTCCTCACACTTACCCTGTTCATGGACCTTGCAGTTAGAGAGGCGTGCTGGACCATATCTGAACTGACTTAACTCCTCAAGAACAGACCTGGGTCTTTCAGTTGGCACCCCTGACAGCTGGCCCAAATGATAATAAAATTTGTTGAAATGAATTGGATTTGATCAAGGATAGCAGCAGTTGGCTCTATTCTGACAGTGGTAGAAATGTATAGAATTACCTTCATTTTACATTACAGTAATTTGACTTACAAACATAAATACAACTCCTGGAGAGTAGAGAGATTTTTACAGTGGGCCTGTCAAACCCCTGGAAAGGTGACATAACTGGTAAACTGAGCCAAGAAGGGCTCCGTTGTTGTTGTTCGGATCCAGCCTAAGACAGTCATCTCTATTTATCGGCTATGTCCTCCTCTTAGGACCTATCAATCTCTTGTTGAGTTTTGTGCTGGGCACAAAGGAGAATATAAGCCAAATGTAAGAGGTCCTGCTTTTAAAACTCTTACAGTGTGGTTGAGTAAGAGACCTTCAAACACATGCACTTGAAGTTGGGGATATGTTTTATTGTCAACTGTTGGGTTGTAAGCTAGTAAGCGCTCAGAGAAAGAAGAGTCAGGACCCCCAGAAGATGGCCTAGTTGGTTGATAAGTTCAACTTACTTTACTTGTGTTTTCTTTGGATATTGCCAGAGAAGCTCATGTGTTAACACGTGTGTGTGCCTAACTGTGGTAAGGAAGACTAAGAGCAGAGTCTTGTCTATGATATTGCTACATATCTGTTTTGAAGTGCGAATGTCTGTAAAATTTAATACGAATGTTTGATATAGAGATCTAATCTTCTGGTAAAAATCACTTGCCAGAGTAGCTTTCTGCTTTAGGATCTCAAGGGTCCATCAATTTCACGTATATACAGAGTTCTTTGATCATTTTCCTCAATGCCAGACACACATACAAATACTAGACAACCCCATTACATGCCCCATTACATTACATGATAATGCTGTCATATATTTTATTTATATTAAACTCTAGCTCTAACTCTATAAGAAAACATACAGAGAGCAGTTGGATCAAATGAGAGAAAGAAATGAGATGAGGCCGATGAACCAAGGACACAATCACCAAGGACACAGCCCCACATTTCCCTTTGCTGCTCTCTCTGCTGTGGCCCTTGGAGCTGGTTTGGATGCTGTGAATAGTGTTTTTATATGGCAACATGTTGAAAATTCCTTCCCATGAGAAAAGTGAGGGAATAGGTTGTATAGCTCAAGGGATAGCCAAATTTAACAATCTATTTCTCAAAAATCATTTTTTTTCTTATATTCAGTCACTGATTGTCTAACCTCTCTCATGTTTAAATGTCATATTTATTTGGGTAGAGAGAAAAGGAAAGAGTGACATCAATAATTAAAAATAAACTGTAGGGAGTGGCAGTAATGAGACACATTGTCCTTTTAGCAGTATTCTTACAAAAACATGCCTGGACTGTAGCTTCTGGCTAAAGTCACATATTTCAGGAGGATTTTCCCCTCCTTATCATCTGGCAGGATCTGATGTAAACCAGTCCACACCGGGTTTTATGATATTTCTTTTTCTCCGTGCCTGAAAAACACACATCCATCTTCCATTCAATCAAAGCTTTTCTAAACTTTAATGCTGGATGAGGGGAAAGCCAGCCACCCAATTAGCAACATCATATTTTGGCAGGAATCTAAGATCTCCATCCAGATTGAAATAATTTGGGATGGTTAATAATTGTCATTTGACACTTATTCGTTAAAATTAAGTACCGACAATTATTAGTCCTAGAGTACATCAATTGTAGGTAATAATACTAGCTAGAGTTTTGAACTCATCATATGCCAGTCATTTACTGAGCATTTATATTGCTGTTCATGTAAATGAACAGCAGTTTTCAACTATAGTTGAGTTGGGACTGGTTGTAAATTAGCCAATCAAAGAAAATTGCTTAGAATGGAGAATCACCCAAAAATGAAGCATAGAGAGAATCCAAGATGGCGGCATAGGTAAACACCTACACTGCTGCCTCACACAACAATTTCAAAACTACAACTAAAAGACAGAACAGACATCATCCAGAACCACAGGAAAGCTGGCCGAGTGTAAGTTCTACAGCTAGAAGGAAAGAGAGGGGCTCACAGAAACCCAGAGGAGCTGCAAAAAGCCGAGGTACAGATACATGCGTGTGGAGAGAGCGGGTGCCGGACGGAGAACCTGGCTGGCTTTCTCTGGCGGGAGGGAAACGGAGACTCCCAACGGCATTGAACCCCTTATCTTATGACACTAAACCCCAGATCCAGCCAAAACTCATATGGGGGGAGTTTGGACTGTGAAAAGGGAGAGGTGCACGGAAATTTAGGGGAATGGCAGAAGTTCAGGTCTGGTCTCGCACACGCACAGTGCTGCGCGGAGAACAGATTGCTGATTGTGCCGCTGGCTTTCGTGAGTGGGTGGGAGACAGACCCTTCAAACTGTGCCACTTCTGAGTCCACTGGGCCCCTGTTTCGGGCGAAACCCTGGGGACCTCGACTCGTGTGGTCCTAGTGCACAGGGGAGCTGGAAAGGCAGCAGTTAGAGGCACTACAGGTGCGCGTGCGCACAAGGACCACTCCAGGGATTACCCAGTCACGTGAGACTCAGGGGCCGTGGAGGGGGTGCCCGACTGGAAGGCAAGGCAGTCCCTTAAGCCCTGAGACTCCACCCATCCCAAGCTCAATAGAGGCTTCTTCGGCTTTGCGTCTGATATCATAAAGCTGAATTCAACACAGAAGTTTCCTCGGCATAGTGAAAATGCCCAGACAAGGGAAGGGATCACAAACAAAAGAAATGGAGGGAAAAAAACGACTGGATATAGAGTTCAAAACCACGCTTATAAGGTTTTTCAAGAATATGCTAGAAAAGTTGGATAAATTTAGTGAGACCCAAGAGGAGATGGAAAAGGTCCAACTAAAGATGATAAAGGACCAAATAGAAATTAAACATTCACTGACTGAAATAAAAAATATTATACAGAGTCCTAACAGCAGACTAGAGAAAGGCAAGAATCAAGTCAAAAATTTGAAATATAAAGAAGCAGAAAACATTCAACTGGAAAAGCAAGAAGAGAAAAGAATCCAAAAATGTGAATATAATGTAAGGAGCCTCTGGGACAGCTTCAAGTGTACCAACATCAGAATTGTGGGGGTGCCAGAAGAAGAGAGAGAGCAAGATACTGAAAACCTATTTAAAGAAATAATGACTGAAAACTTCCCACATCTGGTAAAAGAAATAGACTTACAAGTCCAGAACCCAATATAAAAGGAATCCAAAGAGGACCACACCAAGACACATCAGAATTAAAATACCAAGAGCAAAAGACAAAGAGAGAATATTAAAAGCAGCAAGAGAAAAACAGTTCATTACCTACAAGGGAGCACCCATATGACTGTCAGCTGATCTCTCAACAGAAACGGTGCAGGCCAGATGGGAGTGGCAAGAAATATTCAACATGATGAATAGCAAGAACCTACAACCAAGAATAATCTATCCAGCAAAGCTAACATTCAGAATTGAAGGGCAGATAAAGAGCTTCACAGATAAGAAAAAGCTAAAGGAGTTCATCAACTCCAAACCAGTATTATATGAAATGCTGAAAGGTACTCTTTTAGAAGAGGAAGAAGAAAAAGGTAAAAGCCAAAAAATTATGAACAACAAATACATACCTATCAACAAGTGAATCTAAAAAATTAAGTGAATTAAAAATTTGATCAACAGAATAAATTGGTGAATATAATAGAATCAGGAGCACAGAAAGGGAGTGGACTGATAATTCTCAGTGGGGAAGGGGTGAGGGGTGTACAGGGAGAGATTGGACAAAAATCATACACCTATGGATGAGATCAATGGGAGGGAGCTAAGGGCAGAGGGAGGGGAGAGAGCTGGGTGGAGGGGTGCTATGGAGGGGAAAAAGAGAAACAAATGTAATAATCTGAATAATAAAGATTTAATTTAAAAAAATGAAGCATATATACCTTAAAACAAGCATGTCAAACTCAAAGGCTAACACAGGCCAAATAAACAAGGCATGTGGCCTATGGGCCACGAATTTGACATGCTTGCCTTAAAACATTTTGTTTTAACTTAAAATGCATAAGTTTATATTCATCTGTCAATCTTTTGATAGTTAGGCAATATCTTTTCTATTAGTATAAGTAGGTCTGCTCAATTAACTTGGGGCGGGGAGGGGTGTTGTTTGTTGTTTAGTTTTGTTTGTTTCCTTTTTATAAACAATACCCATAATTAATAGTTTACAATTTGCACATTTAGTTTTTTTTTAAGAGCAGCAGAAAGTACAATATACTTGGGGAGCATATTAAATGCAGAATTCTTATAGATTTTAAAGATTTTACTCCCAATCTCTTATAGTTCTCTAATTCACACAATTACTTTCAATGATTTGCTTTTCCTAAAAGTTTTCAAAAGCATTTAACTTGGTTTTTACATTTGCATGGATTTTCATCACTTTAATTCAATTAATTATAATAACTATAACAGACATGAACAGGTTTGGGAATAAACACAATGACTCATTAAGAATTATAGTTTATTTGGGCGGAATAAAAGTGTGCATACATATAAAATTACTAGTCTCAAGCCATCAGAAATTCTGCAGTTTTCCCAAAAACATTGAGAGGACAGTAATTTAACTAAACTTTAGTTTCTGCATCTTCAAAATGAAGAAAATAGTCTTTATTTCCAGGATTGCTGTTAGGATCAAGTGAAATAATTTATGAAGCAATTGGCACATAAACAATACTTTAGCAAAAAGTAAGAGCCCATCTATTTCTCCCCTTTGTTCACTATTGTAATTATAACAGAGCTATTTTTTTCTTGTCTGAAATGTCTTTCCTCCCTCATGGTTTAGCTTATTTGTAACTACTACCCTAATACTTCATTTGACTGTATTATTCCAAACTGATTATTCCTTTTTAATAATTTACCATTTATACCATACTTTTAGTAGTTCAATTCAATAAATGTCAAAATATAACCATATACCAGACCATAGTCAGAACATGAGAGATATAATGAAGAATAAGATACAGACTAAGAATTTCCAGTCTCATTAGTGATATAAAAGATGTACACAATTGGCTCTGGCCAGTGTGGATCAGTGTTTACAGCATTGGCCTGCACACTGAAGGGTTACAGGTTCAATCCCCAGTCAGGATACATGTGGAAGGCAACCAATTTTTCTCTCTCTCTCCTTTCCTTCTTCCTTTTCACTCTCTTTAAAAATCAGTGATATGGCCTCGCTGGTTTGGCTCAGTGTATAGAATATTGGCCTACAGACTGAAGGGTCCCAGGTTCATTTCCAGTCAAGGGTACATGCAGGCTCAATTCCCAGTGGGGGGTGTGCAGGAGGCAGCCGATCAATGACTCTCATCATTGATGTTTCTATCTCTCTCACTCTTTCTGAAGTCTCTCTCTCTCTCTCTCTCTCTCTCTCTCTCTCTATATATATATATATATATATATATATATATATATATATAGTTTTGTTTTGTTTGTTTAAAAGCTCAGGTGAGCATTAATAACAATAAAAATTATGTACACAATTGGACTTAATTAAAATTTAAAATGTTTGTCAAAAGATGACATAAGTGGGTAAAATGCAAGCCACAGACTGGGTATGGGGGTGATAGAGGAGGTAAATTTTTGTAACAATTGTTTCTGACAAGATGTCTATCTATTCTATATAAAGAATTCCTACAAATCATTGAGGGAAATAAAGACTTGAGTGGGTATTCACAAAAGAAGATATAGCCAATATGAATAGGCTTCACAGAAAAAAGAAAGATGGTTGCCAATGGGAAGGCAGTCTACAAGATAGTGTGTGAGTGAAAGAATGAAAGGAGAATGTGTGGGCATACAGGGAGTGTCTATTTGTGAGTGAGGGACAGATATATCTCAAGGGACTGTTTGGGACTGCCGGACCGGGCTCCTCTGACTGGGCAGCCTCCATGCTGCTGAAATCTCTCCCAGAGCAACTGGTTCTGCCACAGAGACGGAGCCATCTTGAAGGGGATAGTGGCTTTTCTCAGAAGCCTAACCTTACCTTCAATCAGGAAGAATCAGATACCTCCTGGGACCCTACAACAATGACACCCAGGGACCAGAGGCAAACCCACAAACACTGGGTCTCAAGCAGTGCAAATATGCGGACTTGGATGAGCTCTGCACCTCCTCAAGGAAAGGTAAGATTTTTTCCAGAGAAAGGAGAGAGAGAGCTATGTAACCAGACACCCAGAGAGGAGAGATCATGGGGAGAGAAAGAAAGAGCCTACATAGGAAAGAAAAGAAGGCATCACCAGAAAATGAAGTAAATGAAATGGAGGCAAGCAATATATCAGAGAAAGAATTCAGAGAAATGGTCATAAGGTTGCTAAAAAGGTTGGAAGACAAATTCAACAATATGTGTAAGAACCAAAAATAAATTAAGAAAAACCAAGAAGAAATGAAAAACAACACCACTGCAATAATGAACTCAATAGAAAGCATCAACAGTAGACTAAAATAAGTGGAGTACTGCATCAGTGAGCTAGAAGACAAGGTAGGAAAAAATCCCCAAGCAGAGCAGCATCTAGAAAAAAAAAAGCTTAAATAACAAGAGGAGAGCCTAAGGGAACTTTGGGACAACACGAAGAAAAAAAATCCACATAATAGGGGTTCAAGAAGGAGAATAATCTGAGCAAGGAAAAAATCTGCTTGAAGAAATGACAGAAAACTTCCCTGATATAGGGAAGAAAAAACTCACACAAGTCCAAGAAGCTCACAGAGTCCCATACAAAATGAACCCCAAAAGGCCAACTCAATAGCACACTATAATTAAGTTGGCAAATACCAATGACAAAGTAAGAATCTTAAAAGTGGCCAGAGAGAGACAGAAAGTTATCTACAAAGGATCAGACTAGTGACTGATTTCTCAACAGAAACACATCAGGCCAGAAAGGAATGGAATGAAATATACAAAGTCATGCAAAGGAAGAGTCTTGAATCCAAGAATATTGTACCCATCAAGGCTATCAGTCAAAATTGAGGATGATATCAAGAGCTTCACAGACAAAAAAGGACTAAGGAGTTTATTATTACCAAAATAGCAATGCAAGAAATGCTAAAGGGTCTGCTGTAAAAAGAAGAAATGGGAAGCAAAGAAGAAATACAGGCATAAAAAAATAAAAATGGTGACAAACAAGTACCTATCAATAACTTTAAATGTAAATAGATTAAATGCCCCAACAAAAGACATAGGATAGCTGAGTGGATAAGAAAACATGACCCATATATCTTCTGTCTACTGGAAATCCATCTCAGAAAAAAGACTGATGGTAAAGGGATGGAAAAAGTTATTTCAGGTGAATGGAAATATTTTAAAAAGCTGGGTTAGCAATACTTATTCTGACAAATTAGAGCTCAAAGTATAGGACATAAAAAGAGATAAATAAGGAAGGCCACTTCATAATACTAAAAGGAGCAATCCAACAAGAAGAAATAACTCTGGTAAACATATACACACCCAATACAGGAGCACTCAAATACATAAAAAACAAACAACAAACAAACAAAAAAACCTCTGGAGCAGCGGTTCTCAACCTGTGGGTCACGACTCCTTTGGGGGTCGAACAACCCTTTCACAGGGGTCGCCTAAGACCAGTGAAAAACACCTATTTCCCATGGTCTTAGGAACCAATAGACCGCTCCTCAGTGTAGCAAAGTGTAGCAATGTAGTTTACTGTTGTCATATGAAGACTCTTGCCCATGCTACACCACGGTTCAAGACAAAATTTCATTTATTTGTAATTAGAAATAAATATTTCACAATATATAATTACATAGTGTTTTTGTGATTAATCACTATGCTTTAATTATGTTCAGTTTGTAACAATGAAACTACATCCTGCATATCACATATTTACATTACAGTTCATAACAGTAGCAAGATTACAGTTATGAAGTAGCAACGAAAATAATTTTATGGTTGGGGGTCACCACAACGTGAGCAACTGTATTAAAGGGTCACGGCATTAGAAAGGTTGAGAACCACTGCTCTGGAGGATATCAAGGGAGAAATTGACAGCAATAGTCATAGTAGAGAACTTTAATACCCCACTAACACCACTGGACAAATCCTCTAAACAAAAAGTCAGCATAGAAATATCAATCCTAAATGATACACTAGACCAGATGGAATTAATTGACATCTACAGAACATTTCACCCCAAAGCCACAGAATATACATTCTTCTCAAGTGCACATGGGTCATTTTCAAAGATATACCATATCTTGGGACTATGCAAAATCTCTTCAAATTTAAGAAGATAGCAATCATATCAAGCATATTCTCAGATCACAATGGCATAAAACTAGAAATCAACTACAATAAAAAAAATCAAACACCTGGAATCTAAATAGCATGCTTTGAAACAATGACTGGGTTACCAGAGAGATCAATGGAGAAATAAAAAACATCATGGCAACAAACAACAATAAAAACACAACAATCCAAAATCTATGAGACATGGTGAAATCAGTCTTGAGAGGGAAGTTCATAGCTCTACAGGCTTACCTAAAAAAAAAAAAAACCAAGAAACAATGGTAATAAATTATCTAACCCTACAACTCAAAGAGTTAGAAAGAGAGCAACAAGAAAAGCCCAGCATAAGCAGAAGGAAGGAAATAATAAAGATCATAAATGACATAGAGACCAAGAAACAAACAAACAAACAAACAAACAAAAACAATACAAAAGATAACAAAACCAAGAGCTGGTTCTTTGATAAATAAGATTGATGAAACTTTAGCCAGGCTCATTAAGAAGCAAAGAGAGAGGACCCAAATAAACCAAATCAGAAATGAAAGAGGTGAAGTAACAACCAATTCCACAAAAATACAAATGATTATGAAAAAATATTATGAACAACTCTATTCCAACAATGAAATGGACATATTCTTAGAAAAATAAAAGCCCCCAAAACTCAACCAAGAAGAATAAAAAAACCTGAATAGGCTGTTAACTACTGAAGAAATTGAAGCAGTGATCAGAAATCTTCCAGTAAACAAAAGCCCTGGCCTGGATGGCTTTACATGGCAGTTCTACCAAGCATTCAAAGAAGAACTAAAACCTATCCTCCTCAGACTATTCTAAAATATTCAAGAGGAAGGCACAATTCCAAGCCCTTTTTTATGAAGCCAGCATTACCCTAATCCCAAAACCAGATAAAACCACTGCAAAAAAAGAACCAGAGGCCAATAACCTTGATGAACATAAGTGCTAAAATCCTCAACTAAATTCTAGCAAAGTGGATTCAGCAAAATATTAGAAAGATCATATACTATGACCAAGTGGGATTTATTCTGAGGATACAAGGATGGTACAATATCTGCAAATCAATACATGTGATACAATACATAAACAAACTGAGAGACAAAAATCACATAATCATATCAATTGGCGCAGAAAAAGCATTTAACAAAATCCAACACCCTTTCTTGACTAAAAATTCTCAGCAAAGTGAGAATAGAAGGATCATACCTCAACATAATAAAAACTCTATATGACAAACCTACAGCCAACATCATACTCAGTGGGCAAAAACTAAACTCATTGCCCCTAAGAACAGGAACAAGACAAGGATGCCCACTTTCACCACTCCTGTTCAATATAGTACTAGAAGTACTAGCCATAGAGATCAGAAGAAAAAATAAAAGGCATCCAAATTGGAAAAGAAGAAGTAAAACTGTCCTTATTTGCAGATGACATAATAGTATACATAGAAAACCCCAAAGACTTCATCAAAAAACTACTAGACCTAATAAATGAATTTGGCAATGTAGCAGGATACAAAATTAACACCCAGAAATCTATGTTTTTTTTTATATATCAATAATGAACTCACAGAAAGAGAAATGAAAAACAAATAATTAATAAATAAATAAACAAATAAACAAACAAAACAAACACAATCCCATTTACCATTGCACCAAAAATATTAAGATACTTAGGAATAAACTTAACTAAGGATGTAAAAGACCTGTGCTCAGAAAATTACAGGACATTTTAAGAAGAGATAGGAAGACATAAACAAATGGAAGAACATACCATGTTCATGGATTGGTAGAATCAACATCATTAAAATGTCCATACTACCTAAAGCAATCTATAGATTCAATGCAATACCTATTAAAATACCAATGTCATATTTCAAAGATCTAGAACAAACTCCATAGAAATTTATTTGGAATAAAAAATACCTTGAATAGCCACAGATATCCTGAGAAAGAAGAATAAAGTTGGTGGGATCACAATACCAGACATCAAGCTTTATTACCAAGCCATGGATCTCCAAACTGCCTGGTACTGGCACAAGAACCGACATATAGTCCAATGGAACAGAATAGAGAACCCAGAAATCGACCCAGGCCATTATGCTCAATTAATATTTGACAAAGGAGGCAAAGCATACAATGGAGTCAAAAGAGTCTCTTTAATAAATGGTGCTGGGAAATTTGGTCAGATAAATGCAAAAATATGATACTAGATCATCAACTTACACTGTACACAAAAACAAACTCAAATGTCTAAAGGACTTGAATGTAAGACAGGAAACCATAAAAATTCTATAAGACTCCATAAGTATCAAAATTGCAAACATATGTCATAGCAATATCTTTATAGACACAGATCCTAGGGCAAGAGAGACTAAGGAGAAAATAAACAAATGGGACTACATCAAAATAAAAAGCTTCTGCTCAGCAAAAGAAACCACCAACAAAACAAGAAAGCCTACTGCATGTGAGAACATATTTGCCAATGTTATCTCTGATAAGGGTTTAATCTCCAACATTTACTGGGAACTCATACAACTTAACAAAAGGAAGATAAACAATCCAATCAAAAAATGGGCAAAGGGTTTAAATAGACACTTTTCAAAAGAGGACATTCAGAAAGCCAAGAGACATATGAAAATATGCTCAAAATCACTAATTATCTGAGAGATGCAAATCAAAACAACAATGAGGTATTACCTCACACCTGTCAGAATGGCTAATAATAATAAGTGCTGGTGAGGATACGGAGAAAAATGAACCCTCCTGCACTGCTGGTGGGAATGCAGACTGGTGCAGCCACTGTGGAAAACAGTATGGAGTTTCCTCAAAAAACTAAAAACGGAACTCCCATTTAACCAGTAATCCTACTTTTAGGCATATATCCTAAGAAAACAGAAACACCAATCAGAAAGGATATATGCACCTCTGTGTTCATAGCAGCACAATTCACAATAGCTATGATTTGGAAACAACCTAAATGCCCATCAGCAGATGAGGGGATTAGAAAACCATGGTACATCTACACAATGGAATACTACACTGCTATAAAAAAGAAAGAATTGTTACCATTTGCAGCAGCATGGATGGAACTGGAGAGCATTAGTGAAATAAGCCAGTCAGTGAAAGAAAAATACCACATGATCTCACTCATTTATGGATAACAAAGAGTATAAACTGATGAACAAAAAGATAGATACATAGGCAGAGAAGCATTAAACAGATTGTCATATTACAGCGGGAAGGCTGGGGGCAGGGAGGTAAGAGATCAAATGAAGGATTTGTATGCATGCATATAAGCATAACCAATGGATGCAAGACATTGAGAGCTGGCGGGGGGGGGGTGAGGGCATGTGCTGGGATGTAGGGGAAGCTAGGGGAAGGTCAATGGGGAAAAAAAGGAGACATATGTACTACAATTTGTAATACTTTAAACAATAAAAAAAAGAGAATAGGCTTCACATCATAAGTCATCAATGAAATTTAAATTAAAATCACAATGTGATACCAGTTTATATCCAACAGAATTGGTAAAAAAATAATGTTTAACTATTTTTTAAGAATTGCTGAGGATGTACCACTACTGGAGCTCTCTTCCACCACTGGTCAGGATATAAATTGGTACAATGACCTGAGAAAACTCTGTGGCAATATCTGGTAGACAAGAACACATACCCTACTACTCATCAACTCTACTCCAGGTATATACTGCAACACACACACAAAAGAAATATATGCACCAAAACACATGTATAAAAATGCTCATAGCAACATTATTCATAATATCCCCAACCTAGAAACCAGCCATTGACAGAAATCTGTATAAATTGTGATATATTAAATAATAAATGCTATACAGCAATGAAAGTCAACAAACTATAATAATAAAAGCATAATATGCTAATTAGACTGGATGTCCTTCTGGACGACCTTTTGGAGGAAGCCAGGACTGCAAGTGCAGCCCAGGTCCCAGGTGCCAAAGGGAAGCTGATGCTGGCAGCTAGAGGAAGGAAGGACTACTCTTGCACGAATTTCATGCATCAGGCCTCTAGTTACTATATATGGCAACATGGATGAATTTCATAGATGTGAAAGAAGCCAGAAACAAAAAAATACAATTGGCCAGGGGAAGGTCAATAGGAAAAAAAGGAGACATATGTACTACCATTTATAATACTTTAAACAATAAAATATAAAAAAATAAAAAAGGATTCATTATATCAGATATAAAACAGGTAAAAACAATCTATGGTGAAAGAAGTCAGAATAATTGATACCTTTGGAAGTAATGACAAAGAGGAAAGCTTTTGAGTTGCTATGTGGTTGATCTGCATGATTGTAATATAGGTGTATTTAATTTATAAAAGTATTATCTGGCTATTCATTTAGGATTTTGTGTACTTTTCTGTTTGTATGCTTTATACCAGTAAAAATCTTTACTAAAAATGAAAAAGATGGCCTAGACCAGTGGTCAGCAAATTCTTTAGTCAATAGAGCCAAATATCAACAGTACAACGATAGAAATTTCTTTTGAGAGCCAAATTTTTTAAACTTAAACTTCTTCTAATGCCACTTCTTCAAAATAGACTCTCCCAAGCTGTGGTATTTTGTGGAAGAGCCACATTCAAGGGTCCAAAGAGCTGCATGTGGCTCAAGAGTCACAGTTTCCCAACCACAGGCCTAGCCGATTTGGCCAAGTGGATAGAGCATCGGCCTGTGGACTAAAGGATCCGGATTCAAATCTAGTCAAGGGCATGTACTTTGTTTTCAGGCTCCTACCTTCTCAGGGCTCATGTAAGGAGCAACCAGTAAATATGATGTGTTTCTCTCACATTGACATTGCTCTCTGTCTTTCCCTCTCCCACGCTTTCTAAAAAAAACAATGGACGCCGAGACCAGTTTGGCTCAGTGGATAGAGTGTCAGCCTGTGGACTGAAAGGTCCCAGGTTCGATTCCGTTCGGGGGCATGTACCTTGCTTGCGGGCACATCTCCAGTGTGGGGCGTGCAGGAGGCGGCTGATCGATGTCTCTCACTCATTGATGTTTCTGACTTTCTATCCCTCTCCCTTCCTCTCTGTAAAAAATCAATAAAATATATTTTTTTAAAAAATGGAAAAAAATATCCTCAGATGAAGATTTAAAAAAAGAGAAAAAGATGATAGTTGGGGACTACGTGAAAAAGTTGAAGAGATTGAGAAAAACAAATTGGTAGTTACAAAATAGTCACCTTGATGTAAAGCACAGCCTAGGCAATGTAGTCAGTAACATGGTAATAACTATGTATGATGCCAGGTGGATACTGGAAAAATTGAGCAGAACAGTATGTAAAATATATGATTGTCTAACCACTGTGCAGTACACCTGAAATTAATCTCTACTAATAAAATGGTAATATGCTAATTAGACCAGGTCGATCGGAATTCCTTCTGGACAAAGCCACAGTGGCAGGTACTGAGGCAGATGCAGTTAGGGACTATCAGACCTGCAGGGGAGGGCAGTTAGGGGCTATCAGGCTAACAGGGGGAGCAGTTATGGGTGATCAGGCCAGAGGAGAGGGCAGATAGGGGTGATCAGGTAGGCAAGCAGGTGAGTGGTTAGGAGCCAGCAGTCCCAGATTGTGAGAGGGATGTCCTGGGTTGGAGAGGGTGCAGGCCGGGCTGAGGGGACCCCCCTCATGCACAATTCATGCACCGGGCCTCTAGTACAAAATAATATTGAATGTAAACTGTAATTGAAAAAAAACAAAAGAGAAAAAAATGAGCGCAAGGCAAAATAAATAGATTATAAGTGAAATGCTGTAGAGTTAGAGAAGATATATCAGGATGGGAGAAATCGTGGAAGGTAGATTTCTTTTTTAGTTTACTTAAAAAATGGGTGAGGTAGGAGAGAGCAGAACAGCATTTCTACAGGTAGCCAATAACAGGAATAAAGGTATAGTACATTCCCAGGGAACAATAAATGTTCCAAGTTGGCTGAAGTTTACTGTACAAGGACAACAAGGAGAAAAAAGCCTGAAAAACAGTTTATAATTCCATTGTGCAAGCGCTGGCAGTCAGGCTGAGGAATATGCATTCTTTTTACCTTTTTTTAAAGAATAGTTTTTTTTTATTTTTTAGAGAAAGGAAGGGAGAGGGAGAGAGAGAGAAAAACATTATTGTGAGAGACACACATGGATTGGTTGCCTCCCGCACATATCTCAACCAGGGCTGGGGATCGAACCTGCAACCCAGGTATGTGCCCTTGATTGTGAGTCAAACCTGAAACTCTTTAGTGCAAGGGCCAATGCTCTACTATTGAAAAACACAAGACAGAGCAAACTTTATATTTTCTGAGAGCAGAGTATTTGTCATGATTTCTTGCATTCCCACCTGTTAGCCTATATTCATTGAAAATAAAGGTATTCCTAAAGATATTTGTTTTTTTATTGTTATGACAGGTACAGCATGTGACCAAGACTTCCCCTCACTACTTTCAGGTAGACCAGGAGCCTGACTGATTTCGGTTTTAATGTTGCCAAATTCAACAGTGTTCTGGCCCCACAAACTAGGTGAGCAGGAAAGAATTTCCAAATCATCATCCCATTGCCAAGAACCAACTTCAGCATGTAATAATTACAAGAGTTCCATCAAAAGGTTGATGGGATTTGGGGATCTCAACAAGAGTGAGCCACATATGTAGTTTATCTGTTGGAAAAGGCTAAAAGGCACTTTCCCCAAACCTGAATAGGATAATTGTTAACTGCCAGACAACTCAGGGCATTTTATTGCCTCTTATTGGCCAAATACTTGAACAGCTGTAGGCTATGCCTGAAACTGACAATCTCTGTATACCCTTTGATACCTTACCATTTGAAATGTATATTTCCACGTTGCCTTAGGACTAGTTGTGTTGAATGAAAGCACGGTCCTTGGTCAAGGTAGATTCTTCAGTTCCTTTTAACTGAAGTTCCTCTGACCCCCCAATGCCTTTCAAAAATATCTTTCATCCTTGGACTCCGACATCCCATGTCAAATATCCTTGTGTTTCACTCTAAGGGACATTTGCATGTAGGAGTCAGGATAATTTCCCCCAAAAGTTCTTCATTCAACCAACATATATTTACTTATTTTTTTTAAATAAATCTTTATTGTTCAGTTTACTACAGATGTTCCTCTTTTTTCCCCCCATAGTTCCCCTCCATTTGATTCCCCATCCCCCACCCCATGTCCTTACCCCCCCGCCACTGTCCTCATCCATAGGTGTAAAGTTTTTGTCCAATCTCTTCCCACACTTCTCACACCCTCTTCCCCCTAAGAATTGTCAGTCCATTCCCTTTCTATGCCCCTGATTCTATTATATTCACCAGTTTATTCTGTTCATCAGGTTTTTTATTCACTAGATTTTTAGATTCAGTTGTTGATAGGTATGTATTTGTTATCAATTTGTTGTTCATAATTTTTATCTTTACCTTTTTCTTCTTCATCCTCTTCTTAAAGAATACCCTTCAGCATTTCATATAATCCTGCTGATGAACTCCTTCCTTTAGCTTTTTCTTGTCTGTGAAGCTCTTTATCTGACCTTCAATTCTGAATCATAGCCTTGTTGGATAGGGTAATCTTGGTTGTAGGTTCTTGCTATTCATCACTTTGAATATTTCTTGCCACTCCCTCCTGGCCTGCATAGTTTCTGTTGAGAAATCAGCTGACAGTCGTATGGGTATTCCCTTGTAGGTAACTAACTGTTTTCTCTTGCTGCTTTCAAGATTCTCTCTTTGTCTTTTGCTCTTGGTATTTTAATTATGATGTGTCTTGGTGTGGTCCTCTTTGGATTCCTTTTGTTTGGTGTTCTGTGTGCTTCCTGGACTTGTAAGTCCATTTCTTTCACCAGGTAGGGAAAGTTTTAAGTCATTATTTCTTTATATAGATTTTGAGTATCTTGCTCTCTCTCTTCTTCTGGCACCCCCATAATTCTGATGTTGGTACGCTTGAAGTTGTCCCAGAGGCTCCTTACACTATCTTCACATTTTTGGATTCTTTTTTCTTTTTGTTTTTCTGGTTGGGTGTTTTTTGCTTCCTCATATTTTAGATCTTTGGTTTGATTTTTGGGGTCCTCTACTCTGCTGTTGAATTTCTGTATATTATTCTTTATTTCAGAGTGTATGTTTAATTTCTGACTGGTCCTTTTCTATTTTTTCGGCATTCTCATTAAGATCCTTGAAGGTCTCACTAAGTTTCTCAGCGGTTTGTAGAAGATTCTTGAGTGACCCTATAAATGTGGTTTTGAACTCTATGTCTAGCAGTTTGCTTTCCTCCATTTCTTTCATTCGTGGCATATATCTTTGTCTCTGAATTTTGGCTACTTTCCTGTGTTGATGGAGTGGCTTTGTGTGCAAATTGTCCTCTATGGCCCAGTAGCTCTGCCTCCCAGTCACCTGAGGTGGACACTCTTGGTGCACCCCTTTGTGGGCTAGGTACACAGTCTTGTTGTAGTTAAGCCTTGATTGCTATTGGTACACTGGGAGGAATTAACTTCCAGGCCAATTGACTGTGAGGATTAGCTGTGTTTATTAATGGAAGAACTGCTGTGCTGAGACACTCCTATGGGGCAGGACTTGCTTCAGTGGGGCTTTGGTGCTCGCCAAGTCTGCTTCTTGAGTGTGTCACTTATGGATTTGAAGAGTTGAAATCTGGTGTTATCTTACACTGACCTCTAGGTATACTGGTTCCTGTATCTCCAAGGAAGTGCAAATCAGCTAGTTTCTGAGGCCACCCAGCAGGAGCTACAGGGAGCTCTGTAGATTTCTCCTCTTTGCTTGGAGTTTAGAGGTTTTGGGGTTGTCTGATCCAATTGCAATTTGTTAGGTTAAGCTGCAAGAGGGCAGGCCATTCATACTCAAAAGCTGCTGTACACAGCTCATTGGGTTTGTAAATTGAATGGGTCGGGGTCTCAGGGAAGCACAAGGGTCTGGAAAACAGAGCTGGCTGTCAGTCAGCCTTCTCTTCTCTGAGTTTGCACGTCCTGTGTCCTGCATTCTGTGCCCCAGAATGATTCATGTGTGCATCTCTGGGAGAGAGGCACCCTCCCTTTCTGTTCCAATGGCAGACAGTTCAGTTTCCTCCTGTATGAGTCTGGGTCCCAGAATCTTGCTGGAAACTGGAGTTCAGAGCAGTTGGGAACTTGTAACTCCCTCCCAATTGAAAAAAACATCACATGCCAGCCTTTGCACACATCTCCATACCTCTGCCTTTCTGAGCCTCTGCACGTCCTACCAGGTCTCAATGTACTTTTTTCTTTCCTTCTAGTTGTAGAACTTCCACTCCGCCAGCTTTCCCCTGGTTCTGGGGATAGTCGTTTTGTCTTTTAGCTGTAGTTTTGATGTGGTTGTGAGAGGCAGCACATATAGGTGTATACCTTATGCTGCCATTTTGGTTCTCCAACCAACATGTATTTAAATGTCTTCTATAGGTTAAGCACTTTAAGAAACCCACAAGATTTATAGAACCATTCTTTTTCAAAAATATATGTTTTTATTGATTTCAGAGGGGAAGAGGGAGAGAGAGAAATGGAAACATCAATAAGAGAGAATCATTGAGGTACTGAGATCAAGCCTGAAACCTGGGCATGTGCCCTTGACCGGAATGGAATCTGGGACCCTTCAGTCTGTAGGTTGAAGCTCTATTCACTGGGCCAAACCAGATAGAGCTGTAGAACCATTCTTTTTTTTTTTAAATATATTTTATTAATTTTTTACAGAGAGGAAGGGAGAGGGATAGTTAGAAACATCGATGAGAGAGAGACATCGATCAGCTGCCTCCTGCACGCCCCCCACTGGGGATGTGCCCGCAACCAAGATACATGCCCTTGACTGGAATCGAACCTGGGACTTTTCAGTCCACAGGCCTATGCTCTATCCATTGAGCCAAACCGGTTTCGGCTGTAGAACCATTCTTAAGTGAATTTATGAAGTTTCAGATTTTAGACATCAGAAACAAGATGTGGTCCAGTGCCATTAATGACAATTGGTTGGTAAAGTCTGCCTAAGTAACCAAGTTCCCAGGCCCCAAGGACAATTGAAATTTTTCCCACAGTCATCCTGATTTAGTGTTTTAGCAACATAATCCTTAGGCTTTTTATTATATTCCAAAACTAACTTCAGCATCTGGGCCGTTCATGAAGCCAGAAACAGACTCTCTACAACACACTCTGAAAAGTAGTGCTGGATATTAGGTCTGCAAAACAACCTTGAATTGTTTCCCAAACATACTAAAATATTGTGATTTTTATTTTCTTTGGCTGTTAAGAGCTATACCAGTGCTGCCCTCAAACATGATGGAAATGTTCATTCTGAGCTGTTATACCAAAGCCACTAAACACATGAAATGCAGCTAGGGTGACTAAGAAACTAAATTTTAATTGAATTATTTTTTATTTAAATTTGTGATTAGTGACTACCATAGAAGTTATTAGTGACAACACAGCCCAAACTGTAAGTAATTCCCTCTCTCAGAAGTGCCCAACCATCCTACCAACAGCACAGCTTAATGCTGAGCAAATATTTGTACCAAGAATGCTGAACTTTTGTGTTGCATATTTTCCTGAAGTTTTTCAGGAACTTGGTGGGGGTAATAAGGACTATGTGTTAGGTCGAGGCAGGGGGCAAGTCCAGAGTCCATGCATTCAGCCGCAAGGTAGATGGTGACACAAATAACTAGCAGATTCCTAGACCCCGGCCAGGAGGCAGAAATTCCACACAGCTCATGCCCTCTGCCCTCCCCATTCTCCACCCCCCTCCCCCCTCCTACTAAACAGCTGTAAAAGAAGTACCAACAATCCCTTTTGGCACGAACTTCCTTGGCCCACCCTTGGACCAGCGAATTTCGTCTGGGAGCACAAGATTAAAACCTTCCGCTTTTAATCGGCCAGATTCTTTGTCTTTTGTCTCCTGTGTCTCGAATCTCTCATTTGGTGCCGAAATGCGGGAGGATGCGAGCATCCCATTTGACCGTTCACGGTCCAGGGTGCCCCCCTCTTCTCTCCTTGTGGCTCAGGACTCTCAGGTTCCTCCCCCGGCTTGGCAGCATCACCGGTATGTACCAGCCCATGCTGATTCCTGGAGGTCATTCTTCCGGTGTCTCTGTCTGTAAACCGCAGCCCTCGTCAGAGATTGCTTTCCGAGCACAGCTCTCTGGACCCCTACAGGAGAGGTTCCGAATCTGGGGAGGCAGTGAAGACGTTCCTGTCACCTCTCGGTTCTTCAGCCTTTTGACCTCCGTCCAGATCTCGGGAAGTGGGGGAGACGTCCCCCTCAGGTTCCCCTTCCATAGCCTTGGCTCAAGGACTGGGATGCTAGTCCTTAGCCTTGGCTACCGACCCCGGGTTTGGGTATGGGTAATCAAAAATCTAAACCGGATCCTAGCACACCTCTAGGGTGTCTCCTTACCAATCTGGCTAAGCTAGGTCTGTCCCAGGATCTGCGTCCTAAACGCCTCATTTACTTCTGTAATGTGGCATTGTTGTGCCCAGAGTTCGGGGTCCCCAATAATCCACCACTAAGGAGCCTTTTCCGATGCAAAAGCAAAGAGTCTTTATTCAAACCCGGGTTTGGCTCTCAGCCTCTTTCTGGCACAGCAGCAAGGCGAGAGAGGGGACCAGGCGGGAACAATGAGTTTTATGGGGTAGGATAATTAGGGGGCTTGGGAAAGTGATGAGGGTTACAGAGATTGGTCACTTGAATTGGGGTCTTTCTGTGGTTAAGCCTAATTAGGACCTTAGCTGTGTCCCTGGAGCTTCATTGGTCTATTTGGGTGGGGATCGGGGAAGTTAAGACATTGCTGGCACACCTGTGGCCACTCCCAGAAAAGGGAGGGGTTTTAGGCAGGGGTCCCAGCCCTATAGGACAAGATGGAGGGGAGTTCATTTCCTTTCAGCATGGCCTCAGTATGAATTGGACCATGGATCAAAATGGCCCAAGAACAGGACTTTCAACTTCAACATCCTCACTGACCTCAGTAATTTCTGCCAGAGAGCCGGGAAGTGGCCCGAGGTCCCATATGTCCAAGCCTTTATCTGTCTGTGCTCCCCTCCCTCCCTCTGCTCCTTCTGTTCCATAGCCCAGGTTCTCCTAGCTTGTAAGAAACCCCCTCTGCCTACTGACACCCCTCCACTTTCCACCTTATCTGAACCCCCCGAGAATCTTTCCTCCCCTCTGACTCGTCTGTCTCCTTACCTCACAGCTCCTCTGCCCTGCAATCTGTTCCATCCCTTCCCCCATCCTCACTCCCCAACCTCCCTCCACCATCCCCCCCCCTAGTGCCTTCCCCCCTACCGGCGGACCTTCCCCCCCCCCCCCCCCCCCCCCCCCCCCGCCTGCTTCCCCAGTCAGCAGGCACACCCGCTCCTCCTCTCCTCTGCCTTCTCCGGGAAGTTGCAGGGGCTAGGGAGTGGTCAGGGTCCATGTTCACTTCTCTCTGTCAGATCTCTCCCAGATTGAGAAGCAGCTGGGGTCCTTTTCTGCCAACCCCACCACGTTCATCAAGGAATTTGGATACCTTTCTCAGGTGTGGGAACCTCTTTCCACGTCCCGAGTGGTTCAGGGTTCCCGGTTCAGGGTTCGTGTTCTGAAGGAGGCTGCATGACAACGAAATGAGAGACTAGAAAACATTAATTTGGCGATATTGGGGGGCCAGGCGGGAGCCTTCCTCTAGTGGAAAGGACTGCCACTTGCTCTGGCCTTTTTCTCCCTTTTATTAAGGCTTTGGGACACACCCCTAGCCTTTAGGCAGGAAATAACAAAACAGAAATTAACATGAAACAAACAGGTAGAGGCTGCTTCAGCTAACAATGTTTTCATCTCAACAGTGAGTAATTAGCTCTGACCTTTCAGAGCAGTTAAGGTTGACCAGCCTTCTGGCCTCCTGTTTACATCCATTTAGTGAGAACAATGTTTGGTTTCCGACACTCAGGCCTATGACCTCACTTGGCATGACATCCATGTCATTCTCTCTTCCACCCTAACATCAGATGGAAGAGAAAGAGTCTTAGGAGCAGTGACAGATCATGCAGATCAGATCCACCTTACAGATGCTTCTATGCTGGTGGGGCCTAGGCCATTCCTCATCAGGAACCAAGCTGTGAGTACCAAATAGATACCCCTGAAGGGCAAAACGGCACCCAGATACTCCAATGCCTGATAGCCAGCCTACAGGCCATCTCCCACAAGTAGTTAATTTTGACAAGCTGAGGGAAGTTACTCAGGGACCAGATGAGAACCCTGTAGTCTTCCTAAACAGGCTGACTGAGGCTCTGACCTTATACAGTGGTACCTCGAGATACAAGTGCCCTAACATACGAGATTTTTGAGATATGAGCTGTCGAGCAAGCAATTTTTGCTTTGAAATATGAGCAATATTTGAGATAGGAGTAATCGCGAGAATCGGCCAGCTGCACACGACCCACCAGTTTACCGCAACTCGAGCATCTCATAGTTTCCTACGCCTGAAGGTTACAGAACGAATTAAACTCGTATCTCGAGGTACCACTGTATAGTCATCTGGACCCTGGGTCTCTGGCTAAAGCAACAGTTTTAGCCACTTACTTCATTTTGCCATCGACCCCAGATATTCAAAAAGGTTAAAAAAGGTGGAGGTTGGCCCTCAGACTCTGGTCCAGGATCTAGTGAATATGGCATTTAAGGTTTTTTAATGCCCGTGAGAAGCAGGTAGAGTCAGATTGGGAGGCCCGCCTTCAACAAAAGGTGAATCTGTAAACCCAAGCCTTGGTAGCAGCTCTGAGGCCGATAGCAGCCATGCATGGTCCCAAGGGAACTGTGCGTGGTGGGGATGCAATGAGAGGACAGATGCCACCTGGAGAATACTTCAAGTGTGGAAACGAAGGCCACTGGGCAAAGCAGTGCCCCCGGCCCCGGGCACCAACCAAGTCCTGCCAGGTGTGTGGTCAAAACGGCCACTGGAAAAGTGACTGCCCCTGAAAAAGTGATGGATGGGCCCTCTGCATCTCAACATAGAGGGGCTGCCTTCCAGGTCATGACCTGCTGCTAGCCATGCTGGGACTAGCTGAAGACTGAAGACTGAAGGACTTGATGACCCCCATCACCCTTGCCGAGCCGAGGGTAATGCTCAAGTTAAGCGGGTAAGCCAACCTGATCAATATAGGGGCTACCTTCTCTGTCTTGCCCTCCTTTCCTGGGCCACTCTTTCCTTCCACGATCTTGGTCATGGGTATTGATGGCAAATCCGCCTGCCCACTGGCCACCGGGCCCCTTCCCTGTCTCCTTGACAATAGCCCTATAATCCACTTGTTCCTAGTCATGCTTCTTGCCCCATGCCCCTTTTAGGACGGGATATCCTCACCAAACTAGGGGCCACTCTGCAGCTCACTTGGAGCCCTTCAGCCTGCCTGCTTCTTCTACTCCTGGTCCCCTCCCTTCACAGGAATGCTGATACCCCACTGTCTGCACCCCTTGTTGACCCAAAAGTATGGGATTCCTCTACTCTGGTGGTTACTAGACACCATACCCTGGTCAGGATCAGACTTAAGGCCCCTACCTCCTTTCGCTCCTGTCCCCAATTTCCTATCTCCCTAACTCATTGCCAAGGGCTCAAACCCCTCATTACTCAGCTTCTGGGGCAGGATCTCCTCATGCCTATGAACCATCCCATTAGGAAGGCAGATGGGACCTACCAGCTGGTGCAGAACCTCTGACTAATCAATGAAGTGGTCGTCCCCATCCACCCAGTGGTCCCCAATCCTTACACTCTCCTTTCCTGCATTCCATCTGATACCACCCACTTTTCCATCCTTGATCTCAAGGACACCTTGTTTATCATCCCTCTAAATCCAGACTTTTACCATCTGTTTGCATTTATTTGGGAGGACCCAGACAAGCAGGTATCCCATCAACTCACCTGGACAGTTCTGCCCCAGGAGTTCAGAGACACTCCTCATCTGTTTGGCCAGACCTTAGCCAGAGACCTCCAACAATGCTCATTAGAGCCCAGCACTCTTCTCCAATATGTAGATGATCTCCTTCTCTGCAACCCCTCTTTAGACATTTCTCAGAGGCAGACAGCTGGCCTCCTCAACCTTCTAGGGGACAAAGGATATAGTGTGTCCCCTGCCAAAGTGCAACTGTGGGCCCCCACTGTCACTTACTTGGGGATCTGTCTGACGCCCAATTCCCGAGGACTGACAGTTGACTGAACACAGGCAATACGAGATCTATAGCCTCCTACTTCTGTGGAATAAATCTTGTTCTTTCTAGGGCTGGTAGGATTCTTCCACCATTGGGTCGCAAACTTTGCTCTCCCAGCTAAGCCCCTATATCAGGCCGCTATAGACAACCTACACCCATGGGGTCGGGTCACTTGGAACTGTACCCAAAACCACACTGCAGCCAGTCCCACCAAGGTCAGCCTGGGTACCTTCTTCTGGTGCAATGGCACCTTAAGCAACTGCATCAACTCCTCTGACTCTGGGCCTTGCTTCGTGGTCACAGTAGTTCCCCAACTAACCTGTATGAAGAGTCAGAGCTCGCCTGGTTGCTCCCTTCATCCCACCCCCGGGCCACCGGGTCACCTTCCTCCCAGTCCTGTTAGGGGTAAGTATATCTGCCTCGATAGGCCTAACCGGGGGGCGGGGGGGGACAGAATGGGGGAGTCCTTGGGAACAGCATAATCTCTGCTCCAGATTTCAATGACAAATTCCAGATAACCCTGGAGTCTACTACTGCCTTCTTAGCCTCCTTGCAGCGGCAAGTAACATCAGTAGTTTAAATAGCCCAGTGGGTCCTAGACCTTCTTACTGCAGAAAAAGGGGGAACCTGAATGTTTCTTCAAGAAGAATGCTGCTACTACATCAATGAGTCCAGAGTCGTGGAACAGAATGTGCAGACCCTGACTGAGCTGAGTGAAGAATTATGTGCAAGATAATCCTGGGACAACTCTCTTTTCGGCTGGCTCCAAAACCATTTAGCTACCTGGATCCTACTCCTGATAGGGCCCCTAATTCTCATCTGCGTCTTTTTTTCCCTAACTCCCTGCCTCCTCAAATTCATCTGCTCCCGGATTGTGGAAATGTCACGAGTGATTGTAAACCAGCTCCTGCTCCAACCCTACACACAGCTACTCTCAGACCAGCGAATTTTGCCTGGGAGCGCAAGGTTAAAACCTTCCTTTTTTTAATCTGCTGGATTCTTATCTTTTGTCTCCTGCATTGCAAATCTCTCACTACGTATCTTTAATTCAATTAGACTCCACAAGCATTTATTGGTCGATTCCTAAGTACCAGACTCTATGCTAGTGTGGGAGATACATTCAATGAAAATGGATTTTGTTTAGGGGAAGCCCACAGACGAGCTGGAAAGGAGTAAATAAGTCAGTAATATCAATTCAATGTGAAGAAACGGTAGAGGAGACACAGGGGAAGAACACTTCAACAAGGGCTTCCTGGTCAATCCTGACCTGCGTCTTGAAGGCTCTGTTTCAGTAAGTCTGATAAAGAGGAAAGGGATGACGATTAAAAAAAGAAAGATTTCTAAGACAGAGGTTGCAGCATGAGCACAGCCCCAGGGCTGAGAAGTACACACTTTGTTGCACCAAGGAGGAGTACAAGGCAAGTAATGGTAGGAGAAGAGCTTATGAAGATAGACAGGGGCCCAATCAAAGACGGACCTACTATGTATCAGACACTATTTGAAGTTGAGGACCTACTATGTATCAGACACTATTTGAAGCTGTTTTGGAAACATCAAGATGAGCACATGACTCATCTTCATAGAGTCTGATATTCATTGAGGAATATAAAAACATAAACAAGCAACTCTGGGGGAGAATCCAAGATGGCGGCATAGGTAAACACATACACTGCTGCCTCGCACAACAATTTCAAAACTACAACTAAAAGACAGAACAGACATCATCCAAAACCATAGGAAAGCTGGCTGAGTGGAAATTCTACAACTAGAGGGAAAGAGAGGGGCTCATGGAGACCCAGAGGAGCTGCAAAAAGCTGAGGTACGGAGACGGGCGCGTGCAGAGAGCGGGTGCCAGAGTACCTGGCTGGCTTTCTCTGGCAGGAGGGAAACGGAGACTCTCAAAGGCTTTGAACCCATTATCGTACAACACTAAACCCCAGATCCAGCCGAAACTTATATGGGGGGAGTTTGGACTGTGAAAAGGGAGAGGTGCACGGAAATTTAGCTCAACAGAGGCTTCTGCGGCTTTGCACGTCTGGTATCATAAAGCTGAATTCAACACAGAAGTTTCCCTGGCATAGTGAAAAAGCCTAGACAAGGGAAGGGATTACAAACAAAAGAAATGGAGGGGGGAAAAAATGACTGGATAAAGAGTTCAAAACCACGCTTATAAGGTTTTTCAAGAATATGCTAGAAAAGTTGGATAAATTTAGTGAGACCCAAGAAGAGATGGAAAAGGTCCAACTAAAGATAAAAAAAGACCAACTAGAAATTAAACATACACTGACTGAAAAAAAACTATTATACAGAGTCCTAACAGCAGACTAGAGAAAGGCAAGGATCAAGTCAAAAATTTGAAATATAAAGAAGCAGAAAACATTCAACTGGAAAAGCAAGAAGAGAAAAGAATCCAAAAATGTGAAGATAATGTAAGGAGCCTCTGGGACAGCTTCAAGCGTACCAACATCAGAATTGTGGGGGTGCCAGAAGAAGAGAGAGAGCAAGATACTGAAAACCTATTTAAAGAAATAATGACTGAAAACTTCCCACATCTGGTAAAAGAAATAGACTTACAAGTCCAGGAAGCACACAGAATCCCAAATAAAAGGAATCCAAAGAGGACCACACCAAGACACATCAGAATTAAAATACCAAGAGCAAAAGACAAAGAGAGAATATTAAAAGCAGCAAGAGAAAAACAGTTCATTACCTACAAGGGAACACCCATACGACTGTCAGCTGATTTCTCAACAGAAACGATGCAGGCCAGATGGGAGTGGCAAGAAATATTCAACGTGATGAACAGCAAGAACCTACAACCAAGAATAATCTATCCAGCAAAGCTATCATTCAGAATTGAAGGGCAGATAAGGAGCTTCACAGATAAGAAAAAGCTAAAGGAGTTCATCAACTCCAAACCAGTATTATATGAAATACTGAAAGGTACTCTTTTAGAAGAGGAAGAAGAAAAAGCTAAAAGACAAAAAATTACGAACAACAAATACATATCTATCAAAAAGTGAATCTAAAAATTAAGTGAATTAAAAATTTGATCAACAGAATAAACTGGTGAATATAATAGAATCAGGAGCACAGAAAGGGAGTGGACTGATTATTCTCAGGGGGAAAGGGGTGAGGGGTGTACAGGGAGAGACTGGACAAAAATCATACACCTATGGATGAGGTCAATGGGAGGGAGGTAAGGGCAGAGGGAAGGGTGGGAGTTGGGTGGAGGGGAGCTATGGAGGGGAAAAAAGAGAAACAAATGTAATAATCTGAATAATAAAGATTTAATTAAAAAAAACACAAAACAAGCAACTCTGAAATATTGTCAAGTACTAGCAGAGAGCGAGAACAAGATTTGGGGCGAACATATAAGATCCAACATTAGTGCTGGGAAAACCTTCCTTAAACTCTTCCAATAGTTAACAAAAAGTCAAAATTAAAAAGCAGATGTAACTTATTTGAAAGAGAGTTTGACAGCTGTCTTTAGGGGCAAGATTGTATAGTACAAGACAGAAGGGAAACAAAACTTAAATTTTTTCTCAGACATATATGTGCTACAAAACATTGCATTAGCCATTAATTCTCCTGGGACCATGGATATTTCAATATCTCTGTGATAGACTGTGGGAGGAGAATGGGATCTGGCAACCCAAAGATAACTAGGACTCTTGAAATAATGTTCTTTTTAGGAATTACCTCTTTATTTTCCCCCAAAAGTGCTCCATGACTTAGCTATGTTTGAAAATTAAACCAGTTGATGGTCTTTCATTTGCACACTGTCCATTCTCACTGCAACTGCTAGAGACAGAACACACTTCTAAGTTTAACCTACATTTTAAATATGTTTTTAAGTCTAGATAATCAACAAAACAATTGATCAAATCCTAATTTGCAGCATTTACCCATTTCTTTCATGCAGAGATGTCTACCATGGCTGATATCACGTTACTAACATAATATAATTGAATATGCATTTGGGAAGGGATGCACACTATTACATAGTATTTCCACCAAACAGATACCTCGATGGAAAACACTTCAAGAGCACAAATAATAAAATGGACTAAGATAGTTAGTAAGTAATAAATCTGGAACAGATTGATGAATATTAGAGGGAAGTTGAGGGTTGGGGATGAGGAGGAGAGATTAACCAAAGAACTTCTATGCATATATGTATCACCCATAGACACAGACAATAGCATAATGAAGGCCTTGGAGGGTGGAGGTGGTATAAAGGGCAAATGGGGGGGGGGACATCTATAATACTTTCAACAATAAAAATAAATTACCCAAAATTGGTTTGGCTCAGTGGATAGAGCATTGATCGGCCTACGGACTGAAGGGTCCCAGTTTTGATTGTGGTCAAGGGCATCTACCTTGGTTGCGGGCACATCCCCAGTAAGGGGCATGCAGGAGGCAGCTGATTGATGTTTCTAGCTCTCTATCTCTCTCCCTTTCTCTCTGTAAAAATATTAATAAAATATATTTTTAAAGAAACAATAAAGATAAATAAAAAAATGGAAACAGATAAGGAAAGAGCATCAAGAAAAGAAAAAAAAGAACTAATAAATCTTGACTATTATTACTTTTTGGTTTTATATAATCTAATCATATATAATTTAGTTTTAAATATTGCCTTTGTTTATCCACCAAATGGCAGAATCCTTCTAAGTCAGTTTAGTCCATAAGTGCGGGGAAGTGAGTCCTGGAGCAAGGGAGAGACAATATAAAGATGCATTCTGAGTTGACCACAACTGTCAACAACTGAGTGCTTAATCTCATGGGACCTTCTGAGAAGCCTTATGAAATGATTCACCCTATCTTGCCAGCGGACTTCACAAAGATGGAAGCTTTTATGCAGTGGCCCCCCCCACACGGAATTCATTCTACCACACTCTGGGTTGCACATGTGTGAGCACCGGGTAAATTCCCAAAACCATGCCAAACTGTGAAGTCAGAGAAGCTCCAGGGCAGGAGGAGCCTGGAGGCCAGCTGCATCGGCCTGGTAATCCGATTGCACTTGCGTGAAACTGGTTGGAGCCTTCTCTGGAGCTGGTTCCCGAAGCAGTCCTGGAATAGGAGAGGGCCAGATGGATTAGAAATGGCAAGCAGGCCCTCTTGCACTGGCTCACAGCAGCCAGCTTTGTTGTTGTTGATGTTTCACAGCATTCATTTGTGTCAGGCTTTTTTTTAATAGTGTGTTTTTGCCCCCTGATATCTCCAGTGCCTAACATTTGCACTAATAAGTGATTGATACCTTTGTTGACCGAATGAATATATAGAAAGGAGATGACAAGCATTCTTCAATCATTCTCAAACCCCCTATCTCTCCCACAACAACCTTCTACCCTGATAAACAACAGCAAGACACCCCAAAGTGTTTGTATGTAGTAAACATTACTGAAAGTGGGGTAATGGAAAGGTGCAGCCACTTCCCGTTACTCTTCTTTGTTCATTTTATGGGGGTCCTATCATCAGGCTCCCCCCATTAATTAATTAGAGAAAGAAAGCAATGGACCTTCCTCCTCTAGTCGGCTTCTTCTTCACTGTTCCTGATCCAAAGTCCGCAACATGCTCTGCCCAACAATGGTGGTGGATTTACTCCCTGCTCCTTCTCTTAACAGCACAGAAACTTTGCCAGAGGATTAAAATCCCCTCCTTTTTCTTCTCTCTTTCACCGGTCTCTGCTGATGGAAATGAGCAACATTGAGATTTATTTCCCCCATTAATGTGAACTACAATATCTATCCCAGGAAAAACTTTTTCAGAAAGAAGAAGCACCTATGAATAGTTTGGATTTTAATTGTCAAGGTTCCCCATCTTCATCACAAACGTCTAATACTTGGGAAAATATTCGACACATAACAGAAATCCTTCTCAACTCCATTCACTTTTGCCAGGTGTTTCTCAAATTTCAGCCAATCCCAGGCAATTTTCTCATTTTTGACATATTTATATGCCACTAGAACTTTTATTTCCTTTGCATTTTTCTTTAAATCACTTCACTGTTTTATTTAAATGGAAAATTGTATATGCTTACCATAAATAGAACTTTATGAACCACCTGTTATAAATTGAAAGTAACCGGAAAATATGGTTATGAACTGAATGTTTGCATAGCCTCCAAAATTCATGTTGAACTCCAAAGTCAACATGATGATATTTGGAGGTGGGGCTTTTGGGAGGTAATCAGATTTAAACAAGGTTATGAAAGTGGAGCCCCAAAGATGGAATTAGTGTCTTTATAAGAAGAAGAGATCAGAGCTCCCACTCTCTCTGCCACTTGAAGATCCAGCTAGAAGGTAGCTTCCTTCTGTAAGTAAGGAAGAAGGCTCTCACCAACAACTGAATCTGCTGGCACCTTGCTCTTGGGGTTCCCAGCCTCCAGAACTCTGAGAAATAAATGGCTATTTTTTAAGCCACCCATTTTATGATATTTTATTATAGCAGCCTGATCAGACCAAACACATATCCTATATAATAAAACCCTAATATGCAAATCAACTGGAAGGCAGAACAACCAGTTGCTATGATGCACACTGACCACCAGGGGACATATGCTCAACAAAGGAGCTGCCTCTTGGTGGTCAGTGCACTCCCACAGCGGGGAGTGCCACTCCACCAGAAGTTGGGCTTACAGCTGATGAGCACAGCGGTGGTGGCCAGAGCCTCTCCCATCTTTGTGGGGGTTGTCCGACTGCTGGCTTAGGGGAGCAGGCCTAAGCCAGCAGTCGGACATCCCCATCAGGGTCCTGGACTGTGAGAGGGCATAGGCCAGGCTGAGGGACCCCCCACCAGTGCAAGAATGTCATGCACCAGGCCTCTAGTATATAACTAAAGACAATTCATTAATTAAATAGTAGCTTGGTAAATACCTGGTAGATGCCTTGAGTATGATGCCTGTTCTCTATTTGTTAAAAAACAAAAAAAGTAGATTAGCAAGTATTAGAAAGGTTTTTAAAAATATGAGAGATTTTTCTTCTGACATAATCAGAAGTATGAAAATAGAATTTAAAAGGGAGTGGCTGCCTCACTGTGGTTGTCTATGCTTTTCAAAGTTGTGTTTGTGAACTCCCTAAATCATCTTGTGGGTGTGTCTTAAACTTTGGGAACACTTGCCTGTTTTCCTGCTGTTCATAATAGTAGGCATTTGGGGAGGTACTGCTCCATTTTTGTATGTTGGTGCTCATGGGCAAGAGAACATTTCAACTTTAAGTTTTAATCTCCTGTTCCCTTTAATGTCTATTAATTTATTGTTTGATTATCTCAGAGGATTGGAAAGATCCTATGGAAAACCTTATAGAGCCCCGAGACAGAAGTGGGAGGGATCTTGGCTTTCCTTCAGGCTACATAAATTAGGTAAATCCCTGTTTCCCTAACTCCAGGTTGCTTTGTCAATAAATGAGATGTCAAGATAAATGTGACAAAATGAGGTGAAGTGACAGGTAGTGAATGCAGAAATTGGGCTTCACCTGATCTACATCAAAGCCTTTAAAATGGCTGCATAGTGCACTCCCTATCTCTTGCGCATTCTCATGCCTTTCCTTCCCCTTTCTTCCTTCAAGGAGTGCACCTTTGCTTTCTTTCTCCTAAGCTCCAAAGGCCCTTCTTCTGCTTTTGTAATTTATCTCTTGAGCCCACACAGCCCAGCTAGCTCACTTCTTCTACCTCTGTGACTTTCTAAATAAACTTTTGCTTGTATTTGAGTCTTAGCTCTGAATTCTTTCTTAGCCAAAAACTCAAGAACCGAGGTCTAACATCTGGTGCTATTCAGAGTTAGCAAAACTAGACATAACATCTAGGCCTCAATTGTGTTTCAGTTCCAGGCCCAGAAAATTGACAAAAATTGATGAAGAAATGCCACAGCTAATATCAAAACCAGATGCACTGATCAACTACCCCCTACCCTAACTCAGACCAATCAATAAAGACCAAGACCCTGACGATGACCTTAACTCCCTTAGTCATAATGATGAATGATTTTTTCCCAATATAATCCATCCCCTGGAAGCTGTCAGGGAGTCAAGTCTTTGAGCATTAGCTCATCTGTCTCTGGGTGTGAGCTACTACCTAAAAATAACCCCTAAAAAATAATACTTTTTTTAATGCAAACTAATTAACTAACTAAATGCACAAATAAAATGGTCACATAAAACTATAGGAAGTGGTATGCTGTGAACACCATCTATTAGTAATATTATAACAACAAAAACAACTGCTGAGAATGTTGAAACAAGTGATAGGCAGGCTTCTATGAATTGATATGTGGTGGCAGACATGTACAAACTTATACTTAATTGTAATAGTTGTGTGTCAATTTTTAAAATTATCTTTCTAATGTGGAATAGACAATGTTTCTTTAAAGTTATCTTTCTAATTGTGGAATAGACAATGTTTCTTTTAAAAATGAATGCATTTAAATAAAAAAGCTGAATCAGTTTAAAGACAAACACTAAACTGAAAAGTAGGCATGATGTGTGAATATTACCAAATCTGTGGCTGAAACTTAGGAAACATCAACTCAATCTTTAAGATACGTTTGGTCTGAAGAAGTAAAAATCTGTGCCATAGCGACTCCAAACGTCTTATAGGGACTAAGAGGCTCATCTATTTTCTAATGATGCTGTGAAAACGATTAATTAAAAAAAATAGCGTGTATGGGTCAAGGAGTATATGGAAACTGTACTTTCTGCTCAATTTTGTTATGAGCCTGACTATTCTTTTAAAATGTCTATTTAAAAACAAAACAAAAATGAATAATAAAGCATTTCATGTTACAGGCACAGAAAACTTACTAACAGCACTATTCTACTGTAAGGGATATATAAACAACCCTTTGTTATATAAACAAGATATGTGCTTTGACTTCTAAATGTGTAATCTGAATAACTCGCTCTTTTACAATTGAAAAGTGTATTTCTCTGAGGTCACATAAGTAATTTATTAATGAGAGAATTGTTCAGTATTAAACTATTGTCTGATGTTCTTTGTACATCTATTCCTGTCATTGTGGCCCATGTTAGACTGTGAAGAAGACCAGGCTAATTAAGTTGCCCTTTTCTGTGAAGAAAAAAAACATTCTGCTGTAAATGATGATTGTGATAACATTATAGTACTAAGATCATGAACACATAAAGGTGGTCAAACACATGAAGTTTATCTAAAAGCTTGTATGATGGCAAATAATAAAATCATAAAATGTAATAATTTAGCATCTATATTATGAGACCAAGATAGATACAGGTTTAGCCTTTTCTTTATTACAGAATCAGCTTCATGGATCCTGCACTTGGTTTGATATTCTGCTGGTACCATGAATGTCTTCATGCTTTTTGTCTTTGAATGTGTGTTTTGTATTGAAGTCAGTGGGACAATGGACCAGGCAGCAGCAGAGGAGCTATGCACAGCACACCGTCCACTGTTCCTTCAGACCCCGTTTGCATACTGCATTCCCAATGCCCTCGGGGCACAGAATTCTGGTGAACCCAGAGAAAACACAGAACAACAGAAGGTTAGGTGTTACACCCAAGACTGAGTAAGTAGAGGTTCTGACAGCTCCAAGAAGCCACACTTTCCGTTCCTAAGCGGAATTTACTTCTGATGCAGAAAGAAGGCAATAGAATTCTTAAAAAACATAGAAACCAAGGAACCCTATCATATCCTTTCTCACTCAATTACTTTCCTGTATTAGTGAGCCACTTACACCGAAAATAATGCCATAGAAGGAAAGGAAGAGATAGGACAACCCATAGGTCCTTTTCTTTTCTGGCTTCCTTACTCTTGAGCCAAAGGTAGTGTTGCTCTCATGTGCCCTAGGCAAGAAGGGAAGTAAAAACATTTGAGTTAGTTTTGTGTAGTTTGTCTAGTGTTCTAGTAAGAATGAAATGCATATGTATTCCGAACTACAAAGATAAGAATTGTGCAACTTCAGTGATTCCACATATGAATAAATGCTCTTCAGTTTAATAGGGGCATTAAAAATATAAAATGAATAGTAAAATTCAAGTTAAAAATTAAAAAAATTTTAACTTAAAACAATATTAAGTAGCAAATAAAAAAAAGATAAGTCAAAATAGAGAATACAGGAGAAATGAAAAATGCTTATATATCAGTACTTTTAGCACCATTATTTTTCCTGCTTTTTTAAACAAGGGATTCTGCAAATTATGTGGAGTTCCCTGTTTGCAGAGACTGGTTTATCAGTGCAGTTTTGGCCAAAGGTAGGAAGATAAACTAGTGCGGTTTCTTTCAGCCCAATGTTCTCCAATTCCATGCACCTTAGGTAACCTCAGGGCTCCTTGAAAGATCTGCTGAATGAGACAGTAGAGGTCTTGGATGTGCATCTCTGCCCTGAGAGAAAGTTAATCACTGCCTCTCTGTACTACCACTGTACCCTCCACTCAATTTTACTCTGAGCACAGCACGTTACAATTAATCTGTGTATAGCTGTGTCTCCCCTTTCAGACTGTGGGCTTCTTGAGGAAGAAACATAGTTTACTGATCTCTATAACCCCAGAAACCTGACTCAGAATAAATGTTCAATAAATATTTCTTAATAAATCCTTCAAGTTATTTTTAATTACTTGTATCTAGAATATATTTAGGAATTTCCCTAGAGTAAATTATTTCTCCCCTGAATTATCTGTCCATTTGCTTTTGCAGAGCTCTGGACAGGCACAATACCAAAGGAAGTGTTGGAGTTGGGATCGGGGGTCTGGTGTCTCCAAATGTACTCTTCTCATTGTATGGCACTATGTGTGGTCAGAGGAGAGCAGAGTAGAAGAGCAGGCTTGTGGATCATGGTTGTACCCATTTATTAAAGTTTTGGCTATGGCTCAGGGGTCCAGGAGTGAAGGAGATCCTAGCCACTAGCGGCCCTACCTGTTTTCAAGGTCACACTATTTTAAAAAGCTGGACCATTTAGAGACCTTCAAACTCCTTGTAATATTGAGTTGAGAGCCAAACCTATTTCAACCATATGATATAGAAAGCTTGTTTATCAAAGATTCATATCTACCAGAAATGTGGGTGAATTGTGCATATAGTGTGACCTGCATGGGAAATGCAAATGGTAACGGAGACAAAGCCAACTCAGCAAGTCAGGGGCTGCAGAGAGTAACCATGGGGCCTCACATTTTAGGGAGCTTTCAGAACTTTTGGAAGAATATTAAGTAGCAAAACAAACAAACAAACAAACAAACAAAAACCAAATCAAAATAGATACCACAGGAGAAAGGCCTAATAGTTAACAATGACGCAGAAGATTTTTCCTTTCCTTTCCTTTCCTTTCTCTCTCTCTCTCTCTCTCTCTCTCTCTCTCTCTCTCTCTCTCTCTCCCCCTTTCTTTCTTCACCTAAGGACATGTTTCCACTGATTTTTAGAGAGAATGGAAGGGAGGGGAAGAAAAGAGAGAAACACAGATGTGAGGCACATAGATTGGTTGCCTCCCACAGGCACCTCAACCAAGACTGGGGATCGAGCCTACAACCAAGGTACTTGCCCTTGACTGCAACCAGGACTCTTCAGTCTGTGAGCCAACGTTCTATCCACTGAGCCAAACTGGCTAGGGCAGGAAGATATTTCTTAATGTCTCTTCATAAATGTGATATTCTTTCCTGTTAGCCCTAACTCACAATGGCGGGAATAAGAGCCGAATGAGCTCTCAGTGACAGGGTGAAGGGACAGGATTAGGAAAACCATCAAGGTCACAAAGGAGAGAGTATACCGTAAAGGGATTGCGTTTTATCCAAATCAGTCAGTTAAAGAAACCAAATCTCTAAGCTGAAATCATTTTTGGTTTGACACAGAAATAACCAACTCACTCTCCCATCTATATGTGGTAGAAATGGGTAAACTGTAAGATCTCTCTCAGATTCCTGTGTGTATTTGTTTTCATGAGACACAAATCATGACACTTTGGAATTCTGTAAGCCCTCGTACATGTGAACAGTAGCTCTCCCGTCTCTCTCACTTTTCTCTCCCAATTATCCCATTGTTGCATTCATTATTATAGAGCCCAAATATATTTAGATAGATGCTGTAAACCAGGTTCTTTTGGAAGTGTCTATATGTATTCCTTTAATGATAAAATACCTTGTTCCGACCATCATAAAAAAAGAAACATCATTGGGCTTGGTGAAAAATAAAATATTCATCGCACCAGCAACAACTTTTATTCTTAGTGCTTCTTTCAAGGTAACAGCCTTGGATATACTAATAAGCTGAAAGTCAAGCAAAGCCAAGACAGTTCCATCAAGATAGCCAGTAATTATCCCGTGGCAAAATCCTAGGCCTGAGACCAGTGTTGACTTGGCAAATTAGTCCATATATTTGCAAGTGCTTGTTAACTGTAAGTCTTTTAAAAACTGCTTGCCTAGTCATATATTTTAGCTCATAACCTCCAGGGAAGGCTTAAGAGCACAGAAAGAGAAATAGTGGCCATCATAAATTGTAACACCAGGATCATCTGAATACCCAAGGGTGTGTGTGTGTGTGTGTGTGTGTGTGTGTGTGTGTGGTTGTATAAGAGAGAGACAGAGAGATGGGGGGCGGGGGGAGAGAAAGAAGAGAGGGAGCCAGGGGAAGAGAAAGAGAAGCATTCCGTATTCTGTTGTTCCCAAATGGACCAGCTCCCTTATAGCAGTAGTGCAGCAAATAGAAGGCATCAGATTTGCTCTCAGAAGACGTGGGCTCTCGTTCTATCTCTGCCACAAGAAGTCAATAACCCTGTTAAGTCCATCCACTTCTCTGAGACTGATGTAATGTAGAGTTTGACTGAAATAATATTTGAGTTACTGCCAGCATATAATATTCTAGTATCTAATTCCAGGAAAATCAAAGAGACTTAGAATTTCCTTCTATCTTTCCCTAGTTCATCCCACTGTTATAGGAGGTTCATATTTATATAAGGAGACTCCCATCATTATTCCTCCTGCCTGAGCTCACTCTTGCACCCCAAACTGGATCTTCTATTTCTGAGCAATGAAGCAAGTTACTAAAGCCTGTCTTCCCCAGTACAACCAGGTGTGGCATATTCTTCTAGGAGCCAGGATGTGGTGTCCAGTGTTAACCCCTGGGTGCTAACACTGTGTTCCAAGTTGCAAGTACTGCAGCATCCTCATGTCCTGACAATAGGTCCCAGGCTCCTTCTTTCAACTCCTCCTCTCTGTTATAGGCCATGCCACTAGGTATTAGGCCTCTCCTTGCTTATCACTCCATTTCTTATTATAAAAGTTCCACATGAAAATAAGATTTTCTTTTGAAAATTTGAAGGACAAATAGAGAAGAAATTATAAACCATAATTTCATATTCAGACAGCCACTCTCAACTTTTTGGTGTATATCCATAGTAAATTGTTCCTGCAAGGACCTCAAATTTGTTCATATATTTCTGTATAGCCAGGTCCTTGGGTATTCCTCTCTTACCACTGACTGGGCTTGGCTAATGAAATGGTAGCAAATGTATCACAAGCAGAGACTTGGAAAATCTTGTGATTGTGTTTACCCTCTCTTGCTGCTCTTAGAACATACTGGCACCTTGTTAACAAGCCTATCCAGTCTCCTGAATGACAAGAGATAGGTGCCCAGTTGTTTTTGTTACATCAACCCACACTAGCTAGTCCCCAGGAGCAGCGGTGCCCATCTGAGTGGCAGCTGAACTCAAACACATAGTGAACATAATCAAGACCAGCAGAAGAGCCACCAGCTAAGCCCAGCCCAGAGTGCAAACCCACCGAGTCCTGACCTACTAGGAAATAAGTAGCTGTGGTTCAAACCACTAGTCTGTTATGCAGCGAACACTAACTGATAAAATATAAAATATCCCTTTAGCTTTTTTCATATATAACAAAATTGAGGTTGTACCATATATGCTCTAATAAATTTTTTTTCAAGTCTTTAATAATTATTTCTCTCTTCATTATGAGTTCTTCCAGTGCGAGGATTTATATGTGTGTTTTTTCAATGCACATATACCACTGCTACAAACATGGTTAAAAACTCAATAAATATTGTTAAAAAACATAACTTTTTTTTTTTGGTTCAATAGTGTTATACAGAGCTACCAACTTAGTTCTGAATTTTTGTTTCTCTAATAGGTTTGGTATCTCAGCTTCCACTAGAATGCAACTTATGTGAGTTCTTTCTACCACCTGGGACCAGGTCTCTAGTCCAAAATCCCAGCTAGGAGCAGAGCTTTGCTAAGAAGCTTTCAAAATTCAGTTGAAATAGTATGTCCTGGGGGGCATACTTGACCCTCATTAGGGTTTACATGTAGTGTTATGCAGACCTCTGTCATATCAAGAATACTGTGTCACAGTATTTAATTGACAAGTCTATTTTTCCTACTGCCTTGTGAACGTCTGAGAAGAAGGGTTCAGCTCCCACAATGCCTGGGACACAATAAGCACACAACACTTGTGGGATAAATAAAAAGTAACTCACCCACTGCAAAGGACCTCTCTGAGAGCAGCATGTATCGTCTTACTCTTTTATTTTAGAAGTGCATTTTTATTCAAACAATAAATACATTAAGGATCACAATAACATGGTGTGAAAGTATACACCCAAAAAAATCTTAATTAGGAAATATCACCAAGGAAGACATTTCTTAAATGGCTTTAAATCCATTTGCATCTTTTTAAAAGCACAAGGAAGCCCTAGCCGGGTTGGTTCAGTAGACAGAGCCTAAGCCTGTGGATTAATGGTCCTGGGTTCGATTCCAGTCAAGGGCACATACCTTGATGGTAGGCTCCTCCCCGACCCGGACTCTGGTCGGGGCTTGTGCAGGAGGCAATCAATCAATGTGTTTCTTACACATGAATCTCACTGTCTTTCCCTCTCCTACTCTCTCTAAAAAACTAATGGAAAAATATCCTCGGATGAGGATTAAAAAAAAAAGCACAAGGAAGAAACTGAGAAAGTGGGAAACATGAGTGAGTGTAACCTAGAGAGAGCATAATATTCTAGTTTACATTTGGCGATGGTCCATTATCTGCCGTAGATAGGACAGAGACAATATCAGTTCACATGTTGATTTAAACATAATTAAAACTTAGACGTTGAAGCCTGAACTTACTTAGGCTAATGTCAAATAAAGAAGGGATGTTAGGTCTGTTGTTGATTAGAGTCCCATTTGGGATTCTTTGTTGAAGAGAAAACACTGTGCTTTTGTGTAAACTGCTGTTCTGTAAAAGTACCACCTAAGACTAAGGACAATTGTAAGGAATGTTAAGACTTGCATTGTTCACACACACATACACACATAAAACACCAACACATTACTTTGATTTCTGTACTAAACTTAAAAGACTTTGGTTTAGACTAACAGACAGGCCTTATTATATAATGAGGGCATAAATATAAATTAATTAATATGTTGCAGTTTTTACCTTTTAAAGGCTATCAGCTTAAGTTCCCACTTTAGCCGAACATAATTCACACCCATGAACATTTTAATATGAGCATCGAATGTAAATCTATTCCCCTAATATTGCTGGTCATTCTTTAACTACCAGAGGGCAGAGACGATGTCTTTTGTAACTCTCTCAGGCCATGAGAGCAGCGTTTACTAAATTTCAGCTCTGGTGACTTTGGGTTGCAGATAGGGGTTTCAGCTGTTCTAGCAGAGTTTAGGGAGCTGTTCTGTCCCTCATCCTGGATTCAGGCAAGCAGCTCTGATAGTATCTGATTCAGATTTTTATATTTTCTTTCATGATTTCATTCAAACAAAGATGAAACAGGTATGTATGCCCCAGTGCTGTGAAGGACAAAGCCTTCGATTGAATACCCAGACCTGCAACTCTGGCCTGTGGCTGCAGCCCCATACCCACAGACTGCTCCCGGAGCTCTGGCTGACCATTTTGCAAACAAGAATCACAGAGTTAAACAGAGAGAGAGCCTGGGTCAGAGCAGGTGGCAGTCTGAAGTCCACTCTTCTTTTCATATCAAGAATTGGAAATCACCTGGATGGTGGTAGACACTGTTATTTACATAACCTCCATCCAGTAAATACAACAGGGATTGCAATACATCGTAAGGAAGCAAGCATACTTACATCTAGAAAAAAAATCTTCATTAGGAAGCACCATTAAGGAGGAAATTTACCCAGCCCGTCCTTCCTAACAAAACTTTGATTTAGTTCAGGCATCAGTGTTCCCAATAATGATTGATCTAATAATGCCAATTATATTTCCTTCTTTCTCTGCCTTTTTAAAAAAAATAGACTTTGTTTATTTATTTATTTATTTATTTATTTGTTTGTTTGTTTGTTTGTTTATAATGCTCATCTGAGGATGAAGGGAGGGAAACTTCGATGTGAGAGAGAAATATCAATCTGTTGCTTCCTTTACATTGTCAGTTCTTCCCAACTTGGTGTACAGGACGATGCTCCAACCGAGCTACTGCTCCAGGGCAAAATAGACTCTTTTTAAAGGCAGTTTTAGGTTTATAGCAAAACAGAGCAGAAAATACAGACTTGCCATAATCTTCTCTCCCCACCCAACCCCCATACCCACAGCCTCCTCAAATATTCACATCCCTGCACCAGAGTGGTACATTTGTTATAACCAATAAACCTACATTGATATATCATCACCCAAATTCCACAGTTTACATAAGGGTTCTTGCTTGGTGTGGTACATTTATAATGACATGTTATCACCATTGTAGTATCATACAGAGTAGTCTTACTGCTCTAAAAATCCTCTGTGCTCTGCCCATTCATCTCTGTCTCCCACCATTTATTCCTGGAAACCACTGAATTTTTACTCTCCATAGTTTTGCCTCTTCTAGAATGTCATGTAGTTAGAATCATATAGTATATAGCCTTTTTATTTTTATTTAATTTATTTTTCTTTATTGATTAAGATGAACCTACAACCAAAATTACTCTACCCAGCAAAGCTATCATTCAGAATTGAAGGGTGGATAAAGAGCTTCACAGATAAGAAAAAGCTAAAGGAGTTCATCAACACCAGACCAGTATTATATGAAATGCTGAAAGGTACTCTTTAAGAAGAAGGAGAAAGAGGAGAAGGAGAAGAAGAAGAAAAAGGTAAAGATTAAAGTTATGAACAACAAATACATATCTATCAACAAGTGAATCTAAAAATCAAGTGAATTAAAAATCTGATGAACAGAATAAACTGGTGAATATAATAGAATCAGGGGCATAGAAAGGGAGTGGACTGACAATTATCAGGGGGAAAGGAGTGAGGGGGTGTAGGGAGAGACTGGACAATAATCATACACCTATGGATGAGGACAATGCGGGGGGGAGGGTAAAAGTAGAAAGAGGGGTGGTATCAGGGTGGAGGAGAGCTATGGGGGGAAAAAGAGAAACAAATGTAATAATCTGAACAATAAAGATTTATTAAATTAAAAAAAAGATATTACATGTGTGTCCTTATTCCCCCATTCTCCCCCTTCCCACTCATGCCCTCACTCCTCTGGTGTCTGTGTCCATTAGTTAGGCTTATATGCATGCATTCAAGTCCTTTGGTTGATCTCTACCCCTTTCCCCCACCTTTCCTCTGAAGTTTGACGGTCTAATTGATGCTTCCCTGTCTCTGGATCTGTTTTTGTTCATCAGTTTATGTTGTTCATTATATTCCACAAACGAGTGAGATCATGTGATATTTATCTTTCTCTGACTGGCTTATTTCTCTTAGCATAATGAGTATATAGCCTTTTTAGATTGGTTTATTTCATTTAGTAATATTTAGTGATAAAATTAAGTTTTTTCCTTGTCTTTTCATAACTTATTTCTTTTATTATTTTTAAAGTTATCTTTATTGTTGAAGGTATTACAGATGTCCCCTGATTTTTTCCCCATTGCCCCACTCCATCTCTTATTGTTTAGATGTACTACACTTTATCCATTTACCTACTAAGGGACATCTTGGTTGCTTCTAAGTTTTGGCAATTATGAATAAAGCTGCTATAAATATCTGAGATTTTTATGTGAATACAATTTTTCAGTTCTTTTGGGTAAATATAATGACGGCATTGATTGCTGGATTGTATGGTGAGAGTAAGTTTAGTTTTGTAAAAAACTGCCAAACTGACTTCCAAAGTGACTGTACCATTTTGCATTCTCAATAGCAAGGAAGGAGAGTTGCTCCACTTCTTGTCAGCATTTGCTGTTGTCAGTGGTTTGGGCTTTGGACATGCTCATAGGTGTGTAGTAGTGTCTCATCATTTTTTAATTTGCAGTTCTCTGATGACATATGATGTGAAGAATCATTTCATATGTTTGTTTACCATCTGTATATCTCCTTTGGTTAGGTGTCTATTAGAGTCTTTTGCCCAGTTTTTAATTGGTTTTTTTGATTTCTTATTTAAGTTTTAAGAGTTCTTTATATATTTTGGATAACAGTTCTTTATCAGCTGTGTCTTTTGCAAGGATTTTCTCCCAATCTGTGGATTGTCCTCTCATTTTCTTGACAATGTCTTTTATAGAGCAGCAGTTTTTAATTTTAAAGAAGCCCAGCTTATCAATTATTTTTCTACCTGTGATGCTTAATCCTCCCAACTTGATTTACAGATTCAATGCAATTCCAGTAAATATTCCAGAAAGTTGGATCGTGCCTTTGGTCTTGTATAAAAAAGTTATTGCTATATTCAAAGCTATCTAGATTTTCTCTTAGTTATCTTCCAGGATTTTTAGTTTCACATTTCAAAATGGAGTCTATAATCCATTTTGAGTTAATTCTTTTGAAGGGTGTAAAGTCTGTCCAGACTGTATATATGTAATTTTTTTGCATGTAAATGTCCAGTTGTTCCAGAATCATTTTTTGAAAAGACCATTTTTCTCTATTGTATTGCCTTTTCTCTGTTATTAAAGATCAGGTAACTATATATTTATGGATCTAGTTCTGGGCTCTCTATTCTGTTTCACTCCTCTATTTGTCCATTCTTTCACCAATATCATGTTGTCTTAATTATTGTAGTTTTATAGTAAGTTTCAAAGTTTGGTAGTGTCAGTTTTTCAATTTTGTTCTTCTCCTTTAATATTGTGGTGGCTATTCTGGGTCTTTTGCTTCTTCATATAAATTTTACAATCAGTTTGATGATATGCAAAAAATAACTTTCTGGAATATTTACTGGAATTGCATTGAAACTATAAAACAAGTTGGGAAAAACTAATAACTTGGCAATATTGAGCCTTCCTATCCATGAATATGGAATACCTCTACCTTTAGTTTTTTGGTTTTAATTTATTAATGTTTTATAGTTTTCCTTGTATAGATCTCATACATATTTTGTTAGATTTATACTTAAATATTTAATTTGGGGATGTTAATGTAAGTAATATTTGTTTTTACTTTTAAAATTCTACTTGTTCATTGCTGGCATATAGGAAAGTGGTTGACATTTATGTATCAACCCAGTTACCTGAAACCTTATTATAATCCTTATTAGTTCCTGGAATTTTTCTGTTGGTGGTCCTTTCAGATTTTCTATATAGACAGTCATGTCATTTGCAAACAAAGACAGATTTCTTTCTTTCTTCCCAATCTGTATTCCTTTTTTGTCTTAAAAATTATTTTTATTCAATATTATATTAGTTTCAGGTGTACAATACAGTGATTTAACATTTATATATCTTACATTGTGATCACCACACTTGATCTAGCAATCACCTGTCAAACTTATCACAAAATTATTGACTATATTCCCTTTCACCTTTTTACCCATCCTTCCAGCCCTCTTCCCTCTAGTAACCATTAGTTTGATCTGTTTCTATGAATCTGTTTATGTCTTGTTTGTTTGTTCATTTTCTTTGTATTTTTAGATTTCACATATAAGTAAAAACATACAATGCATATCTTTGTCTGTCTTATTTCACTAGCATAGTACCTTCTAAGTCCATCCATATTGTGGCAAATGGCAAGCTTTCCTTTTTTTATTTCTGAATAATATTCTCTTATATATCTATATCTATATATATAAAAGCCTAAGTGACCATCCAACTGTTCAACCGTCTGACCATCTGACCAGTAGCTATGATGCACAATGACCACCAGGGGGCAGATACTCAGTGCAGGAGCTGCCAAGTTGCGGTGACTTGGCAGCTGTGGTTCTCAGGTGACGCACTCAGAACTATACACACACACACACACACACACACACACACACACACATGCACAGATCACATCTTCTTTATTCATTCATCTATCTAGGAAACTTAGGTTGCTTCCATATCTTGGGTATTGTAAATAAAGCTGCAATAAACATAGGGGTACATACATCTTTTTGAAATAGTGTGTTGTCTTTGGATAAATACTCAGAAGTGGGATAATGGGGTTACATAGTAGATCTATTTTAATTTTTTGAGGAACTTCCATATTGTTTTCCATAGTGGCTGCACCAATTTGAAATCCCAACAGTGCACAAAGGTTCCCTTTTCTCCACATCCTCATCAATACAGATTATCTGTTGACTTTTTGATAATAGCCATTCTGATTGGTGTGAGATGGTATCTCATTATGGTTTTGATTTGCATTTCCCTGATGATTAGTGATGCTTTCTATATCTTTTTTTTATTCATATGTCTGTATGTCTTCTTTGGAAAACATATCTTCATGTCTTCTGCCCATTTAAAAAAAAATCAAATTGGTGTTTGTTTTTTAGTTACTAAGTTGTATGAGTTTCTTATAAATTTATATGGTGGAGAAACCAAGATGGCAGCATAGGTGAACACCTAAACTGCTACCTCACACAATAATTTTAAAACTACAGCTAAAAGACAGAATGGACATCATCCAGAACCACAGGAAAGCAGGCTGAGTGGAAATTCTACAACTAGAAGGAAAGAGAGGGGCTCACAGAGACTCAGAGGACCTGCAAAAAGCTGAGGTATGGAGACATGAATGTAGAGAGGATAGGTGACGGAATGCCTGGCTGGCTTCCTCTAGCGCAGTGGTTCTCAACCTTCCTAATGCCACGTCCCTTTAATGCAGTTCCTCATGTTATGGTGACCCCCAACCACAACATGAGGAACTGCATTAAAGGGACGTGGCATTAGGAAGGTTGAGAACCACTGCTCTAGCGGGAGGGAGATGGAAACTCCCAACTGCACTGAACCCCAGTTCCATGCAAGACTTATAAGGGGGGAGTCTGGACTGTCATGAAAAGGGAGGAGTGCGTGGAAACTTACGGGAGTTATGAAAGACAGAGGTCCAAAAGTGCACAAGTGCGAGTGTGCACACAGAGGGCTGACTGCTGATTGTGCCGCTGGCTTTCTCTAACAGGAGAAAGACAGAACCTCCCAATTGCACTGAAATCCACTTTCGATTGCACTGAACCCCAGTTTCAGGTGAGACCCTGGGGACTCAAACTCATAAGGGTCCCTGGAGTGCATAGAAACTCAGGGAAGCTGGAAAGGCTGAGGTCTGGAGGCATGTGCGTGTGAGTGTGCAGAGAGGGCTGCAGCAATTACTGAGGGACACTGAGACCCAGGGCAATGTAGGACAGGGCTAATGGGAAGCCAAGGCTGTCTGCTCAGCCCTGAGACTCCGCCCCATCCAAGCTGAACACAGAGGCTTTTGCAATTTTGCAAGTTTTGTATCATAAGGCTGACTCCAGCACAGAAGTTCTCCCAACATAGACATAGCTAATCCTCACAACCAATGGGCTTGGAGGTCAATTCCCCCCAGTGATACCAACAACAATCAAGACTTAACTACAACAAGGCTGTAGACACATCTACAAAGGATGCACCAAGAGAGTCCACCTCAGGTAACTGGGGAGGCAGAGCTACTGGGCCATATAGGACACCTAGCACACAAAGCTACTTTACCAACTCAGGGACGCAGGGAAAATGCGGAGACAAAGGAACAGATTGCATATGAAAGAAATGGAGGAAAACACATGACTGGATATAGAGTTCAAAACCACGATTATGAAGTTTTCAAGAATTTCCTAGAAAAGATGGATAAATTTAGCAAGACCGAAGAAGAGATGAAAAAGGCCCAACTAGAGATGAAAAAGGACCAACAAAGAAGCAGAAAACACTCCACTGGAAAAGCAAAAAGCAAAAAGAATCCAGAAATGTGAAGGTAGTGTAAGGAGCCTCTGGGACAATGTCAAGTGTACCAACATCAGAATTATGGGGTGCCAGAAGAAGAGAGAGAGCAAGATACTCAAAACCTATTTGAAGAAATAATGACTGAAAACTTCCCCCACCTGGTAAAAGAATAGACTTACAAGTCCAGGAAGTGCACAGAATCCCAAACAAAAGGAATCCAAAGAGCACCACACCAAGACATATCATAATTAAAATACCAAGAGCAAAAGACAAAGAGAGAATATTAAAAGTAGCAAAATAAAAACAGTTAATTACCTACAAGGAAACACCCATATGATTGTCAGATGATTTCTCAACAGAAACTATGCAGGCCAGACAGAAATGGCAAGAAATATTCAACGTGATGAATAGCAAGAACCTACAACCAAGATTACCTTACCCAGCAAAGCTATCATTCAGAATTGAAGGGCAGATAAAGAGCTTCACAGATAAGAAAAAGCTAAAGGAGTTCATTAACTCCAAACCAGTATTATATGAAATGCTGAAAGGTACTCTTTAAGAAGAAGGAGAAAGAGAAGGAGAAGGAGAAGGAGAAGAAGAAGAAAAAGGTAAAGATTAAAGTTATGAACAACAAATACATATCTATCAACAAGTGAATCTAAAAATCAAGTGAATTAAAAATCTGATGAACAGAATAAACTGGTGAATATAATAGAATCAGGGGCATAGAAAGGGAGTGGACTGACAATTATCAGGGGGAAAGGAATGAGGGGGTGCAGGGAGAGACTGAACAAAAATCGTACACTTATGGATGAGGACAATGCGGGGGGGTAGGTAAGGGTAGAGGGAGGGGTGGTAGCCGGGTGGAGGGGAGCTATGGGGGGAAAAAAGAGGAACAATTGTAATAATCTGAACAATGAAGATTTATTTAATAAAAAACAAAACAAAACAAAAATAAATTCAAGCTAATAGAAAAATAAATAAATAAATAAATTTATATGGCAACCCTTTATTGAATATATCATTTGCAAATATATTCTCTCATTCAGTAATTTGTCTTGTTTGTTGTTGATCGTTTTCGTCACTGTGCAGCAACTTTTTAGTTTGATGAAGTCTCATTTGTTTATTTTTGCTTTTGTTTCCTTGCTTGAGGGGCATCATCATGAAGATATTACAAGACTGATGTTTACTACCTATGTTTTCTTCTAGGAATTTCATGGTTTCAAGTCTTACATTTCAGTATGTAATGCATTTTTAGTTTATTTTTGTATATGGTGTAAGAGAATTCCATTTTTATTTTATTGCATGTATCTGTTTTCAAACATTATCTATTGAAGAGACTATCATTTCTCCATTGTATATTTATGCCTCCTTTGTCATAGATTAATTGACTATAAAGTGAGGGTTTATTTATGTTCCATTGATCTATGAGTCAGTTTTTGTGCCAGTGCTATACAGTTTTGATTATTATAGTTTTATAGTATAGTTTGAAATCAGGTAATGTGATACCTTCAATTTGTTCTTTCTCAAAATTCCTCTGGCTATTTGTTGATGCAGTAGCTAGAGATATAGCAGCCATCTTGTCATTATGATAGAGGGAGAGGCCACTAAAACTGCAGAGACAGTAACTGTGAAATTATTATAGTATCTAACCCTCGACTATTGTTGTATGAGAAAATTAAACCATTTTTATTTAGTCACTGTAGTTCAGTTTTATGTTGTAAGAAACCAGATCTATTTTCAACTGATACTCATGTCATATCTATAATAAAACAGATGGAAGTCATCAAAGACTACAATATTGCTTTGATTCTGTCAGTGGTACTCTGGTGCCTAAGTTTATCCGAGACTGGCCATGAAGGGAAACCCAAAGAGGATGGAAAGGAGAGTGGATGAGTGAAAAGGAATTAATAGAGCATCTGTTGCCAGGGAACTCCTGAGTGAAAACAGTTTAGAGTAGGAAGATCAATACATTGGTAAGGGTGCATGACCCAGAGGGAGGGCAGAAATGTGTTCAAGAAGTGGCAAAATAAAGTGATGAAGCAACATGGTACAGTAGAGAGTAAATTAGCCTAGGGATTAAAGAAATGGGAGATTGAATCCTGACTCTGTCGCTTTTAGCCATATGACATGGTCCAATTATATAACCACAACTAGCCTTAAGTATCTCTTCTATAAATATGGGAAGAAAATTGTCTGCACTGTAAGAAGAGGAAGAAGAAGAAGGCACTGTAAAGATTAAAAGCTATAACACATTTATAGCTCACAGTTACACCACCTTTGCTTCATTTCCTTTTTACATGTTCAAAGTCAAAGTAAGGTTAGCAAAGAGATCAAGACAACATGCTAGAAAGACAGATTGAGGGAAGCTTATGTCTTAATGAGCTATGTTGATAGAAGCTCTGTGAACTAGACAGAGGTCTCTTAAAGTTAGCAATCTGAAATGTCCTCTTGGAGTCACCTGGTCTCAAATGGGCTGCAGCTGGGAAGCAAAAAGAGCTCCCAAACCTAATTGAATATAGAAGTCAAACTATTAATATTCTCAGGGAGTAATAGGGAATCACTGGCTTTCTTGTATGCACCACTTGTGATAACAATCTGAATGTTTAAGTACAGTAAATATTTGTTGAATTAACAATACATTAGAACATTTAAACCTTTTTAGTAGTCCCTACAACAATATTTACCTGGCTTATACAATCACTTTGGTATTTTCTTCCAGTTATAGTTGGAGGAAACTTGTCTAGCTTCCACCTAGGAGGGGGTATAAGCTAATTAAAGAATATCTTGAGAGTTTTGGAACCAATTTGATATGATACTTTATCACAACCAAAGTAAATTAAAATTACATTATTTTAGAAAGAAGCAAAAATTCAGAGGAGATTTAAGCAATTTAGCTCAGAGGGAATTAGGATTATATTAATTGAAGTTGGTATTATGGGTACATTTAGTTGAAAATTGCAAGTATTTTCTTAGAGCAGGGAAGATTTCCTATGATTGGATTTTCTTCTAAGTTAGATTTATTCATTTCTGAATTCAACAAGCAATTAGTGAGACTCTTCCAGGTGCCAAGCACAGAACTGGAAGCACCTGGGATTTTTTTTTTTAAGTCTATAATTACAGTATCTGTTCTTCCAGTACAATGGGTTCTGAGTTCCATAAGCATAAGAATCACTTGGGTAGCTTGTTAAAAATGCATACTTTTTGGGCTTACCATTGAAATTCTGATTCATGGGGACGGGACTAAAAATTTTCATTTTCATATAGCACTTCAGATGATTCAAGTGCAAATGGGTTGAGAATCATAGTGTGAAGCACGTTATTCTACAGCTAGACCTTATCAGCTAGTTGGAAAAAGAAAAAAAATACACATTTCAGGAGGTCAAGGACACAGGATGACAGATCAGGATAAAGGATGCCACGCCTAAGGCAGAAAATCCTCAGGTTTAGGGAACAGATGGAACTGACGTTTTCTGGGAAGCTGTGAGCATGGGAAACTGGAGCTAGACAAATTAACAGTTCCAATTAGAACATATAATAAGCCCACAAGTTAGGGCAAAGCAATGATTGAGACTAAGCAGAAGCCATGGGAAACAAGGGCATTCAAAATTGCAGATTCAAAAGAAAAGAGTAGAATTACTAGTAAAGAGACCCTGATTTGGGTGGTAATTCAGTCTTATCCCAAAGTTCCTTAAGGCTTCCCATTGGAAAAGAAAACAGTTTCTGAGCAAAGTTTACAAGCTGAGGCAGGGGAGTGGTGCAGAGAGGAAGATAAAACAGTAAAATGGAACCACAGAGCAGGCAGGCTTCTCTGGCCTGAATTTAAATGCCTGTAGTGTAGAAATGGCCATTTCACTGACTTAGCAACAAACTAGTAACCAAGACAGAGTGTGTGGAGAGTGTCTACAGGGTTTGGACAGGTTGAAGCCTCCCACTAATGAGAGGGCATGGTCCTCTCATGGCAAAGCCAAGTACAAGTCCCAGCTTGAAGCGCAAAGCCCTCCCAGCACAATTATAGCCAAAGACTATAGTTGTAAAGTTTGAACCTATGGTCCGAACCTGTGGTCCCATGTGGCTAAGTGATATAGGCTGTGAGAGGTGCAGCAAGTAAACAAAGCTTGATCAGGTGCATGTAATTGAGTAGGATCGAAACCCACGAGAATTTTGTAAACATCTTGACCACACCATTACTTTGTCTCCTGGAAACTGGCTATAAAATAAAGACTGGCTATAGGGGCTTAATCACAAGGAACAACAGCCTGTAATTATTAGAATCAAGAGTCTAGGTCAGTGGTTGACAAATTCATTAGTCAGCAGAGTGGCAAACCGAGGCTCTTGAGCCACATGTGGCTCATGAGCCAAGGTTTGCGGACCACTGGGCTATAAAATAAAGACATGGTCATTAGCTCTCCACCAGAGAGGACAGTGTCCCACCCAGACCCAGCTTTTTTCTCTCATCTGTCTTTTCTCAATCCTTCACTGCCCCCTCTTAGCTCACCGAACCTGCCTGAGCTGGCTAAGCACATATGGCACCCAAAATGGGGCTGAGTATGCCATAACTGTGCTGGCTTGCCACAGAGTGATGAACGGGGATGACAGAAAATAGTGAGAAATAGCCACTTCTTTTACATATATTGGCCATCACCCCTGAGACACCAGGAACGCTGGGCTCTCTATAAATAATTTTCCTGAAGACAGATTTCAACCTTATGTATCAGTTTCTTCCTCTGCAAAACAGGAATAAGAATAATGCCTAACTCAATAGTGGAGGTAAGTATTACGCATATTAGATGCAGAAAGGCTTCCTGCCTGGCCCACAGTTAGCACTCAAAGTAAATTTATTATTATTATTAACTCTGTTCTAGGGCCCTCTCAATTAGTTTTTTTTTGTTGTTGTTGTTGTTGTTAAAATCCTCACCCAAGGATATTTTTCCATTGATTTTTAGAGAGAGTGGAGGGGGAGAGGAGAGAGAGGACACACAGAGAGAAACATCAATGTAAGAGAGACACACATGCCCTGACCTAGGGACAGGGATGAAGCCTGAAATTGAGATAGATGCCCTTGACCAGGAATCAAACTCGCAACTCTTCATTATGCAGGTTGATGCTCTATGCACTTAGCCAAACTGGCCAGGACTCTAGGGCTTTCTTTAGCACCTGAGCAATATTGGCCACTATCTGCCATGCCTGGGATTTTTCTGATACTTTGTTAAAATTTTAGTTAGCTGTTGACTTAATTTGAGAATATTTTTCTATTAAAGTGCCAGAAATTTTGTCATGTCCTGTCCTTTGAATATAGATGGGTCCCTCTCTTGCAACTTTCTTAGCCAATGCCTAGAGAGGTGCTCAGTAGCTGGCATTTATTGAGCTCTTTTCATGTGTTTGGTCCAGTATTTTGTGATTTATATGAATAACTACAATTTTTCCTCACAAAAACCATTTAACTAAATACTACTATTGCCATTAAATAACAAACAAGGAAAGTGAGATTAAAATTTAAAAACTGTCTAACTTACGAGCTGCCTTGTTTATGTAAAATTTTCAGGCACATCTCACTATTTCCTATTTCTGCACCTCATTTTACATCTTTTTTTTTCTCTCTCTCTGCTTATCATTTTTTACTGTCATCAACCACATTCGAACCTTAGAGAATATAGCTTCAGCCACCTGAGATAGTGTAACCTAGTCTAAAGTCCAAAAATCAGAAGGGAAGAGAGAAGGATCATTGCTAAGTCTGAGTTAGAATCCCACCCTTCAACAGGTCAACTGTGGCGAAGAGAGCTCAGAAAATATGGCAGATCCTTTGTTAATAGGCTGGAATGGAGGGAAGAACCATTCCTAGAAGACCTGGAGGCTCTTCCAAGAAGATGGAGTGTTGAACAGATAAAAAAAATAGGTGTCATCTGTCTGAGGCTATGCATTTCCCACACCCTCATTGCATTCTTAATATTTTCAACTCTTCACTTTTAATCATTAATACAATTGAAGTTTTGGGGGCTTGCCTCTTTCTCATACTTTTTAAGGCAATATTTTGAATTATTTCTTTGATAATTTTAATCCACTCCCTAAAACTGATAAAACAAGGCGACCAGGCAATGAGAACTGGACCTGAGACCAGGCCTGCCTGGCTCCTTTTGCAAGCACTTTTCCCAGTAAAGTTGAATAAGGTTAACAGAGTTCAGTTCTCTGGAGAGAGGGTGAGCTTTGCAGGTGTTGTAACTTCTGATTACAGAGAAGGCAAGGGGCTTGATACTTTGAGGGGGATCTTTTGGTTCTACTAATTAGCTGCTCTCTCCCCTTCTTTCTATTGTTGGACTTTTCTTTGATCTTAATTGTGTATTCAAAACAATTGCAATTAGAATGATATAAAACAGTAAACATGTTAGTAAAAGGCATTTGATAAGATGAAAGTGTCAGCATCTAGTAGCTCTGGACAGTTTTATTTCTTCTATGCAAGATGGAATGCTTGGCATTTGTTCGTTTTATTTTTGCATATAAATGTGAGTTTAGGGCCAGAGGAAACTGGTATAACCTAATTTCCACCTCAAAATTTGGACACATGACAAAACTGTTAATAAATCAGTTGTGGACAATTTATACAATAGAACCAATGATGCTTTGTTTTCCTCCAAAACCTAAAAAGCATAAAAAATGCAAATATGAAGAACTGGTGACATTTCTTAAAATTTAAAAAATCAGTATAAGTGTATTTTAAATAAGAATAATTCCTCTCGTTTAAAAAAAAAACCCCAGCTAGTTCAAGTTTTAGAGCAGCTTGTATGTTATAATTATTCAATGGTTTTAAAATAACTTGGCATTGTTCCTTAAGCAGAGGCATTATTGCTTAATTGTAGATGAGTCACTTCTCCATTCCTAAGCAATTAATCAGTGTTTCCTAAACTTGACTAAAATAGGAACCGCAACCTGGAGTTTTCTCAAACATACAGAGTCCTGGGCCTATCCCAGATCTATTGAATTAAAATTTCTAGAGAAGGCCCATGGGAGTCAGCATGTCCATTAAGCATCACAGGTGCATCTTATTAGCAGGTGTGGGAAATACTGTTTGTATTCCTCAAACAGTGACATTAACTCCTTGAATTACTGTTTTATTGAGTGACCAGCATAGAGCTTTTTCCTTTATCAAGGAAAAAACTGGAATATTAAGAAGCACCCCTGGGGGAGAGGAGAATCCAAAATGGTGGCATAGGTAAACACCTACACTGCCTCGCACAACAATTTAAAAATTACAACTAAAAGACAGAAAGGACATCATCCAGAACCACAGGAAAGCTGGCTGAGTGAAAATTAGAGAGGGGCTCACAGAGACCCAGAGGAGCTGCAAAAAGCTGAGGTACGAAGACACGCATGTGGAGAGAGCAGGTGACGGAGTACCTGGCTGGCCTTCTCTGGCGGGAGACTCCCGACAGCATTGAACCCCTTATCCTATAACACTTAACCCCAGATCCAGCTGAAACTCATACAGGGGGAGTTTGGACTGTGAAAGGGAGAGGTGCACGGAAATTTAGGGGAGTCGCAAAAGATTAGAGGGCTGGTGGCGCACATGGCACTGCACACAGAGGACAGATTGCTGATTGTGCCGCTGGCTTTCGAGAGTGGGCGGGAGACAGACCCTCCCAATTGTGCTACCTCTGACTCCACTAAGCCCCAGTTTCGGGTGAAACCCTGGGGACCCAGACTCATGTGGTCCCGGAGCACAGGGGAGCCAAAAAGGCAGCTGTCTAGAGGCACTGCACGCATGTGCACAAGGACTGCTCCAGCGATTACCCAGTCACATGAGACTCAGGGGCCGTGGAGGGTGGGGCCAACTGGAAGGCAAGGCGGTCCCTTAATCCCTGAGACTCCACCCATCACAAGCTCAACAGAGAGGCTTTTGCGATTTTGCAAGTCTGGTATCATAAGGCTGAATGCAACACAGAAGTTCTCCCTGCATAGTGAAAATGCCCAGAGAAGGAAAGGGGTCACAAACGAAAGAAATGGAGGAAAACAAATGACTAGATATAGAGTTCAAAACCATGCTTATAAGGTTTTTCAAGAATATCCTAGAAAAGTTGGATAAAGTTAGCAAGAGCCAAGAGGAGATGAAAAAGGACCAACTAGAGATGGAAAAGGACCAACTAGAGATGGAAAAGGACCAACTAGAAATTAAACATACACTGACTGAAATAAAAAATATTATACAGAGTCCTAACAGCAGACTAGAGAAAGGCAAGAATCAAGTCAAAAATTTGAAATATAAAGAAGCAGAAAACACTCAACTGGAAAAGCAAGAAGAAAAAAGAATCCGAAAATGTGAAGATAATGTAAGGAGCCTCTGGGACAGCTTCAAGCGTACCAACATCAGAATTGTGGGGGTTCCAAAAGAAGAGAGAGAGCAAGATACTGAAAACCTATTTAAAGAAATAATGACTGAAAACTTCCCATATCTGGTAAAAGAAATAGACTTACAAGTCTAGGAAGCACACAGAACCCCATTTAAAAGGAATCCAAAGAGGATCACACCAAGACATATCATAATCAAAATACCAAGAGCAAAAGACAAAGAGAGAATATTAAAAGCAGCAAGAGAAAAACAGGTCATTACCTACAAGGGAGCACCCATACGACTGTCAGCTGATTTCTCAACAAAAACAAGATGTAGGCCAGATGGGAGTGGCAAGAAATATTCAACGTGATGAATAGCAAGAACCTACAACCAAGAATAATCTATCCAGCAAAGCTAACATTCAGAATTGAAGGGCAGATAAAGAGCTTCACAGAGAAGAAAAAGCTAAAGGAGTTCATCAACTCCAAACCAGTACGTATTATATGAAATGCTGAAAGATACTCATTTAGAAGAGGAAGAAACAAAAGGTAAAAGACAAAAAATTATGACAACAGCCGAGACCGGTTTGGCTCAGTAGATAGAACGTCGGCTTTCGGACTGAAAGGTCCCGGGTTCGATTCTGGTCGGGGGCATGTACCTTGCTTGCGGGCACATCTCCACTGTGGGGCGTGCAGGAGGTGGCTGATTGATGTCTCTCTCTCTCATCGATGTTTCTGACTTTCTATCTCTCTCCCTTCCTCTCTGAAAAAAATCAATAAACTATATTTAAAAAATTATGACAACAAATACTTACCTATCAACAAGTGAATCTAAAATTTCAGTGAATTAAAAACCTGATCAACAGAATAAACTGGTGAATATAATAGAATCAGGAGCACAGAAAGGGAGTGGACTGATAATTCTCAGGGGGAAAGGGGTGAGGAGTGTACAGGGAGAGACTGGACAAAAATCATACACCTATGGATGAGGTCAATGGGAGGGAGGTAAGGGCAGAGGGAAGGGTGGGAGTTGGGTGGAGGGGAGCTAGGCAGGGGAAAAAAGAGAAACAAATGTAATAATCTGAATAATAAAGATTTAAAAAAAAAAAGGAAGCACCCCTGGACCCACAGATGGACTGCAAACCAAAGTATGTTCTATTTTATGTAAATATACCTCATTATCCGAAAGAATGCCATGTATTTATACATTTCCCTTTATGAATGTAGAATATTTTATTCCTTCAACAGAAAACCCAAGATTATATTCATTACTAACTTGAAAAAAGAACATAAGGAGGAAAATATCTATTATTAAACATCTCACCATACAACAGGCATGATCCTGATGGTTTACATAAGTTATTTCTGTATTTTTTTCTTTTAATAATTCTTTATTGTTGATACTTCTCTGAATCTTAACAATTCACTGGTGGTGTGAGTATTTTATTTTCATTTTATAGATGCAGAAAGTGAGGTCACTCAGTGTGCAAGTTAGACAGGGGGCAAATTCACCAAGTACACATTCTTACTATGATCCTAGACTTTAGAGTTTACATTGCAAGTCAAGGAATTCAAATTCACTAGACAGAATAATCATGTGTTTGGGAAAATTTCTTCTTTAATTTTTCATATATTTGGGCTGACTTGGAGAGGGAAGAAAGAGCAGGAGATTTCAAATCTAATGGCCTCTTATAGAATAACATTTGTGCACTGTGTGTGTGTGTGTGGGGGGGGGTGGGCTGGGAGCAGTTCCTCCAGTCCAGCCTATACCCTCTCACAGTCTGGGACCTCTTGGGGGTTGTCTACCTGGCAGCTTAGGGGGAGCAGGCTTAAGTCAGCAGGTGGAGATCCCCCGAGGGGTCCTTAGCATTGCTACGGAGGTGGGAGAGGCTTCCACCACCAGCACTGCACTAGCCAGCCATGAGCCTGGCTTCTGGCTGAGCAGCGCTCCCTCTGTGGGAGCGCACTGACCTGCGTTGACCATCTGCCCCCTGGAGGTCAGTGTGCGTCATAGCAACCAGTTGTTCCACTGTTTAGTCGATTTGCATATTAGCCCTTTATTATATAGGACAAGCCACTTTTTTCCTTAAAAAGTACCAAAGGACAAATGAAAAAAGTAAATAAAATTATAAATCTAGATGTGTAATGTGATATGAATACATATATATATATATATATATATATGTGTGTGTGTGTGTGTGTGTGTGTGTATATACAGTGGTACCTTGAGATACGAGTTCAATTCGTTCCGTAACCTTGAGGCGTGGGAAACTATGAGACGCTGGTAAACTGGTGGGTCCTGTGCAGCCGGCAGATTCGCGCCATTACTCCTATCTCAAATGTTGCTCGTATTTCAAAGCAAAAATCTCTTGCTCAACGGCTCGTATCTAAAAAATCTCATATGTTAGGGCACTCGTATCTCGAGGTACCACTGTGTGTGTATATATATATATACACACACAGAGAGAGAGAGAGAGAGCGCCCCTCAAAATGTACACACACTCAATAACTGATAGCTCAATTGATGTTTCTTTCTTTTCAGATTTAACCCATTGGAATGAATAATTGTTGACTGTGTGCACAGATTTTTTTGGACAGAAAATTTTTTTCTGTCTCTTTGGAAACAAATATTTATTCCAACTCATTTTCTTTCTTAGTCCTTTATGCTGGTTATTCTGGTTGAAGTGGTTGCAGCCAGAAACAAAAATGCCCCCCTCGGGATTTCTTGTTTAAAAAACCCTTTTTTCAAAGGGTTTGTTTTCTTAGACTTGGAAGCTGTTGAAAGGGGCCAGATGGATAGCCTTGGAAGCTGTTTATCTGCAGAGGAGAGCAGGTGTAGATGGGGCATCCTGGGCTTCCCACACAGCACAGCTTCAAACTCATGCCCTCCTGGGTGACAGCTAATATTAAGTTGGGAAGTTAAAAGGACTTCCTGAAATAAAAGTGGACTCTTCAAGTCAGCAGCACATTCCTCTCCTGTCACCATTGTTGTTGATATTACAGGCTAAGACCCTCCCATCTAATACTCCTTAAAGTCCGATATTAAGGAGGATATTGAAGGATGCAGTTTGGTGAGGGAATGCAGGATGAAGGGTGAGAGTAGGTGACAGAGTAGTGAGGATGGTGAAAAATTGTCTGAAGTTGTTCTCCCCACAATACTACCTGCATTTTCTGATGTCTTTTCTTCGTAAGTTGTGAGAAAGATCAAGCCATTCCTCAAACATTGGCCCTAGCCTTATCGAATTTCTGAACCAAAAGTAGTATCCACCTTTTCCCAGATTTCTTGTTTTATATTATTTATGCCATTATTACTTGGGTTCTCCTTTATTTGTGGCAGAAGCATTCATTCCTAACTGAATTAGGAGGAGAAAGGGAACTGGAAGAAGTTTGTATGAAACAGAAATTGAATAAACCATGTTTAAAATCAACAGTAGTGTCTGGCACATAGTAAGTGTGCAATAAATATTTTAAAAAGAAATATGGATAAATATATGAATCTTGCAGGACTTTTATGGGTGTAAATTGACAATGAAATAATCCCTCTAAAATCCCAGCTACTATTTTCAATTTTGATTCAGGGCTATCAGGGATTCATGCACTGGGGGAGGGAGGAGTACCTTGGCCTGGCCTGCACCCTCTCGCAATCTGGGACTCCTCAGCCCCTCAGGTTTTGGCCTGATCCCTCAGGCCAGGCCAAGGGACCCCACTGATGCACAGGCCTCTTGTATGCATATAAGATCTTTGCTTAATCTCTTCCTGCCCACCCCACTACCTCCTTCCATTTGAGATTCATCAGTCTGTTCCATGTTTCCATGCCTGTGATTTCTGCTCCTTTGTTGAGTGTCTTCCCTCTGGTGGTCAGTGCATGTCATAGCTATTGGCCGGTTGGACAGCTGGCTGGTTGCTTATGCTTTTATACATGTAGTTATACACAAAGAGAATCTTCTTAGGGTTATAGCATTGCCTTTTAAAACAAATGTTTTTATTGATTTTAGAGGAAGAGGAAGGGAGAAAAAATGAGAAACTTTGATTAGCTGCCTCCTACACACTCCCTACTGATCTTGCAATCCAGGAATATGCTCTGACCCAGAATCAAAACCAGCAACCTTTTGGTCCATGGTATAGTCTCAACCAACTGAACCACATTGATTAGAGCCACCAGTGCCTTTTATTTTATTTCTTTTATTTATTTATTTATTTATTTATTTATTTATTTATTTATTTATTTTAGAAGGGGAGGGAGAGAGAGAAAGAAACATAAATGATGAGAGATTTATTGATCAGCTGCCTCCTGCCAGCTCCACACCGGGGATCAAGCCCACAACCCAGGCATGTGCCCTGACTGGGAATCGAACTGTGACCTCCTGGTTCATAGGCTGATGCTCAACCACTGAGCCACGCCAGCTGGTTGCCAGTGCCTTTTATAGAAGTTTAGGAAATTTAGCTACAGAGCACTTCCTTATATTTAAAACCTGAGAGGAGAAACCAAGATGGAAGCATAGGTAAACACCTAACCTGCTGCCTCACACAACAATTTCAAAACTACAGCTAAAAGACAAAACGAACATCATCCAGAACCACAGGAAGGCTGGCTGAGTAGAAATTCTACAACTAGAAGAAAAGAGAAAAGCACATTGAGACTCACAGGAACTGTGGAAGGCAGAGGTACAGAGGTGCATACTCGGAGAGGGCTGGCAATTGAGTATGTGTTTGGCTTTCTCAATTGGGAGGGAAACACAAGCTCCTGACTGCTCTGAATTCCAGTTCCATGCAAGACTCTGGGGACCCAAACTCATTCGGTTAGAAACTGTACTATCTGGCAGCAGGCGAAACTTGAGGGCAGCTTTCTCTCAGAGGTGCTTGTAGCGATTACTGCAGGACACTGAGAGCCAGGGGCCTTTTAGGGCAGGGCTGATGGAAAGTCATTGCTGTTTGCTCCCCTCTAAGGCTCTGCCCCATCCAAGCTGAGTACAGAGGCTTTTGCATATGAATGGCCTGGTCCTTTGAATTCTAAACTGACCTAACAAACTGCAGCTGAGTCAGTGAGACCCAGAACATTCAAAAGAAGGCCCAAGACCCCACAGCAGCTTGCATTGTTTCACAGCTGGGCCTCATCTGGACACCTCCAAAACCCAAACAAAGAAGAGGAATCTGCAAATCTCTCTGTAGCTCCTGCTGAGTGGCCTCAGGCAGAGGCTAAATTAGCATCTCCTTGGAGATGCAAGAGCCAGTGTACCCAGGGGCCAGAGTGGAACCATCCAGATTACAACTTCTCAGATCCATAAGGGACACACTCAGGAGGCAGACTCAGTGAGCACAAAAGCCCCACTGAAGCAAGTCTTGTCTCATAAAGGTGTCCCATCACAGACACAGCTGATCTTCACAGCCAGTTGGCTTAGAGGTCAATTCCTCCCAGTGATACCAACAACAATCAAGACTTAACTACAACAAGACTGTGCACACAGCTCACAGAGGGGTGCACCAACAGTGTCCAACTCAAGTAAATGGGGAGGCTGATCCACTGGGCTCTATAGGACACCTAGAACACAAAGCCACTCTATCATCTCAGTGAAGCAGCCAAAATGCAGAGACAAAGAAACAGGTCACAAATGACAGAAATGGAGGAAAGCAAATGACTGGATATAGAGTTCAAAACCATGGTTATAAGGTTTTTCAATAATTTTCTATAAAAGGCCAATAAATTTAGTGAGATCCTCAAGGATATAAAAAAGGACCAACTAGAAATTAAGCATACACTGACTGAAATAAAAAATAATATACAGAGATCCAACAGCACACTAGAGAATTGCAAGAATCAAGTCAAAGATTTGAAATACAAAGAAGCAAAAAACACCCAACCAGAAAAGCAAAAAGAAAAAGAATCCAAAAATATAAAGATAGTGTAAGGAGTCCCTGGGACAACTTCAAGCATACTAACATCAGAATTATGGGGATGCCAGAAGAAGAGAGAGAACAAGATACTCAAAACCTATTTTGAAGAAATAATGACTGAAAACTTTGCCCACCTGGTGAAAGAAATAGACTTACAAGTCCAGGAAGTGCACAGAACCCCAAACAAAAGGAATCCAAAGAGGACCACACCAAGACACACCATAATTAAAATGCCAAGAGCAAAAGACAAAGAGAGAATCTTAAAAGCAGCAAGAGAAAAACAGTTACCTACAAGGGAGCATCCATATGATTATCAGCTGATTTCTCAACAAAAACTATGCAGGCCAGACGGAAATGGCAAGAAATATTCAAATTGATGAATAGCAAGAACCTACAACCAAGATTACCCTACCCAGCAAAGCTATGATTCAGAATTGAATGTCAGATAAAGAGCTTCACAGATAAGAAAAAGCTAAAGGAGTTCATCACCACCAAACCAGTATTATATGAAATGCTGAAAGGTATTCTTTAAAAAGAGGAGGAAGAAGAAAAAGGTAAAGATAAAAATTATTCACAACATATACATATCTATCAACAAGTGAATCTAAAAATCAAGTGAATAAAAAATCTTATGAACAGAATAAACTGGTGAATATAATAGAATCAAGGGCACAGAAAGGGAGTAAACTGACAATTCTCAGGGGGAAAGGGGATGGGGGTGCAGGAAGAGGCTGGACACTTATGGATGAGGACAGTGGGGGTGGATAAGGGCAGAGGAAAGGGTGGGAACTGCTTGGGTGGGGAGCTATGGAGGAAAAAAAGGAACAATTTTAATAATCTGAATGTAAAGATTTTTTTTTTTAAAGAACAAGAATGTGTATTTTCCTCTGGAAAAAAAAGAGAAACCTGAGAAGATGCCAATCTAACTCAGCTGATTTTGTAGAATAATTTATTATTAATTATGGCAAAGTGTCTTGAAAGCAATTATACCACTGGGGGTGGGGGAGATTTCTGATCCAGCCATCTCTAGCATAGATTGCAAATGCCTGGCACATCCTATATAAAAATAATATACAGAGATCCAACAGCACACTAGAGGATTAGGCTAATATGCAAATCGACCGAACGGTGGAATGACCTGTCGCTATGATGCTCACTGACCACCAGGGGGTAGATGCTCAATGCAGGAGCTGCCCCCTGGTGGTCAGTGTGCTCTCACAGGGGAAGCACTGCTGAACCAGAAGCCCTGAGCTGGGCTCATGGCTGTTGAGCACAGTGGCGGTGGTGGGAGCCTCTCCCACCTTCATGGCAGCATTAAGGATGTCGGACTGACAGCTTAAGGGAGCAGGCCTAAGCCAGCCTTCAGATATCCCCCAAGGGCTCCTGCACTACAAGAGGAAGATAAAGTTCTAACATTTCAGTTTCCTTGGAAGATGAGTAGACAATTTCAATAATTTTTTGTCCATATTTTATGACATCAATGATAACAAATCATATGTATTAGTGATCAGAAAATGAAATGTATATTTACAAAAAATTGCCTGATTTTAATTTTTTGATGAGGAAGACGGCTACAATTAAAGTAATAGACATGACTTCCCCTTCCTCTCTTCACCCTCCCCAAAACAAAAAATTTCCTGAGATTTTTTTTTATAGAAATCCCTATAGAAACTGTATAACATAATGGAGTATTTTGTTCATTTTTCATTTAATAATAGTCATGAATAATAACCAAATATTAGAGACTGCAAACCTTGAAAGGACAGAGTTCTTTTAGTTCATGGATTTGCACACTTTGTCCTTGGCTTCTCTCTAAGTGTGAGATTATGAGAGAGACTAGCTGTGACAAGTCTTAAGGGAAGAAAAAGACCCTGATTACTCGTAGAAATATAGCCAATGAGAGCCATAAATGTAATAGAAAATAACATCTCAACTGAAGAAAATAATCCAGCTTTCCCATGCACATGAGCAACTTCCTGGTGGGCTGAGTTTGAATGTCAATCAGACCCAAAGTATAGGTCTAGAGATTACAAAGAAAATAAATACATTTGTAGGTCAGAAGTATCTCACTTGGTCTGAATTAACAGCTTTTCTTTCTGGCTCATTTTCGCTCATTGGTATGTGTACATATCTCTGTTTTTCTTTCTTTGATTAGTAATGCATTTATTAATTTTGATACAATGTGATTTTAGAAATACATATTGCATTTACTCAGATTTTTGAGTTGACTTTATTTATACTCTCTCCCTTCTTTAAAAAGGCTAGAAGTTTGTTTCATAGGCTTTTGGTAAAAGTCAATTGTTAATTCAACCATTAGTTGTTCAAGGCATCTTGAACTTCCTAAAGCTGAATAAAATGTGGCCCTTGATGCTTGAGTCTTAGTATGTTATCTTTCCAAGAAGCAGCTGATTTTTAACAAGATGATAACAGCCCTGGTTACATACCAGAATCACATGCGAAGCTTGTTAAAAATACACCGACCCAAGATCCAGCTCTCAGCTTAGGGAAATTCTGATAATAGGTAGGACCCGAGGTGTGTGCAATTTTAACAAGCTCCCAAAGTGAATATAATACCTAACGCAGGATTAGGAACCAATTTTAATTAAGAAAGGACTAAATGCAATAGTTCAGCCACAAGTCAACCAGGTGAATGTCCTTAAAATCTACAATATAGCAGCTGGCTGAAATCGTTTGTTTATAAGGATGTTCTCTACTTCCACTGCTTCAGAGTAGGTCGTTCCAGGCTGAAAAGCACGCCAGAGGAATGGGTGGGCCCAATTTTCTTTTGTAAAACCCCTGGAACAAGACTGTTATGGAGAATTAAGATTGCTAAAGCCGAAGATCATCTCCAAAGCCTTCCCACTCTGTCCTTATTTCCATCTCACACGAAATATTCTTATTTTTGTAAATTTTCTCCTTCAGTAGATTGTGAAGCATTCCGGAGCGGCAGCAATCCTTTCTTTCTCCCACTAAGGAACACTAAGTCACCCATACCGAATAGGCACTGACAGGTGTTTGTTTCGAACTGAAATGAATCTTCATCCAACTCCTGGGGTCTGACCATATACGTATGCATCTATTCATAGTGGACACTTATAAATATCCATACAAGTATACGCTTGTTTAAAAACCATTTCAATCACACAAAATAATATGTAACATATACAAGAAAGAAAGAATAAAACAAGCACCCTGGACTCATGTCCCAGTTGATGAAACAGGAAGTTGCCAATACCTTTAAGGTTCCCTTTTGAACAGTAACAGGCTTCTGAAACTTAAATCAGAATGCGTATATTTAAATCATTGATGGATTGGATCCTCCGTTCATTTGTCCAATGTGTCAGAATCAATGATGACCACTTTTGGAGTGATATGGGTCCAAAGTGACATGAGCTCCCTCTAGGTACAGATTGCCTTTCTGCTAGCAGTCCTGACCCCGCGGGTTCCTATCAAGTCCGCGTGGTTTCGGCGTGCGGACACTTCGGGCCGAAACTACGCGTCCCGGCAGTCCGCGGGGCGAGGGGGCGGAGCCGGGCCGGGGGCGGGGGCCGGGAGAGAGGGGGCATTGTGTCGGCAGCGCCGAGCTGCATTTGTCTGCTCGAGGTGCCGGCGGAGCGAGCCTTGTGTTCGGCGGCCGCGAGCTGCAAGTGTCATCGGTGGCCGCGGCCCCGGGAGAAGACCGAGTTGCAGGAACCTCGCGCCCGCTGTCCACGACCACCGGCAGGGAGCGGCGTGCCAGCGGAGCAACATGCAGATAGGCGCCCGGCGCCCTGACGACCCCTCCAGTGGAAAAGAGTCCGGGGCGGCGCTGGGTCGGCGGGGAGCATGAAGGAGGCCGGGGGGCGGCTCAGCTCCGAGCGCTGCTAGGAGCGCTGCGCGCTGCACAGTCGCCAGGCGCCGCGGAGGGCGTGGAGCCGGGCGGGTCGCGCCTGCGAGCGGGAGCCGGTCGCCGGGAGCTGTTCTGATTTCGGACGCGGACGCTAGGGGCCCGGCGCAGCCCCCGACCCCGGCGTGCAGCCAACATGGGCAACGCGGGGAGTATGGATTCCCAGCAGACCGACTTCAGGGCGCACAACGTGCCTTTGAAGCTGCCGATGCCCGAGCCAGGTGAACTGGAGGAACGATTTGCCATCGTGCTGGTGAGTGCGCGGCGGCGGCGGCGGCGGCGGCGGCCGGGCGCGGGGCTCCCGGCCGGGCGGCGCAGCTGACCTTACTCCCCTCCCTTCTCCCTCCCCTTCTCCCCGCGCGGGGAACAAGCCTTCTGCCCCAAGGGGATGGCGCCCACCTTCCCCTTTGTGGCCTCCCCCGCCGCACTCCTCTCCGTCCCCCTTCCAGACCCCGCGCTCAGCCCTCGTAGTGTCCCGGGATGGGGATGGGGGCTCGTGCAGGCTGCCTGGCTAGCTCCGAACCCATTGTCTGGCGGGAGAGGCACCTCGCGGTGAGCGCCCGGGAGGTGCGGCGTGGGTGTGAAGGAAAGGTGACGCGGGCCGGGAAGGAGGGGGTAGCGAGTGGTAAAGCTTATTGTTAAAAAAAAAAAAAAAAAAAAAAAAAAAAAAAAAAAGCCGCAAACCCCGGCCTGCGGGGTCCGGGGCCGATGGGTGCATGTGGCCGGCCTGGGCTACGCGCCGGGCTTTGCCCGAAGGGGAACTTGGAGGCGGAGGGGCGCTCCCCTGAAAGGGAAGGAGAAGAGAGCCCTAGGCAGTGCGGCGCCCTGGTCCGTAAGCGAGGAGAGGGCATCTGAACCCCAGGCGCGAGAGAAGCCTCCCCTCAGCGCGTTCCTTTTGGTCTTAAATCTAAAACCACAAAAATGTGCTGTTTTGCGGGGACGTGTTGCAAGCTGTTCTGACTCGAGGGGTGACCCCTCCCCTCCCATTCCAGCCAAGTCCCAGGCTCCTTTCCGAAACCCGCTTCTCCTACTTCGCAGCTTTTCAAATCCAAGACAGAATACTCCCTTCTTTCACCCTTTTCGGCTGGGACTAAGTTTTTGGGCCCCTCCCTGCCATTGCTGGTCAGTGCTGTGAGCTCAAGAGGGTGTGGTGGCCTCCTCCTCGCTCCAGCCAGAAGTCTACTGCAGTTGGTTCCCAGCCTGATTTGTAGTATCCCAGTCTCTTTTAAGGGAAGTGGGAAGGGAACCAGGCAAGATGGGACGCGTTACTATTCCTTACACTTGTACATTTCCCTATTCCTACTTATTACCTCTAAACTCTGCAAGACTGGGAAGCAAGAGGAACTTATGCTCGAGGCAGCCACATTTTGCGTTTGCCTGCGGGTTTTTTGGCTTGTAGCTCACAACCTTGGAAAGGACCGGATCTGAACACTGAATGGGACATTTACTTGGTCCCTTTTCAAGCTCGGTGTGATTTCGGGAATAATGTTCTGGATGGCAGGTTAGCTTTGTGCTCTTTGGGAAAACAGAGGCCAGAGTTTTTTCACACCACCCGGAAACTGGTGTGGCAGTAGGGAGATAGATGAGGCTGCCTGTCTTGCTCTGAATCTTCTGTGATCTCCCACAGCTGCTCCCACCTTGTGCAAGATGGGGCCCTCTGAAATGAAACAGCATAGGCTTAATTACTTTTCAAGGCAGCCTGGGTGCATACTTGACTTGCCTTTCCAGAGACAAACCTTTTTTATTCAAAACCCTCTTCCTACCAGACACATGGTTCTTACTCCCAGCTCTTGAGTTGTCAGTCTTTCCATCCATCCAGTGGTCTGTGGTGCTGTGTGTGGAGGGACTTGCAGTGGAAGGGCCAGTGACACAGGAAAACCAGATACCAATAATGCAATTAAATCCTCAACTGGGATAGCATGTTTTGCATGAGCTCTCAGTTACTCTGCTGATTAATTACACATGATATGAATTAATCCTTAGAAAAACAATGTTCCTTCATTAACATGGTTTATTTGTGTTACTATTAAGTCTAGCAGTCACAAATTTAATACGTAGACATTTATGATTCTACAATATAAGCTCCTTGGGGTAATGGCTGGTTGTTGTGGCTACTTTACTCTGCTCACACACAATTACTGGATGCGGCTCCTTTGGAATTGTTTACAGTAGTGTAAGCCTATCAAAACAAACAAAAAAAAACCCCAAAAACACTAGGCTGACCTTTTTTGAATAGAGACAAAGCTTTTGTGAAAATCTCAGCTTGGGGGCCCATTGATGTGGTGTTTAATGTAACTCCTTATTCAGCTCCAGCTGCTCTTTGAAAATCTACAAGTGGAATTAAAGGGAATGCGTATGGGTGGATAGAAATTCAAAGTTATGATTTCTCTTCTGGTCAGTTTCTCAAGTTGTATATGCAGTGCTCTCAACTTTACTTTTCTTCAGAATTGCTTAAGAAATCAGCTCAAACCATTTAATTCTGGAGATCAAGCTTAAAGGACAAATTTTAGATTGGCAAGTTTTTAAGTTTATATGTGGAGAAATTCTCTACTCTGAGGCACTGGGAATCATTTTGGCATTATTGAGCCTAGGTGGTTCCCCCTCTTCTCCTATATGATAAAGATCATATGTGTTTTTGGGGAAAACCAGATAGTAATACAGTACAGAAAATTATGCAAGCACCTCATTGTAAATATGGCTTACATCAATAATTAATGAGCCATTTCAGGCATAGAAAACAATTCTTCCCCATCCCCAAGCTCTAGAATATTTAATGCATTGGGGAAGAGTAAATAAAAGTAAAAGTGACAGAAGTCCATCTATTTCTGGAAAACTTGAGAGAACAAACCTACGCAATGGCTGTTCCCCCACCTTCCTCAATCTATATCAGTTAAATTATATATATATATATAAATAAAAAATATTAGTGGGTGAGTGGGAAGATGAGAGAGTAAAAGACTGCTGAATTAAGATCAATGGCGGGGTAAACTTTAAAATATAATAGTATTTTTATAGGAAAAAATGAGATTTTAAAATTTGTGTTAACTGAACTTTCTTTAATTACTAGTAAAACATGGATCCAATTCTTAGGAGCTTAATCCTCCTGAGGAGAGTCTCCCCCCTCCCTGGGTGCTGTGTCTGTTACTTTCTTTGATGGAAGTATTTCATAAGTTGTAAATTTAATTATCTGCTTCAACTTTTGTTTCTTTAGGGTGTATATATTTTATGTATTTTACAGGTAACATTGACCTGTATTTTTTGGGTCTCGCATAAACTAGAGGCCTGATGCACAAAATTTGTGCAAGGGGCTCAGCCCTCGAAGCCCTGGCTTAGTCTGGAAGGTCATCCTGATAGTTGTCCGGAATGTTGTCTGGATGGTTGTTTGGACCGTTATCCTGCTGTTGGGTCTAATTAGCATATTAGCTCTTTATTATATAGGATATCTATGTGGCTCTCCATTATTAAACACTGTCTGATTGTTGGGAACACCACACACACACACACACACACACACATACACACACACAATCACTCTAATACTCCCATGTCCTTTATTTTCAGAGATGACACTATGAAAGTGATTTTGGTTGTGGTGAACAACTGATTATCTTTGTTCAAGAATACCTCTTTTTACTTTAGATACTCCTATTAATCATGAATTTATGGCTTGCAGTCGCTGTTTGTCCCCCAGTGCCCTTGTCAAAGAGCTGTCCTCAGGATTCTTTCTTTGAGTTTCAGAGGAAAGGATAATTTTAAGCCTTGTATCCCAGCTGCTATATCTCTGGGATATCAGATATCAGGCTGTTCAGCCAACAGATTACAAAAGACAGATTAGGAAGTGATGGTTTAGGGCAGTCTTCTCCTATGTTAGATACTGGGAACTGCTTTGGTATGTGATTGAGTCAGTTCCATTTCTCTGGGTCCCCCCTCCCTTCTCTCTCTTTCTCTTTTGCTTGCCCTGAGGTTGAATGTGGTGATTTTGCTTTAGGAAGAAGCAGGAACATTTTCTGAGTACCTACTATGAGTACTCCCTGTGCTTACACTGTCTCATGTAATCTTCACAATAACTCCAGCTATCAGCAACATTTTAGTCAAGGAGATAAAGATTATCAAAATTGCCTGAGGTCATAGAATAGTCAATCTAGAATTTTAACTCAGATTTGGATCTCTGCACCACTCCCCCCTCATTATATTATACTTTCAAAAGCCTAGAACTAGGAAGGAAAAAAAGGGGAGGCTAGCAGTAAAGCTGTAAAAAAACCCAAGAAACCCCAAACCCAACTAAAGCAGGTAAATGCAAGTTTCAAACTATAAAATTGGCAGACATTTTGTAGATTGGTGCAAGTGGGGCACTTGATGCTTCTCTTCAGGTGTCAGACATTTTGACATCTTCACTGCGCTGTTCTGTTCTTAGCGCATGGAGTTAAATGTTCATTTAGTCTAAAAGTGTGCCCTTTGGTTTTTCTTAAGCAGGCAGACTTAAACTACTTGGTGGGGAAGTTTAGGGTTTCCACGTCAGGGGGAAGAGGCAGGGGGAAGAGACAGTCTGTCAGTGCAGTGCCTACACTCCAAATGTAATTACTTGTGAAAGGGACAAGGAAGGTCAAGTCTTTGCAATTAAGTTGATTTCCCACTGCAAGGTGTTGTTCCCTTTCAACCACTTCCAAGGAGAGTGCTTGCCATGAAGTCTGCTGAGCAGATGGATGGGTAGCAGTGAAGTGAGGCCATCATCAGATGCATGCTGATTTGTTTTCTCACATCCTTTTTCCTGGTGGGAAAGAAGGGGGGTGAACTGTTGTCACTTTGTGGAATTGCAGTCTCATCCTAGGCAGTAATCCCTTGAGCTGTTTTATTCTCAAAAGCAGGAATTTATTCTTAAGACTGTGCTTATCATCATTATTTCGGTGCACTCCTCCTCCCTTCCCCTTCCCACACAATGCCAAAATATATACTGAGTAGCCAGATTATTATGATCTCTGAACGCATAATAATCTGGCCTCTCAGTGTATATCCTATCTAATAAAAGGCTAATATGAAAATTATCTCCTTGACTAGGAGTTCGACCAGCAGGCAGGCTGGCCAACCACCCATGTCCCCTCCCCCTCGCCAGGCTGGCCAGACCCCACCCATACATAAATTGATGCACCGGGCCTCTAATATATCCTATCTAATAAAAGAATAATATGCAAATTAACCATAGTGCTATACTCACAAGCCATGCCCACTAGCCAATCAGGAGTGAGTATGCAATTAACCCAACCAAAATGGCTATGGCCACAGAGAGAGCAGGAGGCTTGGGTCTCCCTGGCAATGGAGGAAGCCAAGTTTTCTGCACACCCTGGCCACCCCAGCCTCCACTCAAGGCTACAAAGTTTCAATTATAGAAGATAAATAAATCCCAGATACCAGGGCCTCTGCTTGGGTCACCAGAGGGTGTGACCAGCTGCAAACCACCATAGGCCCCTTGCCCAGGCCATCCCATGCCCCAAAGGAACCTTCAGGGCAAACCAGCTGGTCCCTGCCTGTGCACCAGCTCTCTATCCTATCTAATAAATGAGTATGCAAATTGACCATCACTCTAACATACAAGATGGCTGCCCCTATATGGTCAAAGATCCTGCCCCCATGTGGCCACAGATGGCTGCCACAAGATGGCCAGCAGGGGAGGGCAGTTGAGAGGTACCAGGCCTGCAATGGAGGGCAGTTGGGGGTGATCAGGCCTGCAGGGGAGGGCAGTTAGGGGTGACCAGGCCCACAGGAGGGCAGTTGGGGGCAATCAGGCTGGCAGGGGAGCAATTAGACACCAATCAGACTGGCAAGGGAGTGGTTAGGGACAATCGGGAAGGCAGGCAGGCAAGCAGTTGGGATTGTGAGAGGAATGTCCAACTGCCCCTTTAGGTCTGATCCCAGTAGACCCCCTTGAGTGGTCCTGGATTGGAGAGGGTGCAGGCTGGGCAGAGGGACACACCCCCATGCATAAATTTCATGCCCTGGGCCTCTAGAGTATATATAGAGTGTGTACACACACACTCTGAGTGGCCAGATTATTATGCATTCAGAGATCATAATCCTGATGCATGAGATTTGTGCATATTAATAGAGGATTAATTAGCGGAAATATTTCAGTATTGCTATTTGCCCTTTTTCTATAATAGAAGAGTCAGAGATGAAAGAAAATTAGTAAAATGTATGTGAAAAATCTTCCTCCTGTCAGAGTCCGTGGGATCCAGAGTCAAGTCTCCACACACCTGTGGCACCTCAAAATTGCAGGAGACCCAGACTCAGCTCGCCTCGTCCCTATTGGGCGAGATCCAGACCTGGCCAGCCCAACCCTGTCTTCAAGCCCCACCCAGCGGAGGTGCAGCCTCAGGTCCCTGCTGATTGCTCCGTAAGACTCATTAAGGGAACTCAGCCTCCACTGTGGGTGCAGCCATCTTATGTTACGGAAACCCTGCCTTCTCTGTGGGCACTGCCATCTTTGTGATTGTCAATTTGCATATTCCCTCTTTATTAGATAGGATAGGTATCTAGGGTAGAAGTTGATCAAAGGCTATCCTCTGAATGTAAATGTTTGGCTCTAGTGAGAGGCTGGCAGCAATGTAAACTGGTGAAACCTGGGGGAGAAAAGATATGCATGCCCTTAAATCCTTAAATGATGAGAATTGCTTCTTGTGGCCTCTCATTTACAAACAGAATTGGCTTGGAAAGCAGAAGATTTAGTTTCCAGAATTATATTAGCTGCACCATCTTGAGCAAGTTAAACTCTTTCCTTTGATCCTTGAGTTTTCCTCCTCTGTATAAATTTGATACAACTGTTAGGATAGTCATGAGATTTTTAAAAATCATAGCACTTGAAAGTGTAAAATTTCCAGAATGTAAAATGTGGTCCACTAGCTGACTTCACTTGTTTAAGAACTTTTGTGTAGAAAAGTGTGTAGCTGTATTCTGTGTAGTCTAGAGAGTAGAATTTCCAAGGTCAGTGACTGAGTCTCATAGCTAAGGAAAGTATTCTATCATTTAGACTTGTCAAAAAATGAATAGTGAGCCTGGCCAATATGGTTCAGTGGTTGAGCATTGACCTATGAACCAGGAGGTCATGGTTCAATTCCTGCTCAGGGCACATGCCCGGGTTGTGGGCTCGATTCCTAGTGGAGGCATGTAGGAGGCAGTTGATCATTGATCAATGATCTTATCATTGATATTTCTATTTTTCCCTCTCCCTTCTTCTCTGAAATCAATAAAAATACATTTTAAAAATATTCAAGTGTGAGCTCTCCATTAGAGTGGCTCATACAGAAACTCTATGAAAAATGCTGATGATGGGAAGGTCTTTTTTGAACCCAAGAAATAGCTAGCATTGGCTTGAGCAGTGCCTCCTTGAGATAAGTCTGCCACCTGCACAGTCTAGACATAGAATGACAGCATCTGAGAGTGGGGAAGGATTGTGGACTCAAAGAAGAAGATAAGTATAGGCTCTTGTTTGTTCTGGAAATCTCTTCGACTTGACAGAAATTGTGGCCTGAAGGACTTGGTCTCAGTGAAACATGCTCTTCATTTTCATACTTTGGGCTTGGGTAATTAAGGATAAGGTGAAGTGGGCTCTCTGACCCTTATCCTATCTAATAAAGAGGGAATATGCTAATTGACCATCACCCCATCACAAAGATGGCTGCATCCACAGCTGAGGCCAAGTTCCTTTAAGGAGCTTTAAGCAGTAATCAGGGACCTGAGGCTAGGCCCTCCCCTGCCCCTAGGGGACTTGACAGGGGACCTCAGGCTACACCCCCCTCCCAGCATGGCTTGAAAGGGGACCTCAAGATGCACCCCCAGTGCTGGGTCGGGGGAACCAGGCTGCGATCCCTGCCCAGCGAGGCTTGATGACGGAACTGAGGCTGCACCCCCCTGCTGGTGGGGCTTGATGGGGAACCTCAGGCCATGACTCCCATGCAGTCCACCTTCTTTGCTGAGGAAGCTTTGTTGCATGTGGAGGACCTATATCCATTGTTACAGAAGCTGAAAGATTTCAGGTGTTTAGACCCTGCTGTCTTCAGGGGTAATCTCCCTGCCTGACTTCTTTGTGGTCAGGGCTGGGGGACTTCAGGCCATGCCCCCCATTCTGGCACCAGGCCAGGGAACTTGAGGCTATGACCCCTGCCCAGCACAACTTGACAAGGGTGGGACTGGTTGGGTCTGGAACTATCCCAATTGCAGGGGAGGGTGGTGCTGGCCGGGTCTGGGTCTCATGTGATTTTGAAGAATATGTGGGTGGGCGGGGACTTGACTCTGGGTCCTATGGTGAGCCCCAGACTCTGACAGGAGGAAGATTTTTATATACATTTTAATAATATTTTTTCATCTCTGACACTTCTATTATAGAGAAAGGGCAAGTAGCAATATTAAATTATTTACTCTAATTAATCCCCTTTTAATGTGCATGAATTTCATGCCCCGGGTCACTAGTCTATATTAATAAAAGGGTATTATACTAAATAGAGCAGTTAGACCAGATGTCTTCTGGATGTCATTTCAGACATCCTTCCTGACAAAGCCAGAGCCTGGACAGCACTGGGGTCCTAGTGCCTGCGGCCAGCACGGGCGAAGCTGGCCCGGGTCTCGGATGGTTGGTCAGAAGGAAGGAAGCCCAGGTCCTGGTTGCCTGTGGCTGGCCAGAGGAGGGAAGCCTAGGTCCTGGGTGCAGAGGCTGAGGCAGAGGCAGTTAGGGATGATCAGGCAGGCTGGCAGTTAGGAGCCAGCAGTGTTGGATTCAAGAGGGATGTCCTGCGGGATCTGGCCTAAACTGGCAGTCAGACAACCCCTGAAGGGTCCTGGATTGTGAGAGAGTGCAGGCTGGGCTGAGCATCCCCGCCACCCTCCCACCCTGCATGAATTTCATGCACCGGGCTTCTAGTATTAAATAAGTAATAGATATTATAAAAGTGTCTAATAAAAGAAGCATTGATTCCAGATGATTGTCTCTCCTTTGCAAGAGGGTGTTCTTCCACTCTATAGTGGGAGACCTGTCTCCTTCTCCCAACACCAGGAGTACGTCCCCAGACTTGTGGGTCATGGTGTTTATAGAGAGGCTTCATGCACCTTCTTAGCTTCTCACCTGCTTGAACATTGGCTGTAGAGATAACTTGGTTCTTGTCTTTCTTTGATCATGGTGTCTGTTCATACTGTGGGGGATCTTCTCCCCTCTTCAGAACCTTCTCTTTCAGCATAACACTGAGGACTATGCAGTTTCAGACAGATGTGATGTAATATGAAGCAATGTCTAGGGAAGAGGTGGTAGGCTGGAGGGCTGCCGTGTGGACAGTGATTGAACTAAGGCCCACAAATGTGGGCCAAGATAGCTGGGAATTCCTTATTTGGAAAATACCAAGTTCCCACTTGAAGGTATAATGGTATTTGATGTAGATAGAAGTGTACTTTCTTTTTACAACCTTAAAATAACAACCGTGACTATTGGCATCAGAGCTCACAGGTAGGTACCTTATCACCAACTTTTTATAGACATACCAAAGGTGTTCCCCTCTTCACATCAGTGTTCTTATGTGGTGTGAGGCGGACTTTAGTGACTCTTATTTCACATGTAATAGTCCATCTTCTTTGCTGAGGAAGCTTTGTTGCATGTGGAAGCCCTGTATCCATTGTCACAGAAGCTGAAAGATTTCAGGTGTTTAGACCCTGCTGTCTTCAGGGGTAATCTCCCTGCCTGACTTCTTTGTGGCAGAAGGTGCCCATGGCCTGCTTTAAGTAAAAATTTGTTGGCTTTGGGAAAGGTGTCAAATTCTTCACATTTTTCAGCCCTGTGACTGCTGCCTACAGGTAACAGATCTTATCTATCTCAGGTCCTGCCTTGAGTTGACGATTTGCTCAGGAAACTGACCCATTCCTTGTCTCCCTGGACACCCCTTGGGGAGTTTGGCTGAACACTTTTTTATTTAAGGTCGGATGATGAAGGGACTGAAAGCTAAAACAGTGGTTCTCAAACATGACTGCATATTGGCATCACCCGGGAGCTTCAAAAAACATGGATGCCTGGGTCCCACTCCCAGAGAGTCTGATAAATTTGTCCCTAGGGTGATCTGAACTGCGGGGGTTTTACTAGTAAAAGCTCCTTCGGAGCTTTGAACACGCAGCCTTGGTTGAGAGCCACTGTGCTGGAGAAGTGAGCCTTTCCCTTTTTCTACTTCCTCCGAACACCAAACAAAAGTTAAAAGCACAGTGATGAGTATAGTAGGAAAGGAATTGTACTTGGAGAAATTAGAGTGGAGAGAAGTTAAAACTCCCAGAGCTGTTTAATACAACGGAAACATCCAAGGTGAGAAACAGAAGTGGATCAAAGCCTGTTTAATGTCAGAGAGACTTACTGAGCCATTTAAGAAATGACCATCACATGGTCATACTGGAAATTTTCAGATAAAGTTCTCTATATTACAACTAAAGAGTGAATAGTGACTTTGAGGTGTACTTCTGGACTACCACACTCCATAAATCATTGCGTTTTTACTTTGGCCTCTATTCTCCAGCCTAATTGTTTGTTGGTTCATTGCAGGCCTTTTGCTTTGATCTCTGGCTTTTCCACTTACAAAGACTTGACGAACTTGGCTTCCTGGAGTGAAATTCAAATACACTCGTGAAATGTAAACAACATTCGTTTATTAAGAATTCTATAATCAAGGCAAATTGGCATGCTTATATAAGCAATTAGCTCAGAGAATAGAACGAGAAATAGGATGCTAGGTCAAGAATGAGCTGATTGTTCTCAATGCAAGAGCCTAGCTATTTCTTTAATAGCTGTAACATAAGCAAATGCACATTCCTCTTATTCATAATCTTTAGCATTTGTGATTTGGGTTTGAGGACAGCATATGTGGTTTTCTGAACTGAGAGGGTAGAAGCAATTATTGTTTCATTTTCATCTAGAAATATAAATAAATCTGTCAGGGAAATGTAGTTGGTTAATGACCAAACAAAACTTCCTAGTAATTGAGAATAGGACCAGAGAAGGTATGGATTTAAATGGGAATATTAAAAAAGTATAATGGAGTTTTATTTTTGTGGAGAAGGTAAATATGATGACTGTTCTACAATGGCAGGAAAATGGAAGATAATCTCACCTGCCTTCAGTAAAAAGATGTTATTACTCTTTGTATAGAGGAAGCACTAGGATCACTGGTAGACGTTGGATAGACATGGTTAGGTTTGCACTTGGGCAGCATTCAGTTTGCATAGGGAATTCAGTGCTGCCCAATGTCTCGCTTGGAAAAGCTGGGAACCTGAACGCAAAGGCTGTGAGTCAGATGAATAGCTTTATAGGTTAGTTTCAGTTCTGGCCCTTTCTGTCCCCAATTATGTTCAGCCTTATGGCTTTTCCAAGGAAGCTTTTCCTTTTTTTTTTTTTTTTTTAGTGATAATGGGGTATTTTGTCTAACCAGGATTCTTTATCCCCAAGGACTTCTGCCTGGTGAACCTAGCAAGCCAATTCAGTCCAAATGACTTGGGACCAGGATACTACACATTTGGAACAGGTGATTCCCCAGGCCTTATTACAAAATCATTATTTTATTGGCAGCTAATCAGGCCGTCCAGATGTGAACCCGGAGAGACGGTTTAGAACTGTGGCCTCCCGGGGTTGTTGGACCATTCAGCTTGCCCATGTTCAGCCTCTCTAACATCTTTTCACAGGGTCTGCCTTTTGGAAAACATTTGTTTGGTTTAGAAATCTCCATCTCATCTGTGAATTTACAGATCCCCACCCCTCAGTTAACAGAGTGATTCTTTAACCTTAGACATCTATATTTTTTGTTATTTTATCACCAATCATCAGAAATTCCAAGGTTGGTAGTTTTTCTATTGATAATGGAGAAATTTAAGACATTTTTGGTTTTCTAGAATTATACAGAATCATCCTTTAAATGAATTTTTTTTTGAAGAATAATATATAAAGAGAGATGAACTCACAACATTTAAGTGTACAACGTGGTGGAATTTCACAAACACACTGTTGTAACCAGCCCCTCCATGAGGATTCAGAATCTGTTTTTCTTCAAACATGGTTTCACTTGGCTCCTAGCCTGCATCCTCAGCCACACTCACTCACCTGAACTTATTCTCCAAGGGGCTAGACATATGGCAAAGAGTAGACCACAGGTTGTGCCTTGTGGCCTGATTCTAAATGACTCTAACCATGACACTTATACTACTTCCTTTGAGAGATTTCCTCCTTTCAAATAGGCCTGACCATTAGGAGATACTGACATTGTAGCATCTTTCTGTTGCTTTTAGCTATATCATCTACAACCCTAATGGTATTTCTTTTGCATGTGCCTGGAATTCCCGTTTTTCATAATATGGAGAAGAGGACATAGTGATTTATGTTCCTAGAGTAAAGCATGGATGGAGAGGATTTTCCACAGTCAAAATGAGCATCTGCAGTTTGGGCTTCAATACTTGGAATTATGCACTTGCAGACACAAATTTTATTTAGTTACTTTCAAGCCTAAATTCTGACCCCCCCCCCCCCAATCCCCAATCTTTCTTGATGCTTCTTTTGAAATATTAAAAGGTATAAGGTGGTGAATTTCATCTTCTGGTTCATTTTTCCCATCAGAGCCCTGTTTTGTTATTCCAGATATCGATCCCATTTGGTTGTGTTTGCTGTTAATGACCTTCCATACTCTCCTCTGTGATTTTGGTGCCCCTCCCTGGCTTCTCATCAAAGCTTTCTACTGTCTGGCCAGACCCATCTCTTCCTCTGTTTCCTTCCTTGACCCATACTTGAAGTTTGCTTTCTCCCTCTCCACAGAAGACGCCTACACTTTGCCTCCATGTCTCTTATCAAGTGATTCTTCTGCTTACTGAAAATGTATTCAGTATATAGCCTTTAAGGCTCCTCCAAAATCTCACCTTTTCCAATTACCCTTGCAGTTAGATCCACACCAGTTTGGGGAAGTGGGAAAAACAACTCTCCTCTCTTTGATCTGTTTATAGTATGAGTAGTATGAATTATTTCTCTTACTCATGAGGCCCTTAATTAACTATCACCTTGTGTGAGGCATGACTGTAAAATAAGGGGAATGCTTTTATGGGTAGCTCTGTAGTCACTCATTACACTCTGAGCCATCTGTTTATGTCCATGTTTTATTTGGTATTTCACATTGTGGGCTCCTGGAAGGCAAGGATTATATCTTACAGGTCCTGGCACTTTTCTTTATCCAGCACGGTGCTCCGTCCGGGGAAGGGTCTTAGCAGAAAATTGCTGACTTGGTTAGAGAATGGTGCCCACTTACACAGGGCCAGGAATTGAGGAGTTCTCTGAGAACCTATTGAACTGACCACACTGGGCTGACTGTTAATTGCATATAATTGGCCTTTATGTTGAAATGAAACTTTGTCACAGATTCTTACTCATCTTGGTTTTCCCCACACCACCTGACTCTAGATGTCCAAGAATACTAAAGGTTCAGAGGTAAAAAGTTGGAGTCATGTTTCATTTGACCCCTTACAGGAAATTGATGAATTAGGAGGTGTTAGGGCAGTTGAAGTGGCCAAAGAAAATAAGTAGTTTTTCCCTGTCACTAAGCCAGATTGGTGTGTCATAATATGCGGTCATTGGTGAGTGAGTACAGTGGCACAGTAGCACAGGGCTTTCTTGATGGAAAATGTCTTTCATGGCACTTTTACATTTGGACTGAGGTGGACTTAAGTGAGCAACATTTCTTGTTTTGGCATTTTAGTGCTTTGCTATTTGCAAAGTGCTTTCAAATGATCTTCTCTGAGTTTAAGAGTTCTTAATAAATGAGGCAAATAGGGCATGAGGGTATGTGGCTTGAAGTTATATAGGAAGGCGGTGAAGTTTGTGATCCAGTCCTAGGTCTTTTGAACTAAAACTCCCAGGGCATTTCTCTGTAAAGCAAGGTGATGTTTATGTGCTCACTCATATTCTGTTCTGTCCCTCATAAACATTATCTCTGCTGCTACCAAATGATGGAGACAGGATTTGAATCCAGGACTGTGTGATGAGAGAACCCATTTCTTTCTACTGTACTACACTATATATATTTTCTGAGTTAGCTATACACTGAGTGGCCAGATTATTATGGCCACCTGACGTTGTATGCAAATTAGCCGTACACTGCATCTTACGGGATATGGAAACCGAAGGCCTGTTTTAACACGTTGGCTGTCTGCAGTTACCAAGATAAAACATCTCCAATTCGCACAAGAATACAAGGATTGGAGAGTTGAGCATTGGAAAAAAGTCATGTGGTCCGATGAATCACGTCACTAGTTGCATCATGCAGATGGCAAAGTGAGAATTTGGTGGAAACAGCATGAAAACATGCACCCCACATGCATGAATACAACCCTTCAGGCTGGTGAGGGCAGTGTTATGGATTGGGACATGTTTTCCTGGCATGATTTAAGCCCTTTAATTCGTGTGGAACAACGTCTGAATAGCACAACATACCTAAGTATCATTGCTGATCAAGTTCATCCTGTCATGTTGATGGCATATCCCAATGGAAATGGCTTCTTCCAACAAGACAATGCGCCATGCCATGGTGCTTGTATTGTGCAGGAGTGGTTTCAAGAACATGAGGGACTTTACCTTGCTTAGGTGGCCCTCACAATCATCAGATCTCAATCCAATTGAGCATTTGTGGGATGAAGTTAAAAGAGCCATCAGGCAGCGGATTCCACATCCATCAAATCTCACAGAACTGGACAGTGCTATTCATCAGGCATGGTGTCAAATTCCTTGAATCACCTTTCAACATCTCTCGGAGTCAGTGCCAAGAAGAATCACCGCAGTATTGAAGGCAAAAGGTGGCACAACAAAGTACTGATGGCGTGGTCATAATAATCTGGCTACTCAGTGTAATATCTCATTACATGTATGCCTCTTGTTGTAATTCTTCATATACTCTCTGGACTACATTCATTAATTCATACACTAGCTAAACTGTGAATGTGTCCCACATCAGTATAGTTGTAGATATGATATACTGAGTTCCAAGGACTCAGAATGAAGGTGCTGTTTCTATGTTTTAAGTGTCCAGAAAAAGTCTCCTTGGAATAAATAGGAAGTAGAGAGATGCCAGGGTGGTCCCAACCTCTGCTGGACCATCCTCTTTATTCTATATTGGGCAGTTTTACTCATTTGTCACTGCTTTAATCACACAGCCCAAAAATATTTACTGAGCACTTACTATGTGCCAGGCAATGTTGTAGGCATTGGAGGTTGCGGTACTGCATTGAGGTGGACTGTCTGCTCCTGAGGCATTTTCTGGGAGAGGGCAGTGGGGGAGCCAGACATGAACGTGGTACATAGATACTATGTATGAAAGTGGACCTGTTCTGATACTGCAAAGAGCTATGAGAATAAACTAGGGCAATGTGAGGTGGTGCCCTCTTGGTTAAGATCTGAATGATGGAGAACAGGCAGCCAGGGCATGGAGATCAGGTAAGAACCCTCTAGCAGAATGAGTTCCATTTGTTTCTGCCCCTGCTGGCTCAGAATGGGGGTTCCACTGAGCCTGGACCAAATGAAGGGAACAGCATTGGCTTCAGACCTCACCAGTGGGGAAAACTCATGGTGGAGCGAGGAGTCTTTCCTCTGTCAATGCAGAGCCATTTCCTCTAAGTTTTGTGCAGTCACAGTTCTCTGCCACCTGTTACATACAAGTGATTTCTAACAAGTGATGGCTGCTCTGGACCCAGGAGACGTACAGAATGGAATATTTGGTTAGTGTCAACAGTGCCCTTGTGTAAGTAAAGGCACTCTGTAATGGCCCATTTTATGTGCTTGAAGCCAAAGGTTGACCTGGGTCAGGCAAGATAGGAGGACATTTCTTCTTCCTCTTCCTCCTCCTCCTTCTCTTCCTTCCTTGTTGCTCAGATTTTTTTCTCCTCCTTTTTAAAACATTTAACTAAGATTTTTATTCTGAAGTTAAAAATGGAAGTTGCATGTAGTTAGAATTCCTTAAGTTGTCCATAAAGGTACAAGCACAGTTCTGGATCTGTGCTCCTAGAAAGTAATTCTCATGCAGGTTCAAGTTTGAGAAACTCTGAGCTTGGCTGAAGGAGAAGCCACAATAGAAAAATCTGAGTGGAGCTCTGTGGGCATTTGGACCATTCTGCCTTTACTAGTAACTGGCCGTGGCTGGAAAATAGGTAGAGAATTCTGACATCGTGCTTGCCTATAGATTTATTCCATTCAGTATTACATTATGCCTTAAATCCAGGAGAGGATTTGTTTCTTGTGTAAATTTTAAAGTAGCCTTCAAGGTAAATGTGGGTTTGATGCATGTACAGAAATGAGGGCATTATAGCCACATGTTGTCATTTTTTTAATCACTTCAGTAAACATGGAAGGTCGCTTAGGGTACCTGAAAAGTATGCATCATCTCTGTTTTGTATATGAGCAACTTGAGTTGTTAAGGGACTTGCCTGAGGGCAGAGCATTTCTAGTAGGAGGAGTTGGAGTTAAAAAATCAACTTTATTGACTCTGAAGCTGTGCTCCTGATATACTCTTTTGAATCATTTACAAAATATAAGCATTGTAAGTATTAATATAATGGTTCAAAGTAAATTGAAAGCTCTGTGAGGGTAAGCTCAGTATCTTTTCAGCTTGTATTAATTTTGTTAATATATCCAGAACCACAGCAACAATATATCTTTCAAAAAAAATTAAAGATAAAATAATAACTGGATGAATAAGCCACTGTTCACTGTTGAAATGGTAAAGGCCAAATAAGCTTGTGATCAAGTTGGCTTATTTTGAGTAACAGTTGTCCTCTGAGAGCTTTCTGAAGGCTCTTTCAGACAACTGCCTCTGAACCTTTGTTTTTTTAAATGTTCCTAGTAGAATGGCTGTGTTGTTACAGCTTCAAGGCTGTGCAATAAACCTTTTGATCAGCCCTCGGTGATAACACACAGACTTGAACTTCCTTGTGAGGGGAACAGCTGTTAGTATCTCATGTTAGTAGGCTTTACATTGGGGTTTGCTTATTTTTAGTAAAGAAATTCCACATAATCCCATTCATTCATTCAACAAATGTTTTGTTTGGGTGTTCGTCCCAAGCCAGGCACTGTGGAGAAGCTGGGACACAAAGGTCAAAGTATCATCTCTCTCTCTGCCTTTGAGGAGTTAACTGCCTCGTGGAGATTCAGGTGTGTGTGTCTAAGTGTGCCCGTGCAGACCACTTGGGAGCTTCTGATAAAAAGGACTGATTTTCAGGGACAGCCTTTCGAGTGCAGAGCTTTCTCCTCCAAAGTGACAGATGGAGGTTTACTTCTGGGTTGTGCACATCAGAAACTAAGTGAATGTCTGCTGCACTCTCACCTTGCTAGAAGCAGGCAGTCTTCTCTACAGAGCTTATTGCTGGAAGTGCTGGCATTGGACCCCTGCGACCCAGAATGAGCGTTTAGCTGAACTATGAACCCAAAGGGTGTAGTTGAAAAAAAAAATGTTTGTTTATGAGCTTAGGCTTTGGACTTAGATGTGCGTTTGAATAAGGATTTTGCTGCTAACTGGTTAAGTGACCTTTCTAAGCCTGGTAGCCATGCCTGTCCTATGAGTTCAAGAGCTATGGGCTGTTTGTTGGGAATATTAAATGCTGTTGCTTAGTACAGTCAGCCAGTGACACTCAGGTAAGCACTTCACAAAAGGTGGTGGTTGTGGTTATTTTGCCCCCTTTTATTCGTCTTTGTTAAAGCACGGACTTTAAGGGTGAGGGGACTCTGATGGGACTTCAGTTAAATCATTATCAACCTGAATGTGAAGAGCTGAACTGAACTGATGGTGGCTTATGCTTGCTACTCTCACCTTGAGATTGCAATTACTGACTTCTTTCACACATGAATGTTTCCAAAGGTCTGGTCCATTGTACGTGGCCTCTACTTGGAGAGTTTATCTTGACCCCTGTACATTTTGTGCTGTCTAGAAAAAAGGCCTGGTGTGTCAGGGCATCAGACTGTTCTGTTTCAGAATCTAATGGAAGTGTTAGCTTTTTCATAATCGGAGCATGTAACCACACATGCACAGCAGTGCGACTGTGACCCCTCCACAGCTAGTTAACATGAGAAAATACATTCGGGTCATGACCATCCGGGCCTTGAAGAAACTGCTGTTGCAGTTTTGTTTGGCTCCAGCTCCATTCTGGAATGGATAGAGTCATTTGGACTTTATTCTGAATTCCAGTAGTGGCAAAAAAAAAAAAAAAAAAAAGAGAGATTTGTATAACTTATGTGTAGATAGCCTTCTGTTTGATTTAATTGAAATCCACCCTGGCTGGAGAGGTTAGTGATTAGAGCGTTGACCCGTGCCCTTGAGGGTCTCACGGCTGATTCCTGGTCAAGGGCACTGTACTTGGGTTGCAGGTCCAATCCCCGCCCCCAATCTGGATGCGCATGGGAGATAACCAATCGATGTGTCTGTCACATGGATGTTTCTCTCTCTTCTCTGACCCCCTCCCTCCCACTCTCCTTAAACATCAATGGAAAAAAATGTCCTCAGTCCTTGTGTGAGGATTAAAGAAACCAAAAAATTTCATCCTTGTAGCAAATCAAGAATGCAATGCCACCTGACTTGATCTAGGAAACAAAGTAATAAGTCATTACAGGTTTCATCCCCCCAATAACTCCTTGCTGCATTCTCCTCCCCACCTCCCAAAGGTTCTTTATTAATGTACTAGAGGCCTGATGCATGAAATTCATGCAAGAGCAGGCCTTCTTTCCCCAGGCTGCTGGCACCGGCTTCCCTCTGACCGCCTGCAGGCACCCAGGACCTGGGCTTCCCTCGCAGCCTGGCTTTTTGTCTGAAAGGACGTCTGATCTAATTAGCATATTATGCTTTTATTATTATAGATTGGGGTTACATCCTACACATCAGTCTTGCTGAATCAGAGCTATGCTGATGTAACAGGCCAGTCCCAAATTAAATCAGTACACTACCACCATCCAGAAATAAGAGCCTCAAATTTTCTGGAGATGCTTTTTATACACACTTCTTTCTTATTTCCCAGTGAGGAAAATTGCTCTTTTTCTCTCAGCTGATAAATGTCACTGTTGCCCTAAATTATATAGTGGCATTCCACTTTTTAAAGTTACTGAACTAAAAGAATATTTGATAGAATTTTAGACTAGTCTGAAATAAGATTTTGTGTTCTCAGACCCTTTTTGAAGGTCCTAAAATCTTGTGGGCTGAAGCTATGGGCATGTTTTTCTTCGTATCCCATTTTCATATCAAATAGCCTTAATTTTTGTATTTTAGTAATGAAGGTCTGAACCAAATCTGTCAGGCTGCCAGTGGCATTTATTATAGCCTTTAGTCAGCTTAGAATGGCATGAAAGGAAGTAATAAGCCAACTTTAAGAAGGTCCAGATGAAAAGGATTATAATGTGGTACAAAAATATTAGCAGGCCTGGCCTAGCTGTGTGACTCATTCCTTTTGGAGTATCCATTTTGACAGCTTTTTTGAATCACACATCAATCACAGTGTTGGTATTTTTTTTGGGGGGGGGTGGTGCTAGACTTTACCCTAATGCTCATGATGGTAACTGCCAAAAGTGAACAAAGAGGAGAATTAGAAATGAAACATAAGAATGTCACAAACGTTTATTTTTTTTCTTGAACAGAAACAAAATTAGGAGTTCGAATGTCTGTTTCATTGCCCCAAGAAAACCACTGCTTTACCAATGAAAGTATGGCCCTTGTGGGTCATCCCAGCCTTTGCCTGTAGGAGCTGTTCTTCTTCTTAGTTTCCATTCAAGGGTTTTCCTCCCAAACTCTCTCCCCCACCCTAGGAATAATTCTTTTAAGGCTTAAGGTTTATTTCATGATGTCCTGGTGACTAAGCTTGCTTTTGGAATCACTCCACCCTGTTCTACATGTAGTCCTTCTGGGAAGAAACTCCCATGCACTTCAAAGGAGCAGCAAAGATACAGGGTGTATCTAGAAATAAAAATGTGACCCTTTGTCTCTCCTTTTCACCTCTCTCTGACCGGCATCCTTCTGTGCAAACAGATCCTCGTAATCGTTGCAGCCTATCATGCTGGTAAATGACTTGCACCACTGCTCCAAGGATGTGCTGTAACGTCACGCAGAAATCTCCTTCCATACCGTTGCATGTGTACTTTGCACAGCATGTGCTTCAATACGAGAAATAGTCCTGTGGATATGCTCTTAAGGAGATAGTGTCACATTACAGAATATTCTGTTAAAGTACCCACCTTCCTACTTAAAGAGAGAATGTCACAGGTACATCCAAGCTTCTCTGCCCTCGTGTCCTCCCTTTTCCATTCAGAAGTAAAACCACCCTGCCTGTCATCCTACGCACGTTTAGCACAATTTATAGTTGCTTGATTTTATAGAGCCAGTCTCATCACCCACATGTACTTCTGGCGCGACGCATTTAGTTTTGAGAAATACTTCATTTTGACACATGTAGCTTCAGGTCATTTAGCTTTTACATCATAGTCATGAATGAGTGTACCATCAGTTATTTACAGTTGGTCCTCCTCATTCCTGGAATCTGGATTTGCACATTTGCCTCATGGATACAATGCATGTGTTAATCCGAAAAGGAATACCTACAGTGTCTTTGTGGTCGGTCATTGGTCATGTGTGGGTCACAGAGTGGTGACAAATTGCAGTCATCTGCTGAGCAGTATCCCAGCTGAGGTAGAACCATGTAATGCTCCACCCTCCTCTCTCAGCTCTCCCACTGTAAACAAGTGTCCTTTTCGCATTCTGTTTAGTGCCAAGCCTTTCACATTTTTATGCTTTTCGTTGATGATTTTGTTCCATGTAACGGCCTCCAGCTGTAGTGCGGAAGTGCTGTGTAGTGTTCCTGAGCACCAGAAGACTGGAGTGTGCCTTCTGGAGGAAAGACAGAGCTTTGTTCGGACCTGAGTTAGCTCTCGGCTGTGAGTTCAATGTCAGTGAATCAGCAATATATATTAAATAAGGTACCTCTTAACAGAAACACACATAACACGGTTTTATGTGTTGAGGTGATCAGAGGCTTGCAGAAACCTATTCTCTGTATTTCCCCTGAGAAGTGATTGTTCCGTGCTTGCTAACGCAGTGTGACTTTCTAGGACATGAGTCTTATGAATAATGGGAATCAACTCCTCTGCCCTATTGATGGGTATTTAAGGTTAGTTGCAATTTGTTATTATAAGTAATTCTTATATAATAAAGAGCTAATATGCTAATTAAACCGAACAGCAGAACGACCTTCTGGATAAAGCAGGGGCTGTGAGGGCCGAGCTCCTTGCACGAATTTTGTGCACTGGGCCTGTAGTGTTACAATATAATTCTGGTGTATATCACCTGATGCACAGGGGTAAGTTTCTTAAGGTTATATACATAGAAATTCAATGACAGGGTCCCAGGTTTGCCCATTTTCAACTTGTGTGATTATCATGGCAATGCTCTCTAAAGTAATTATTCCCCTGGTGTAGTAGATATTAGTAGGATTTGCCACCCTCTATCTTGTCTGCTCAGATTGGGTCTGTGTATCAGAGAATTAACAAATATTTTTTAGCACCTATCTGGTGCTAGAGATTATGAGTAATAGCAGAGAGCTGTCATCCAGGAGTTGACTATACTGTATATTTCCAGTGGTAAGATTTAGAAGCACAAAACAAATTTAAAAAACCTACTTGTCATTTTAAATAAATTTTATCTCTGAGTGAGATGAATATAAATTGAGGTTGTTTGGAGAATGCTTAGTGTCACATTAGCAGCTAACATTCATTGCCTTTTCCTTGTGCTGGGCTAGACATCTTTTATTGCAGTTAATCTTAGTAATAAACCAAGAGGGTAAATACCATTATTCATCCCATTTTACTTAAGAGGAAACAGGTGCAAAGAGATTGAGCAACTTGTCTAAAGTCACATAATTAATAAATGACAACAGTCAGGTTTTCAACTTAGGCTCCCTGATGCCTGCTCTCCCAGTTTATTTTTATTTTTTCCTTTATTTCCCTCCCCCACTATCATTTATCTTCCCTGTGTCCTCTTCCACCTCCACTGATCTCTCAGTGTTAACCATTGTGCTCTATCTGCATCAGCTTGCCACTTAATTTCTTCCATGTAGCCATGACCTAAAGGTAGTTTGTCTTAATGTAACATACAGACACAATTCAAGGGAGTTGGGGTCTAAAATTTACTATATTTGTGAGGTCTGTGGACTTCACAAAGTAGCACCATTCTCAGAAAAATCATTCCTTTTCTTGGGTTTATGTTTCTGATTTGCATTTTAGCCCTGAAGGCTGGAATGACTTAGACCAGGGGCTTTAATCCCATCTGTACCAGCCACATCCCTAAGATCTCTGTATTTTAACTTCACCATCTGTAAATGGCAATAAATAAATAAAGATGTTCTTGCTATCTCAGAGCATTGATGTGGGATAAGTCCTGCAAAGAGCTTTGGTAGAGGGAATTTCTTTTATACATAATAATTACGGAAAGAGGAATTACATTTGGTTTTAAAGTCTTGTTACTGTAACATCATCAAATATAACATTTTATACTCAATGCAAATGCTAAATGTCTTTAAAAGTATTTTTTTTCCAACTAATTCAGATATGTTCCAATTGTGGAAGATTAATTAGAAAGTGCAGTTTAGAAACAGAAAACATACACATTTCTAATTCCATTGCCCAGAGATAATTACTATTAACTGTTTTGGTATGGATATTCTTCCAGTATGGTTTGTTTTCTTATGTGCATCCATGCCACGAACATCTTATCTTTCATTAGAATTTCCGAGTGCTTGTAAACTGTTAAATAGATGGGCATTTCACAGTTTATTTAACTAGTTCCTATTGTTTGAGTCTCAGGATGGTCTGTCTCTGTCTCTGTGTTTGTCTCCCTTAAGTTTTACCAAGATGAGTACCCTAGTAGCCGAGTCTTGGCACACATTCTCAATCTTTCCTTAGGAAGATGTTGAATACAGTTTAAAGAGGCAGTTCAGAGTGGTGAAAATTAAACAGGCATTAGGAGAATTAGACTTGACTTTTAACTTTGTCATTAATTGTTGCTGTAACCTCTACATCACTTTCTTTCCTGTGCTTATTTTACTTCTCAGTATCAGGTAAAATGAGCTAACTCCTGAAGGGGATTTAATTCTGACTGCAATCACTTAGGATAGGTCAGTGGTCAGCAAACTGTGGCTCGCAAACCACATGTGGCTCACAAGCTACGATTTGCTGTTCTGTTGACTAATGAGTTTGCCGACAACTGGGATAGGGGCTTAATCACAAGGAGCAACAACAGCCTGTAATTATTGAAATCGAGAGTCTAGGTCAGTGGTTGGCAAACTCATTAGTCAACAGAGTGGCAAACTGAGGCTTGCTAGCTGCAGTTTGCCAACCACTGGGATAGGTTATAGACAAGAAATTGGACTGGAAGGATTTATGTATCTCTTCTGATGAATTCTGTTTGGTAGTTTTCGTTGTTTTTGGTGATGCCAAAGGTACTGAGGATCCTGTTGTGTATTAGAGTCATAGTTATAGTAATCCTTAATCAGTGATTATGATTAACTAGAGGCCCAGTGCATGACATTTGTGCACTTGGGGGGGTGTCCCTCAGCCCAGTCTGTGCCCTCTCACAATCCGGGAGTAGGCCTAACCCATCAGTTGGACATCATTAGCACTACCGTGGAGATACAGCATGTGAGTATCTCGCCAGCTGTGCCCAGCTTCTGGCTGAGCGGTGCTCCCCTGTGGGAGTGCACTGACCACCAGGGGGCGGCTCTTGCATTGAGTGTTTGCCCCATGGTGGTCAGTGCACATCATAGTGACGGGTTTTGCTGCCGTTTGGTTGATTTGCATATTAGGTTTTTATTATATAGGATGGTGTCTGAACTTGAGCTTATTCTGACTTTAGGAAATCCTTTATTGACTAAGCTTGCTTAGTAAGCCAATCTTTCCAACTGATAAATGGATAAACAGAACTGGCATGTTCATACAATGGGATACTATCCTATATAATAAACTCTAATATGCTAAGTATCTGTTCGACTGATGGGCCATTCAGCCAATCAAAGTATAATATGCTAATGATATGCTAAGGCCACTAAATCGCTCACTATGATGTACAATGACCACCAGGGGAAAAAGTCAACTGGTTGCTGTGATGTGCACTGACCACCAGGGGGCAGATGCTTTGACCTGTAGGTTAGCTTGCTGCTGGGGTTTGGCTAATCAGGACCCTGGAACCTTCCCGCAGTCCCTCCTCAGCTGGCCAACCTCCCTCATCCCTTCCCAGCCCTGATCATGCACCGGTGGGGTCCCTTGGCATGGCCTATGCCCTCTCTCAATCTGGAACCCCTTAGAGCAGTGGCTCTCAACCTTTCTAATGCTGCGACCCTTTAATACAGTTCCTCATGTTGTGGTGACCCCCAACCATAAAGTTATTTTTGTTGCTACTTCATAACTGTAATTTTGCTACTGTTATGAATCACAATGTAAATATCTGCGTTTTCCAATGGTCTTAATGACCCTGCTAGCAGTTCTCAACCGAAAAACACAGATATTTACATTAAAATTCATAACAGTAGCAAAATTACAGTTATGAAATAGCAATGAAAATAATTTTATGGTTGGGGGTCACCACAACATGAGGAACTGAATTAAAGGATCACAGCATTAGGTTAAGAATCACTGCCTTAGGGGATGTCACAGAGCTGGTTTCAGCCCAATCCCATAGGCCAGGCGAGGGTCTCCACTGGTGCACAAATTCGTGCACTGGGCCTCTAGTTTGGTCATAAAAAGCATTAAAGCACTGATACATTCTACAACATGGATGGAATTAGAAAATATTTTTTAAGTCCAAGAAGCCAGTCCACATAGTAAATGATTCCGTTTATATACACTGATCATAACAGGCAAATCTAGAGAGACAGAAAGGGGATTAGGGCTGGGAAAAGGGGTGACCCTGGGTACCTTTGGATGGGTGATAGCTAAACGGTACAGAGATTCTTGTTGAGGTGATAAAAATGTTCTAAAATTGATTGTGATGATGGCTGAAAAGCTCTTAAATTCACTAAAGACTCTACATAACATTAAAAGGGTGAATCGTATGGCATGTGAGTATCTCAATAAAGCTGTTACCCAAAAAAGCCAGATTCTAAAAAGCTTTTGTTTCAAGTTTTCTAGATGTTGGAATTATAGCCAAGTGGAAATTAATTGTATTAAACTCCTCATGAGTTGCTGCTTTGTTTCCTGAGAATCTCAGTGTGAATCTCAATAAAGGAGGTAACTGAACCACAAAGCTCTTCTCTCCTATGGAGTTTTTATTTTGAGGGCTTTTATTAAAACTATTTGGGATCTGCTATGGCAAAAATAAATTAATTAATGGACAGTACTATCTATCAGATACCAAATATAAAACTCAACCCACCAGTAAAGCTATTAAAATACTGACTTTTCAGCCCAGACAGCATGACTCTGTGGTTGATTATTGACCCATGAACCAGGAGGTCATGATTCAATTCCCAGCCAGGGCACATGCCCAGGTTGTGGGCTTGATCCCCAGTAGGGAGCGTGTAGGAGTCAGCTGATCAATGATTCTCTCTCATCATTGATATTTCTCTCCCTCTCCTTTCCTATCTGAAATCAATAAAAATATATTTTAAAAAATTGTCTTTTCAGAAGTATCCAGAATGAGTATTTTACAAAGCACTTCAAAAACTCTGAGACACAAAGGAGATAAATCATAAAGTATTGAGAGCCCTGGCCAGGTGACTCAGTTGGGTGGTATATCATCCCATACACAAAAAAGTTTCGGGTTTGATCCATGGTTGGGGCACATATGGGAAGCAACCGATGGATGTCTCTTTCACTCTCTGTCTCCCTTTCTCTAAAATCACTAAACACATCCTCAGGGGAGGATTCAAAACAAAACCAAACTATACAGTGTTGAGATTAGCCATGTTTGTTGTTCTTGGTGTTGTCCATGTTTGAATTCATGGCATTGCATTTTCTTGGTTAATTGCCTGAGTGTATTACCAAATGGCTCACATACTACTATTGGGGCAGTTCTTCCCCTTAGGTATATTAAGTATGGAAACATGAATTTAGCCAGGGAAAACAGAAGTAGGGGTAAAAATTGGGTCCTTTAGAAATTCAGACCATATTTGGTCATTTTTATTGAAATTTTCATATCCTTTAGGAATTTCTACCAGAATCATAAACATTAAGGTAAACGTTCAGTCAAAAAGTTTGTTTTCCCTTACAATGGTGTGCAGTTATATAAGTTTTGTCTTAAGCCTCTCTTGATCTACCATTGCAAGTTGTCATATCAGCCAGAGAGCCAGGCTTTTACACCAAAATACTAGTAAACCATAAAATATATCTTAGACAGTCTTAATGCAGCAAAAGCAAATTTGGCAGAATTTCTGAAGCAATTCCATGACTCGTATTTCCAATAAATTAATCTATTTAGATATGCTTGGAGTACTTTTCCTGGAAAAATGGTATATTATGCAACTAAAGGAGACTAACTCAGATCTTGGGATTAGTCTGTGACTTTGATCTTACGTAAATGAGATTCTTTAACAGTGTTTCTGTTTAGTATCTAAAATAAATCCAGCTTTATTCAAGAAAGTTTTTAGCTGGGTAGTTTTCTGTGTCATTACTTCGAGGTCAGAATTGTTATGCTGAGTGGAATTTGTTAATGGGTTCTTGAGAGATTGAGAGGTATTGATTTTAGAGAGAGGGAAGGAAAGAGAGAAACAAACATTAATTTGTTGTTTTCTTACTTATGCATTCATTGGTTGATTTTTTTGTATGTGCCCTGACTGGGGATCAAACCCACAACCTTAGTGTATCAAGATGACACTCTGACCTACCCAGCCAAGGTAGGATTAAGAGGTCTTTTCCTCCTGTCTAGAACATTGCTCTGGCCACCCTAAATTATACTATTTATTTTAATTAAACTGAGAGGTTTTAGAGAATTGAGGTATAAAATGAAGTACAAGTATTTGAAGATTTTCAATCCACATGTTATTGCACACCTACTGTGTGCCCAGCACTTAGCATGTGATTTGTATATTCATTCAGTAAGGATTTATTGGTGAACCTGGTTTGCTGGGCACTATATTAAAGTAAACAGAAATGAAAAAACAATGTACTTACATGTAGTAAATGCTGTAATAGGACTTTGTATTAAATGGCCAAGGTGGTATGTTATTTGTAGGCAGAGATTGGCAAGGAGTTAGACAAGAAACTGAAGATATTTTTCTTGAATTGGAGAGTAGAAGATGAATGTGATGGCTTGGGGTTAGGGACAGTTGGGGGACAGTTTTGGGGGAAGGCATTGTAGGAAAGGAATGAAGGTATGGTGTGTTTTGAGGGACTGCATGTAGTTGATATTAGAATGAACATAGGGTGTCTGTAGAACTGACAAGAGAAGTGATAAAAGTCATGTTTTAGTAATGTTATCTGAGAGGAATCTTAGGATGGCTTAGAGTGAACAAATTCAGAGTTAGAAACCCCACTGAATAGTCTGATGCCATAGTCAGGAAGGGCACGACTGTGGAGATAGGACAGGACAGGTATGTGTAGGAATGAAGAAGGAGAAAGGAGAGAGTTGGTGTCAAAGAAGAAAGAGAAGGGCTTGGTTTAAATTGGTTCTTATTTGGATCAGGGACTACTTTGAGATTCTTAGGAAAGCTGTGGATCCTTATCTCGAGAGAAGTCCATAGATATATCTACATGTAAACAATAACAGGCAGTTCCAGAAACCCTTTCATAGACTATCAGAGCTCTGTGGATCCCTGGTTTGGAATTCTTGGTCAGTAGAATGAGGGAGAGAAAAGAATCAATAACTCCATGTGTACTAGCGTCTGGGAACTTAAGAGATTATTATTATTATTATTTTTAAAATATATTTTATTGATTTTTTACAGAGAGGAAGGGAGAGAGATAGAAAGTCAGAAACATCGATGAGAGAGAGAGACATCGATCAGCCGCCTCCTGCCCGCCCCACAGTGGAGATGTGCCCATAAGCAAGGTACATGCCCCCGACCGGAATCGAACCTGGGACCTCTCAGTCCACAAGCCGATGCTCTATCCACTGAGCCAAACCAGTCTCGGCAAGAGATTATTGTTGTAACCAGACAGAGTGGGCCAATTGGGTAGAGTATCTAGTGTCATAGAAAGCAAGGATGAATTGAGATTTTGGAGTACATTGAGATTTCTCTTTAAGAATAAGTACAGTGCATTTACCTCTGGCAATGTATTTATTGTATGTGTACTCTGCTTGATGAAACATAATAAAGTATACTACTTGGCTGGATGCAGGGTTTAGACTAATACTGGTAGGGCTGCAGTTTCAAAGGTGGTATGTCCTGGTTTTAATACTCATATCAATGATTTTATTTTGCTTGTTTTGTATAGGAGGCTATACTCTTTAAAAATTTTTGTAAATTTTATTATTGACAGTATTACAGATATCTGCTGTTTCCCCCCCCCCCCCTTTTTGGCGTCCTCTACCCCAGGCCTTCCCCATGCTCTTGTTCATGGATTATGCATATATGTGTATATGTTCTTTGGTTTATCTTGTCTTGGCCACTCCCTCCTGCCACTGAGGTCTGCTATTCTGTTCCATGAATCCATACCTCTTGACCTATTTTGTTTGTCACTTTATTTTGTTCTTTAGATTCCACGTACAAGTGAGATCATGTGCTTTTTGTCTTTCTCTAACTGGCTTATTTTGCTTAGCATAATAGTCTCCAGGTCCATTCATGCTGTCTCAAAGGGTAAGAGATCCTTCTTTTTAAAAGCTGCCTAGTATTCCACTGTGTAAATGTATCACAGCTTTTTTATCCACTCATCTACTGATGGGCACTTGGACTGTTTCCAGATCTTAGCTATTGTAAATAATGTGGCTATGAACATAGGAGTGCATATATTCTTCCTGATTGATGTTTCAGGATTCTTAGGGTATACGTAGTTCCAGAAGTGGGATCATGGGTCAAATGGCAGATCCATTTTACTCTTTTAAAAAATATGTATACTTTTATTGATTTCAGAGAGGAAGGGAGAGAGAGATAGAAACATCAATGATGAGAGTCATTGATTAGCTGGTTTCTGCATGCCCCCTTCTTGGCTTGTGCCCTGACCAGGAATTTAATGGAGATCTCCTGGTTCATGGGGGTTGATGCTCAACCATTGAGCTACACAGGCCGAGCAGGTCCATTTTACTCTTCTTGTGCATTGTCAGTCATGACTTTAGCATTTAGTGAGCATTTTTATGTTTTCATCTTTGATAAAAATGTGACTGATGGCTGGTGACTAATAATGAGGCCAAAAAAACTGAATTATCACAGCTAAGCAGGTCTTTTTTTCTACACATTTAATGCCTTTACACTCATATGTTTCATATTTTGGTTGACAAAGTTCTTAAGCAGTAATTTCTTCATCTCAGGAGTCAGCTGGAGAATTTCTTGGATCCCCAAAGCACTGAAAATTTGTGAAACAGGTTAGAAGGGGATTGTGAAATCAGAGGCTGTCTTCTAGGTGTGTGAGGTCATAGTGTCTTGTTTCTCTTGTATCAGATTAAAACGCACCTCAGGCCCCAGGAAATTAACTATGCACCTGGTTCAAAGAGATTTTTGTATTTTGGTATTTAACAGTTTTTTTTTTCTTTTCTTTCTTTCCATTTGAAAGCTCATTGGTGAGGAAGGTTTATGGGAACTTGTTAGAAATGCAGGTTCCTCCTAAATTACTGAGTCAGTCTACATTTTATCAAGATCCCACAAGTGATTCATATGTCTGCTCAAACTTCTGACTTACTGGGCCAGTTCACCTACTCTCCAGGAACGTGGGCTCTTAGAGCCCCTTTGCTGAAGTTCAAGGCCTTTTCATTTATTTTCTCAGATCTTTCATACATAAATTTTTGTGGAATTAAAGATGATTTAGGTGCCCCTGAGCCTTTTGGGTTTAAGCCTGGTAACTGGAGTTTGTATAATCTCTTTCCTCACAGAGAAGATTATTTTCTAGATTTAAATTTTTTTTTTTTCTGAAATGGGCAAAATACTCTTATTAGGGTCTGATTGCTACAAGCAAAATAAAATAGCTCCTGACACATGTGTTTTATGTTCTTCTTACTCTTAAGATCTAGGGACATATGACCATATTTTTTGTTTCATTTGAAAGGTTATTTTGTTAAGCAGAAGGTACTGGTGTCTCTTCTTGTTTCTGAAGAATAGAACAAGTTGACCATTGGTCTTTGGAGTCTCTTCAGGCAGGTATGGTTCACTAGATTAGAGTGTTGTCCCATATGCCGAAAGTTCGTGAGTTCGGTTCACAGTCAGGGCAGATAACCCAGGTTGCAGATTTGTTTGTTCCCTGGTTGGGGTGCGTGTGGGAGGCAACTATTTGACGTTTCTCACTCATAATTGATGTTTCTCTTGTCCTTCCTCTCTTTCTAAAAATCAATGAAAACATATAAGCATAACCAATGAACATAGACACTGGGGGGTTGAGGTATGCCTGGGAGGGAGGGGGGGCAATGGGGAAATATGTATAAAAAATTAATAAAAAATTAAAAAAAATAAAAAAATAAAAAAAATAAATGAAAACATTCTCAGGTAAGGAATAAAAAAAGAAAAAAAATGAAAGGAATTAACAAAACAAATAAAGGGAGGCAAGAAGGAAGGGGAAGAACTAAAAGTCAGTTAAATGGGAAATGAAAAGCTTAATATTGGTAATTGTTTTATAAATCTTTTAGTTTGGGGATTCTAAGGAGAATTCCTTGAAGCATTAACATTTTTCTCTTGATTTTTGACTATCAGAGCTTTATCTGTCTCTTGTTTATATAAAAAGTTTAATTTTGGTGGAAAAAAAGCCATAAAATGTATTTTTTTTATTCTTTTATTTTTTAAGCATCAGAGATTTTTTTTTTAGGCATTAGTCTTCACCTTTTGCATCACCTTTTACCTAAACCATTTACATTAGATTGCAGGTTCAGCATTGTTTTGCTGGATTGTAATTTAATAAACCTGAAAGGTTTCTTCTCTATTTCACCACAGTTCAAATTAGTACTTACAAAAGCCACGTGACTGATTGGCAGATAAAACTTGGACAAGTGCTTGCCATGCAGTTAAATTACAGTCTTCTCACCTTAAGTATGGCTTTCATTGTACAGTAATGTCTATTTGCTTGGTGTCCTGCCTTTGGCATTTCATTTTATTGAGTTTGTTTGCATCACTGTTAATCCACAAAATTTGTAGGTCTGGTAAGGCTGATAAGTGAAGGAAGTAGAGGTTCGTTTGTGCAATCACTGCATGCCAATTGTCTAAGCCACTAAGGCATGCAATTTAGCCTTCCATGACTGAACATGTACACAATTGACATGAAAGCATTTCTCTCTTTCCCTAGGCAGGCACATGGGGTCTGAGTTAGTGTGAAAGAATGCACGGATGTGGAACCTCTTCTGCATTTGTATTCCTTGGAAAGTATCCATCTTCCAATTTTATTTTAACATGGAGAAAGAAGCTTATTTTCTAGGAATGCTATAAAATAAATAATGAATACTTCATAATAAAGCATTTATAACAAATGATGAACTGTTGTTGGTTATTTATATGCATCTCCTTGGCTCTCTTTGGTTTTGAGGTTTTATTGGTTCTTTCTTTGCTCTATATTATGAGTGGAGAGTAGATGATGAAGCCTGAGAGGAAAAAGAGTGGGCAGAAGGCAGATTAAAAAAGGAAATGCTGCCCGCTGGAGTGGCTCAGTGGTTGAGCATCGATCTCGGAACCAAGTGGTTGCTGGTTCCATACCCAATCAGGGCACATGCCCGAGTTGTGGGTACAATCCCCAGTGGGGGCAGGGGGTGTACAGGAGGCAGCTGATTGATGATGTTCTTCTTTCATTGATGTTTTTATCTCACTATCTCTCTCCCTTCCTCTCTCTCTAAAATACCAATAAAAAATACCTATAAGGAGTGGGATTGAGGGATTCATTTCAGAGGTGTCTCTTTGACATTGGGAACTATTTTGGAGACTGGCTACACAGAAGGACATTTGATTTTTCAAACATCTTAGATGTTTTCTCCTTCTAATGGTAACTCAGATAAGACTAATTTATAGCTTTTTAAAGATCACACATGGAGCAGAGTATATGGGAGACACTAAAGTTCTCAACTTAGTGGGGAGATTTCATATACCTTAGGGTAAGAATTTTTCTGTGGCTAATGAAAATATTTTAATTAATTCAAATGCATAAACTAATTGGCATATATTACTGGCCTGTTACATTTTTTGAACCCTAAGATTACTCAGTAGAGAGATAAACTATAGTTAGAGGTCTACCAATGGAGAGTCTAATTGAGTATGTGAGGCAGACTTATGGTTCATAACATGTTCATTATATAAAAGATTCTCTTGCAAGCTTGGTCAGTTGCCTGCCCTATAATAGCTTAAGTAAACTCCGAATAGCATCTATCGTGAATTGATAGCTATTCTCTTTATAGTTGGTTGGAAGCTTTTGGTTTATTTTTAGATTTCTAGTTTGGCATAGGGTCGTATAAGGAAAAGTTCATTTACTATGTCTGACAAATGACCCATGTTGGTGATGAGTCTCATTTCACCATTTATTTTTGGGTTGCTTCTACATGTTAGGGGAGAGTTTTCATTCTATGCTCACTCAACTTGATAAAGACGTTGGCCTCTCCCATTGTGTTTTAACCGTGGCAGAGTCTTTATGGCTAACTTCACTTTTGAGAAATTCTTTGCAGTTTTCTCTAGGCAGCCCAAACACTGGCCATTTAATACCAATTAAAGGCAAGAGCTGTTAGTGTCAATGTATTGTGATTAGTTATAGCCCATATTTCAGTCATCTGAGATAGAGCTGCTTTTTGTAGTTCATTGAAGACTATTTAACTTTTTTTTTTTTTATTGTTGGCTGATGAAATCTGAGGAGGAGGCAGATGATAAAATCCGAGGAAGAGAGAGAGAGAAACAATAAATGATGAGAGAGAATCATTGATCGGCTGCCTCCTGCATGCCCCACACCAGGGATCAAGCCTGTGCCTGTTGATTCCTTGTGCCGATTCCTGACCTGAAATTGAAGAACCATGCCCTCCAGGTTCGTAGGTCAATGCTCAACTGCTGAGCCACACCGGCCAGGCAGGAGGAGTATTTTGACATCAAGGAGAGTTATCTCGGAATCAGAAAACATGAACACTTGTTGGGTATATAAGGGAGCAAACATAATGAAGTCAGATAGCCCTTGACCAAGTCAGTGATAGGGTTCTAGTTCCAGCCTTAACACTACCTGGGTGTGTGGCTTGGGACAAAATATTTAATCTCTACTAGTTTTCTGATCCATAATAAAAGGATTTAAACTAAATTATTTTATTGCCCACCTGCTTCTGAAATTTTGTTAAAAATTGGCTATTCTCCTTATAGGTCATATGCAATGTTATGAGATTAAGTTTAATTCTTTAACTTGAGGTTTTGAGAATCAGACTTTGTAAAGGAATTCTTAGATGATGATGAGGGAAGTGTAGTCCCTCATGAGGGTATAAATAAGAATTGGAAAGTTTTCTCTGTGAACAGTTTAGGAGACTTTGACTTCATGCCAGAATATAGGTAGAAGAGTAGAATTATGTTTGGCTCAACAACAATAAAAAAAGAAGAAGAAAAAAAGAGAATTGGGTTTAGTGTTTCTGAAGCACTTTGGTACAGTGGGATTTTAAAGGAAATCCCTTGCTGGAAAGGATATTTTTAACTCTGGGATATGGGTATTCAATCCAATTTATGAAGCATGACTTTGTAATTTTTTGTTTTTCTTTTCACTAAAAATGAGGTCAGATGATGGGATGAAAGTGTTCTGAGTTTGAGAAGTAGGCTAGGAGGTGTTCTTTGCATACAAAAGATTTTTTTCTACATGTGATTGGTTGTTCAAGGTAAGAAATGTGCAATCCTGTACAAAACTTTTTAGTTTATTTGACCTAAACTGATGACAACTTATGGGAAGCAAAATATCAATGGATTGAGAAAATGCTATGTAGAGTGGCCTTTTGCAGCTTATTTTTATACATTAGAACAAAAGGAGAAGATAAAAGGAGGGTTATATAAAATTCATTGGTGGTAGATTAAGGGGGTGAGAGAAAGCAAAGTAGGGAAATCTCTAGGATTGGATAAAATGGCAAAAGTGAGAAACACATACTTTTATAATGGTGAGTACAGGATAGTAAATATTTACAGCACATAGAGATGGTATGTGAGGACTGAATAACATGGTCTCATGCTCTAGTGCTGGTGGTTAGGCCTTGAGGGGTCTGGAAAAGGAGATTATCTGACATTCCAAAGATATGTTATTCTAGATGCAAAAAGCCAATGGATAGGCTCATTTAAGGTAAAGATGACCTTTGTTAAGGAAGCTATAGGCCTAGGACATGATTAGCCATTAGGACCCACTTTCAGTTAGGAAGTTTTATGTTCAAGCCATCCTGTGTGATTGCTTTCAAGTCTCGGAATGTGTAAGGCCTACCATGCAGGCCTCCCTGAGCTTGTCAGGTATAGTATGTGGCCCCCTTTCCATTCACAGTTGTGTGGACAGTGGGAAAGTATATTTGAAGCTATGGTTGATGTATGTGATTCTGTCCTGCCCCTCTCCCCCTATCTTTCATATGAAAGACTAGAGGCCCAATGCACGAATTCATGTATAGGTGGGGTTCCTCAGCCTGGCCGGCAATTGGGACCAATTAGGGCTGATTGAGACTGGATGGCTGGGGGCGTGGTGGGGGAGGGGCTGCGGGAGGCTGATTGGCTGCGGGAGGTTGGCTGTGGGAGCACACTGACCACCAGGGGTCAACTCCTGCATTGAGTGTCTGCCCCCTGGTGGTCAGTGCGCATCATAAAGACCAGTTAACCGTTAACCTGTCGTTCGATCTACCAGTCCTAATGATCGCTTAGGCTTTTATATTTATAGACTGGAAGCCCAGTGCACAAAATTCATGTATGGGTAGGGTCCCTAGACCTGGTCAGTGATAGGCCATATGTTGGGTGATCGGGGCGGGTGGCCCATTAGCACCTGCCTCAGCTGGCCTGGAGCCTGCGGGCTGGGAGCAGTTCCTGCATTGAGAATCTGTCCCCTCGTGGTTAGTGCTCATCATAGTGACCAGTCGTTCCACTGGTCGTTCTGCTGTTTGGTTGATTTGCATATTAGGCTTTTATTACATAGGAAATGCCCTGGAAGAGGCTATGGGGTCAAATGCTGAGCCATCTGCCCTTTTCCTGCCTCTTTCAGTGAATGAATGAATGAATGAATTAATTAATTAATTTATTTATTGAGAGACACATCAATTGGTTGGCTTCTGCAATGCAGGATTGATTTTGCCATCCAGGTAATGCCCTTGTCTCACACACAAAAATGCACAAACCATGCACATCAGTAGAAAGACTATCAATGTGTGTACATTTGCCATGGTAATGTACAAAAGGGTTGTGGTTGATATAATCTTTAAACATTTGTCCTTGCCCTAGCTCATTGGTTGGCAAACTCATTAGTCAACAGAGGCAAATATCAACAGTACAACGATTGAAATTACTTTTGAGAACAAAATTTTTTAAACTTAAACTTCTTCTAACTCCACTTCTTCAAAATAGACTCACCCAGCCTGTGGTATTTTGTAGAAGAGCCACACTCAAGGGGCCAAAGAGCTGCATGTGGCTCGTAAGCCACAGTTTGCCAACCATGGCCCTAGCTGGTTTGGCTCAATGAATAGAGCATCTGCTTGTGGATCGAAGGGTCCCAGGTTCGATTCCATTCAAAGGCACGTGCCTGGGTTGCGGGCTTGATCCCCAGTGGGGACATGTAGGAGGCAGCCAATCAATGATTCTCTCTCATCATTGATGTTTTTATCTCTCCCTCTGCCTTCCTCTCTGAAATCAATAAAAATATATTTAAAAAATAAAAATAAAAAGATGTAAGTATCCTGCTTGGCATATGGATAAGGGTCTTGGTAGTATTTTTGTTATAAATATGTGTATGAATAACATTTATTGTGGTCTTTAGCACAAAGACTTTATCAGAAAATACATGGACAGTTCCAGGAAACTGAGTGCTGATCTTGTGTCCCCTGTAAATATCTGAGTTTAAAAGACAATTATTCTGGTGCCACTCATGGGGGGCCCACATCCTTCTGATTGAGTCCCCAAAAAAGGACAACATTGTATCAGTGGGTTTTTTTTAAGTCAAAGTGTTTGAAAAAGAGCTAGATAACTGGAATGAAAATGAGGAAGCTAATGGAAAAGTTTTAATTTTAATGGCTTCACATTTATTAAATATCTAGAATTAAATTTGAATAACTAGAGACATAGGCTAGGAGGAGGGAGTGTGAGCCCACATCATCTTCTAAGGTGCCTGTTGACCCCTTGTGCTGATTTATTTCCCTCACCGCAGATCTACTCTACTCCGTAACTCTTCCCCTCACTCAGCTCATCTTTAGAGACTGTCAGAGACCCTCTAGCTCTCCTGTTCATTTGGGTTTAGCCAGTGGAAATCAGAGAGCAGGAGTGAGTAGGCAAGGTTTATCTGTCCCCATTCCCTGCTAGGCTGTTCTGCCTTCAACCATGAACACTCTTCACTCTTGCTGTTGAGTTAGGACTATAGTTTTACATTGGTGAATATGTGATGTCATTACAGTCTTATGTTTATATAAATATATGTAACTGTACACATAACCACATGTTTAAAAATATTGTTTCTTCAATGAGTTAAGTCCTTAGAAGGCTGAGTTTTTTTGGTTTTGTTTTTTGTTTTACTTTCTGGTGTCTGAGAATAATAGTACCTATTGTTCTTAAAAAAATTTATTTCAAATGAACAATTATTGACCCCATATTTTAGACAAGTGCTGAGATGAACTCGTCGCTTTTTTGAAGGTTCTGGGCTCATCTGGTGCTCTTGTCATGGGCTTTTCCGAATAATCACCAGTGACACTGTGGCCTCCTTAGTGGCTTCTTCCACAAAGCTGGGGGTGTTTTCACATCAATAGACAATCCTAAAGCTTGTGTGTTCTCCAAGTAGACATCAGTGGTCGACTTGACACCACCAGTGAGGTTTGGTCCATGGGTGACTCTGGATCAGTTTCAGTTCAGCCTGGAACGCTGAGTCATTGAACATGTGGATATATGGGAGTATTGAGGGCAAGTCCCAGTCAGGATGAACCAGTTAGTAAGGATGAGGGCTCTTCTGATCATGGTACGGGTGGGGAATGGTGGGGAAGCAGGTAGCAGGCCCCCAGTGCCATTATTACCTATTCTTATTATAGTAGCTTTTCAGGGAGGAAGAGCTTTGAGATCTTCCCAGTTTATAAGTTAGTGGAGAAACAGTAATCTATGTCTCGAGCCCTGATTGGATATTGCAGGTGAGACAATTTGAGTCCTGTTCACCATTCATTGCTGACTAGCTTCTCTACCAGCAGTAAGTAGCTCTAAAGATTCTGAAGGAATGGGCTGAAGTACTGAAGCAGGACTCCATATAACCCTAAATGCTTCTGCCTGATGATAGTGGGTTATGAGGACCAAGTTATATGAGTGTGTGTGTTTATAATAGGACTTGGCACTTGGCAAGAACTCAGTGACCTTTTGATTATGATCTAGTGCAAGCAAGTCAAACTTGTGGCCCACAATGAATATTTTTCCGGCCCAGCAATATAACAGTATGTAAGAAACGTTTTAATAAAAATTTTGTAACTTAACTTTTACAATATCCTGTTATACACAATTCTACAAAAGCCTAATATGCTAAGTGTCTGACCATTCGTTTGACTGACCAGTTGCTATGAAGTGTATTGACCACCAGGGGACAGATGCTCCAGCTGGTAGATTAGGTTGCTGTGGGGGTCTGGCTGATCGGGACTGGATGAGATGGGCCAGACTCACCCTAGAGCCCTCCTTTGGTCCCTCCCCGGTCCTGATTGTCCTGATCAGGACTGGGCTGGACATGTCCTGGAGCCCTCCCGTGGCTGGCTGGCCAACCTCCTGTAGTCCCTCTCTGGCCCTAATCGTCCAGTTGGGACTGGGTAAGATGGAGTCCTCCCCCAGTGCCTCCCCAGCTTTAATCAGCCCTGATAGGGACTGGGCAAGATGGGCCCTGGAGCCCTCCCGTGGTCTTACCTTGGCCCCAGTCATGCTCTGGTGGGGTCCCTTGGCCTAGCCTGTGCCTTCTCGCAATCCGGGACCCCTCGGCGGATATCAGAGAGCTGGTTTTGGCCTGATCCCCACAGGCCAGGCCGAGGGACCCCACTGGTACACGAATCCAAGCACCAGGCCTCTAGTTATTAATAACGAACTATAATGTTTGTCAATGACCGATTACTATAATTATGTTCCATTCATTTCCCTCATGAGCCTTATGTGCAGGTGCACCATTTCTCTCCACTAAAACTGGCAGCGAATATTTTTAGCAGCCGATTGCTACGTCATTAGTCTTGTACTGACTTTTTTGGTGTGCGCAACAGGAAATATTTCACTTTTGGAGAACAAGAAAAGTAGATTTATTTGCATTATGCTTATTAATTTGTGCAATTATTCAGTGACTGCTATGTTAATGTTCAAGAAAACAATTTTTATTAACATGTTCTATTTTATATTAATGATTACTCATTTATTTCAGTCCTTTGTATTCAGCATGTCTCTATTAAAATAAACCTACGTTTCTATGAAACTTGGCCCTAGCTGGTTTGGCTTAGTGGATAGAGCATTGGACTGTGGACTGAAGGGTCCCAGGTTCGATTCTGGTCAAGGGCACATGCCCAGGTTACAGGCTCGATCCCCAGTAGGAGGCATGCAGAAGGCAGCTGATCAGTGCTTCTTTCTCATCATTGATGTTTCTATATCTCTCCCTTTCCCTTCCTCTCTGAAATAAGAAAGAAAAAAAATTGAAGCTTTTGTTTTTTTTGTGACCCACATAAACTTAAACCTTGTTTATTTGGCCCATATTAGCCTTTGAGTTTGACGTGCTTGATCTAGTGTAACCCGTTCATATTTAGGGCAAAAAAAATGGTATCTAGGAATGTCAAGTTTAATTCAGACTTACTAGGAGGTCTTTCTGACACCTATTTTTTAAAGTCATATGTGTGTCTGAGTTTTGTTTCTTTATCGGAAATGATCTTGGCTTTTCTTTGACTTTTGTATTTTTAAGATTTTACTGTTTGTGAAATCTCAAGCTGATTTTAGGAAGACTTCTTAAAAACCTCACTATTTGGCTTTCTTGATTTAATTAACAGTTTAACTACAACTGGGTTATATCCCTTCTGGGCTTCTGCCATTGCTTTGTTACAATTATCTTAGTTATTAAAAAAATAACTTAATTAAAATATAATCCACAAACCATAAAATTCATCCTTTTTTGAAGTCTATAATTCAGTGGTTTTTAGTATATTTACAGAGTGGTGTAATCATTGTCAGTATTTAATTTGAGAGCATTTTTCTTACTTTCTTACCTGTTAGCAGTCACTTTCTACATTCCTCCTAGCTCCTAGCAGTTACTTTTCTACTTTCTTTGTAGGCTTACTTACTTTGAATATTTCATATAAATGAAATCTATCGTGTAACATGTAGCCTTTTGTGACTTGGCCTCCATTAGCATGCCATTTTCAGGTTCATCTGTGTTGTATCAGTACTTCATTATTTTTAATGGTTGAATAATACTCCATTGTGTAGCTCTATCCCATTTTTAATTCATCTCTCAGTTGATGGACATTTACGATGTGTCCAGTTTTTGGCTGTTATGCATGATGCTGTGGTGAACATTCATGCACAAGTTTCTGTGTGGACATTTTATTTTTGAGGGAGCTGTTTTTTGTTTTTATTGGATGCTTTCAGGGCTGGGACCCTTTGAACTCTGTATGAATCTCTGGCACTGTTTAGAGGAGAGTTCCTCTGAAGTTAGAAGGATCTGCTCTGGGTAATTCTACAAGGGGTCAGATGGAATGGTGGGAGTGAGGAAGGAGTTTCGAGCCAGTGCTGTCTGAGGAATGCAGAGTTCAGCATGCAGTGTGGCCTTGAGCAGTGTGGTCTCCTGCGATCACCTGTCAGATGCCTTATCTGTAGGGGAAGAGTGATGCTACCACTGAAAACAGTGACCTCCTCCAGACATTAGTTAAGATTAATGAGTACATCTTGGCTGTGCTAAGCCCTTGCTTTGACTGCTCTCCATCTCAGAGGCAGCCCTGATATAGGGCTGAAAGTAGTAAGATCTATGAGAAAGTGGGAGAAATGCAAATTGTTGTTGCTTTCTTGGGAATGGGGTTTATCTTGGGCATGATGATGATCCCAGTTCTTTTCCAGCATTTTAGGTGAAAAGTACCAGATGTTGGAAACTCAGGGCCTTGTGATCAGAACTTGTCACTGAGCCAAACTGGCTAGGGCTATAGAATAATTAGTTCTGGAATAACTCTATATCCATATCCTACTGTGGACTTACACATCTGTCAGGCTAGCCACATATGGATGTGAGTAACTAGATATCCTATAGAATATAAGAGTAACATGCAAATTGACCATCACTCCAACACACAAGGTGGCTTCCCCCATTTGGTCAAAGATGACTGCCCCCATGTGGACACAAGATGGCTGCCACAAGATGGCCAACAGGGGAAGGCAGTTGGGAGGGATCAGGCCAGCAGGGGAGGGTAGTTGTGAGTGATTAGGCCAGCAGGATAGGGCAGTTGGGAGGGACCAGACCTGCAAGTGAAGGTAGTTCGGAGGGACCCAGGCCTGCAAGGGAGGGCAGTTGGGGCAATAAGCCTGCAGGGGAGCACAATTAGGGATGATCAGGCCAGCAGAGGAGGGAAGTTGGGGGCAACTGGCCTTCAAGGAAGGGCAGTTGGGAGGGACCCAGGCATGCAGGAGAGAGCAGTTGGGGAGGACCAGGCCTGCAGGGAAGACCAGTTAGAGATGACCAAGCCTGCAGGGGAGGGCTGACAGAGGAGCAGTTAGGCATCATTCTGGCTGGCAGGGGAGTGGTTAGTGGATGATCAGGAAGGCAGGCAAAAGAGCAGTTGGGAGCCAGTAGTTCTGGATTGTGAGAGGGATGTCTGACTGCCCGTTGAGGATTGGGCCTCAATGGGCAGTTGGACATTCCTCGAGGGGTCCCAGATTGGAAGGGTGCCGGCTGGGCTGAGGTACACACCTCCTGTGCACAAATTTCATGCACCGGGCCTCTAGTCCTATATAATAAAAGCCTAATATGCTAATTGTCCAGTCATACATTCAGCCAATCAAAGTGTAATATTCTAATGGTATGCTAAGGCTGCTCAACTGCTTGCTATAATGTGCACTGGTCACCAGGGAGTAGATGCTCCAACTGGTAGGTTGGCTTGCTGCTGGGGTCTGGCCGATCAGGACTGAGTGAGATGGGGTGAACACTCCCTGGAGCCCTTCTGTGGTCCCTCCCTGACTGGCCAACCTCCTGCATCTCTCTTCAGTCCTGATCTTGCACCGTTGAGTTCTCTTGGCTTGTGCCCTCTCACAACCCAGGACTTCTCAGGGGATATCAGAGAGCCAGTTTCAGCTCGATCCTGCATGCCAGGCCGAGGGCACTAATTTGTGTACTGGGCCTTTAGTCTAAAATAATAAAAGCATAATATGCTAATTAGAACTGATGGCCAAATAGTGGAACGACCGTCTGGACGACCTTCCAACGAAGCCGGGGCTGCAAGAATTGAGCCCCTTGCACGAATTTTGTGCATCAGGCCTCTATTTTGTAATATGCATTTCATTTCATGTTTAACCTACTGTTCTGCTTTTTTTTCTTTATATTTTATTTTTGGCATTGGGTTGGCAATCAGAAGACCTCATGTTTATTCTGTTCCTCCACCCCCAAACCCTTTTCTGCTGTCTTATTTAGTAAGCATTGTCTGTACGAGTTGCTGAGGATGCAAAATTGATCACATTGTGGTTCTGTTCTGGGGGAGCTCCTAATTCCCTCATGTGTGAAGCTAGGGAAAGGCCCACCCGCCTTTTTGTTAGGGCGTTTATTAAAGATGCAGATGTGAGCCAAGACCGGTTTGGCTCAGTGGATAGAGCGTCGGCCTGAGGACTGAAAGGTCCCAGGTTTGATTCTGGTCGGGGGCATGTACCTTGGTTGCAGGCACATCTCCAATGTGGGGTGTGCAGGAGGCAGCTGATCGATGTCTCTCTCTCATCAATGTTTCTGACTTTCTATCCGTCTCCCTTCCTCTCTGTAAAAAATCAATAAAATATTTAAAAAAAAAGATGCAAATGTGAGACACTGTAGGCTGCTCATTGTTACACAACTGTCATGTATTGTTAGCATCCTTTTTAATGGGATAGCGGGAAATGTGGGCTATTAATGAGTTTTCTAGAGAGATTTTCAAGTGTGAGAAGAGATGTGTCTGGGAGCAGGTGGACTAGGAGAAGCTTTTCCAGGTGCTGAGGGAGATAACTAGGGAAGGACTGAGTGGTTTCATTATGGAACAAGCCCAGGGAGAGGAATGGAGGCAAAACCTGGCTGTCTGTACCTATATTTTCTTATGCCCTCGTGTAGGAGAAATGGGAACACTCTGAGATGGCAGAGAGATGTTGAGCCCCACTGATGGGGAAGCGAGATTGGTGTTTAAAGACGGATGATGATATTTTAAAGGTCTTTGAAGTTTGTCCACACGTTGGGCACAAGCCGTTTAAGTGAGAAGCCACGCTTCTGCTTCAGGACAGGTGCTGGGAAGCGGAGGCTTGGCACGCAGCTACAGCACTGTGTTGGTTTATTGTGCCACCAACCCACTGTTAGTTCTTACACATTGGTAGTGAACTTTATTATGACTGTCAGATACTAGTCTATTTGCAGTAACTTACCGTAAAACTATGATGGTTTGTGGTGAGGCAAATATATTTCCAGATTGTATTGTTTTACTTTACTGGTCTCAGAGTTAGATATCACTTGATACATAGATCAGTGCTTAACTAAGTGAAGTGTTAATATCAGAATATGGTTAACATTTCATTCTTCATTTGCTTAGCTTCTTAATACTTTTAATTTTGCTTTTAAATTTGTATCTAGTATTTTCAAGAGTGTTAACATCATTTTCCAGTTTCCTGTTTAAACCCCAAATATTTTAACAACTTGCTGAAAATACAGTAGTCCTTAATGCTTTGCATCAGGTTTGAAAAATGATACTCTGTTTCCAGGACTAGGTACTGTAGATGGGTACCATCTCCCTAGCTTTGTATGGCACATGGAATGCTAGGAAAATTTACCAGGAAGGGACGTCTTAAGTATTTGGGAGGATGGTGTGTTCTGACTTGACAATTTTGAATAGACTCTCTTAAATAGATAATATGGCGTAAAGATGTGGGGCATGATACAGGACTGATGGAAAGGCATTTGTGTAAAGGACTGTTCCTTAGCTGGTCTAGTTGATTATTTTTCTTAGATGTTGTAATCCTAGAAAAGTACTGAAATCTGTGAAAATGGAGAGGTTGGGTGAGAATTCAGTAGCTTTGTGAAAACATCGACAAATACGTAAAGTAGAAATAGGTGCAGTCTTATCAGAATTAGGCCTAGATGTGGACAAAAAGGTGAATAATAAAGAAAAATGTTTCTGCTGCTACCCTTTGAATATGAAACTAGTTAATTGTCACTAATCGCTTTCTGTTTGCTACTTATAGTATAGCACTTATAGTGGCTGTGTCCTTCTGGGCTTTGAGCAGCCAAGATCAAGGTCAATTCATCTTTGTATTCTTAGCACCTAGCATGGTGCCTGACACCTAGAAGGTATTCAGTGACTGTGGGTTGAATGAATGAACTGGTTGTATGTGCAAAATGGGATCTGGGTGTTTGAGCCAGGGAGCCTATTGTCAGCCTCGGTGAGCACACAACCAGGGAAGCTTTTTGCTCACATATAGATCTAGTAGCTGGAGTCCTTTGTAAATAGTGAGAACACCTTCTCTTTCTGATTTTTATTAAGACAGCAGTGTTAATGTCCATACTCTTCTAATTGTATGCAATAACTTCTCAGAAGTTTATGAGGTACTAATTTATAACCATAACACATTTCCCACTCCTGGCAGGGAGAAGTCAGGGTGAAGCTGAAGGGACTAGACCACTCAATCTTTCCCCCCATCCTGGGCCCTTGCACCTCTGTACCTTCGCTCAGTTTTTCCCTTCAGCTGGAATGTTCGTCCTCTCTGGTCTTCCTATTTGCTACCCTGTAATAGATTTATCTCCAGGTTATAGCCATCCTTCTATCTTTTGAATCAGTGGGGGGAAAAGTGTTTTTTCTGCCCCATGTACCAGTACAGATAGTTTGCAGATGAGTGTGTAGTTTGCTTTGCACCGGATCTATCATACTGAGGCTACTGTGCAGTCTCGGTGATACTTTGCCAATTTGAGAGCTTGAGAGGTAGCAGCAGGGAGATAACACTGACATTATCAGTTACTAATTGCAGTTTATGGCAGATTACTTAAACTGAGCCTTAAGCTTTCTCCTATGCAAATGGGACTTGGCATGACGAAGTAGGAGGATGTCTGTGACGCTGAGGAATGGTTCTACTAAGGCAGGTGCCTAATAAGGAGAGGTTCCATTCCTTCTCTTTGTTTCAAATAGTGTAAAAGGAACCTTGTTTTGAAATCCAGAGTTGCTAATCTCACCAAGTCTGGTCAAAGGACATTGATGGCTACATATTTGTCACTACAGTTTGGTAACACCTGACCTGTTTTTCTGAATTGCTTTAAGCAGGTGGGATTGATGTTATCTGTGATTATAGCTCTAGAAAGGCTGACAGCCTGAGAAGCAGAGATAATCATGAGAGCAAAGGACTTTGAGAATGTTGCCCATTGTCTGGCTCAGTGGTTGGCAAACCGCAGTTCGTGAGCCACATGCGGCTCTTTGGCTCCTTGAGTGTGGCTCTTCCACAAAATACTATGGCCTGGGCGAGTCTATTTTGAAGAAGTAGCGTTAGAAGAAGTTGAAGTTTAAAAAAGTTGGCTCTCAAGAGAAATTTCAATGGTTGTACTGTTGATATTTGGCTCTGTTGACTAATGAGTTTGCCGACCACTGGTCTGGCTGGTGTGGCTCACTGTTAAGTGTACACCTGTGAACCAGGAGGTCAAGGTTTAATTCCAATTTAGGGCACATGCCTGAGTTTCAGGCTTGATCCCTAGTGGAGGACATGCAGGAGGCAACTAATCAATGATTTTTCTCTCACCATTGATGTTTCTAACTCTCTGTCCCTCTTCCTACCTCTGGAAAAAAAAAAATTGTATGTATGTGGATGAAAGGGGCCACATGCTAACCTGACAAGCTCAGGGAAGGCCTGCATGACAGACAGTCTTGCAAACTCAAAGACCTAAAGTAACCATGAAAGATGGTCTTAAATTAAACTTTAACTGAAAGCAGGTATGGTGGGTAGTCACCTCCTAGGCCAGTATCTTCCCTTAATGGAGGCTGTCTGTGTTTTTGCACCTATGATAACAGCTCCCTGAAATGTCAGGGTAACTTGTAACTCCCCTTTTTCAGGACCCCTTGGGGCACAACCCAATGTGTCTGGACTCCAGGATAGATACCATAAATTCCTTCATTGTTATCATGTGAATTGTTCCTGTACCCACCTAAGTATGTATCTATCATTTTACTTTTTATTCAATCCCAGAGGTTTCCCCTGCTTTGATTTCATGTAACTCACCTATGTCCCCTCCTTTGATTGCAGTATATAAAAATAGATGCCATTCTCTGGAGCAGTGGTCAGCAAAGCCAGTCGGCTCTGGAAATCTAGAGGGAACCTTTTAGGTATAGAGTCTTGAGAGGTCATACCTTTTTTTGTTTGCTTTGTAGTTTGGGAGGCAATTTGTGGTAGGCAGTTAGACCAGCATGAACAGAACAAGGATGGTGAGCCAGGTACAAAAGGTCACCTGGGCGGAAGGCCCCAGGTGCCTAGCAATAGATCAGACTGGGAAAACAAGGAACTTATGCTCCTGCCCCCACCCCTACCGCCAGGGTAATCTTTCCTTCCCAGGCAGATTGCTAGTCATGCCAGTTACACCCTCTTAGAAGGGGAACCAGCTAGGGGCTGGAGAGTAGCCCTGAAGCATTAAGCCCCCAGGACAGTGAGATTCTGATCCATATCAAATACATCTAGGACTCCTTTGTGTTTTAGCTTCAGGCCTAGAAAAGCAGCAAAACCAGACAAGTGACACCACAGCTGACCTCAGGACCAGCACTGGATAAGGACCTCCTGCTCTGGCACCAACCAATTTGCCAACCAGTCATTGGAGATCATGACCCTAAAAATACATATCTGGAAAGCTGATGAATATATATTTAAAAAAAATAAATTTTATTGTGTTTTTTACAGAGAGGAAGGGAGAGGGATAGAGAGTTAGAAACATCGATCATCTGCCTCCTACACACCCTTTACTGGGGATGTGCCCACAACCAAGGTACATGCCCTTGACCGAAATTGACCCTGGGACCCTTGAGTCTGCAGGCCGATGCTCTATCCACTGAGCCAAACTGGTTAGGGCGCTGATGAATATTTTACTGAGATCCTCCCTGGGTCCTTCCCTACAGTCTTCACCCTTAAAAGCCCTTAGGACAGAGGATCCAGCATGCTTTCCCTCTGGAGAGGAGCATGCCTTTGCCTTTCCCATTCTTCCACTCCGTCCCCCCCCTCCCCCGCCCACCCCACATTACCTTTACCATTCTCTTTCCTAAGCTCCAAGAGCCCTTCTTTTGCCTCTGTAACTTGTTTCTTGAACCCTTCTTCTACTGCTCACTTCTACCTCTGTGACTTTTAAAATAAACTTTCTCTTATAGTTTGAGTCTTGACTCTGAATTCTTTCTTAGAACTTAGATACCAAAATTGCTGAACCAAGATTGGGTCTGACTCCACCAGGATAAAACCTGGTACTGTTCTTGCCGCCAACAATACTGTGTTAGGCTCTAAATTCGGGTTTTGTAACCTATTAAGAAGTAAATTTTCTTTTTCATTTTAAAAAAAATATATTTTATTGATTTTTTACAGAAGGGAGAGGGATAGAGAGTTAGAAACATCGATCAGCTGCCTCTTGCACATCTCCTACTGGGGATGTGCCCACAACCAAGGTACATGCCCTTGACCGGAATCAAACCTGGGACCTTTCAGTCTGCAGACCAATGCTCTATCCACTGAGCCAAACCAGTTTCGGCTTCTTTTTCATTTTGGAATTTGTTTCTTGCAGTAATAATCATTTGGTCTTCTTGCAGAAAGTTATGTTTACCTATATAAAACTCTGAATGTAGTAAATGCTCCATAAGAAATAGCTGATATTAACATCAGTATAATTATAATGAGAATGTGTTACTATTATTATTATACTAGAGGCTCGGTGCACGGATTCCTCAGCTTGGCCTGCACCCTCTCACTATCCCGGACCCCTCAGGGGATATCAGAGAGCTGGTTTTGGCCCTGTCCCTGCAGGCCAGGCTGAGGGACTCCCCAATGCACGAATCCGTGCACCGGACCTCTGGTATGCATATAAGATCTTTGGTTAATCTCTTCCCGTCATCCTCCCTGCCCCATTCCTTCTAAGATTCATCAATCTGTTCCATGTTTCCATGCCTGTGCATTGAGCGTCTGCCCCTTGGTGGTCAGTGTGCATCATAGCTACCAATCGAATAGTGGAATGGTCACTTAGGCTTTTATATATATATAGATTTGCAGAATGGTTACAGCAGACTTAATGTTCTTTTTCTTCTGGAAATTACTGTTACAGTTAACTTTGGGAAGCCATTGAAGAACTCCTAGCCATTCCCAAACTTAGAGAAAGTAAATTAGGACATTTTCTTCATCTTGAAGGATTGTGATTATTGTGAAGGAATGAGCAGAAGTCATCATGCAGTTTGATCATTAGCATCTGTTTTATTTAGAGAATGCTGACATCATAAACTAGGAATTTGTAAAACTTGTATGCGTGTGGGGTTCCCCCCCCCCCTTTTGTCAGGATAGCAACCATATGCTGTACAGATCTCATCCTTTATATTTATGGAGTTTTATTGTCAGAATTGTGTTGAGTAAAATCTCACTCTTGGCTGCTAGCATGTATTTGGAATTGCCCTTTGGTATATTAAAGAAATAGGAATATTAATTGCCACTTACTGAATGCCTACTATGTACTTATTTAAATTTCATAGCAGCTTTGCAAAGTCAAAAACAGATTCTGAGGAGTGAAGTAATTCACTCAAAGTCTTGTGACAGATGAAAAGGTAACAGCACCCAGATTGGAACTAAAAACTTCAAAGCCCATTTTCTCTTTCCTACTTAAGTGGTTGAATGTATACATTTTCCCATATTTCTTTTTGTGATGCCTTGTCCTCACACTAAAGAAATGGGTTACCTATAGAAGTCGGGGATGTTGAGGTGGAGCTTGGGACTTGGGGTGGAGGAATCACTGTTGCTGGCCAGCCAAGGGGCCAGGTCATGGGATGATTATGGGTAAGAGTCATCTGGTGGGAGCTATGGTCTGGTGGGTGGCTGACATTAATGAGAAGGCAGCAGATTCTCTTTTTTGGATCGTAAACCAAAGATATTTTTCTATTGATTTTTAGAGAGAGTGGAAGAGACAGGGAAAGACAGAGAAATATCGATGTGAGAGAAACATATCGATTGATTGCCTCCTGCATGTAACCTGACCAGGGCCCTGGCCAGGCCCGGACCCAGGAGGAACCTGCAACATGCCCTTTGCTGGAATTGAACATGGGACCCTTTGGTCCACAGGTGGATGCCCTATCCACTGAGTCAAATCTGTTAGGGCCAACTGAGTCCTCTTGATCAGTGACTGTTTCCCCTCAGACTTCATGAGGGGTAGCACATCCTTCAAGCATCACAGAAGAATTATGCTTCGCTCCTTGGCTCACAGCAGGCAGCCTTCTTGGATCCCTCAGGTTCTCTTTCAGCCCATGGAGTCTCAGCTCTTCAGAGGATTGGATCTGGATTTTGGAAAGCAAGGACGTCTGGCGCAGGGGGCATCTGTTAAGGTTGGCCTTCCCTGGTCCAGGACCTGCACATTCTTCTAAAATCTCTTAAACTCCCTTCTGCTTCCACAAACAAAAGAAAAAAAATAGCTACACCTGTAGGTTTATTTATTTTTTTGTTTCTTCAATGACATTCCTTTATCTTTTAGTTGTAAAAGAGCAATCAGCTAACCACCCATCCATTTAAAGAGGGCCAATGAAAGTGTGTGTGAAAGGGAAAAGTCCTTCTTAATAGGAAGCTCCAGGTCCGTGCTCTCACTCCTTGGTGACCCTGACAGTGAGAATTTGAGTCCAGAGGCGTCCCAGAGGTGGGGTTGCCTCCTGTATCCCTTTATGCCTATTTGCCGAAGGAGTTAACAGTGACCCTTTGAACAGTGAAGCATCTGTTTTTGGTGCCAGTGTCTAAATTGGGAGTGAAATGATTTGCTCTTCACCTTACTTGCAGGCCCATTCTCTTCCAGAGAGTAAGGATGAAATAGAATCCCATCCCGAGAAGGCAGAAGAGAGGGCGGGAGGCGGGGGGTGGGAGGCAGTGGGTGAGGGAGTGGGAAGATAGCATGGTGGGTTTGCGAAGTGCTGGCAGCTTTGAAGCTCAGGCCGACGCCTTTCACTTCGTTGTGTTCTCACAAATATGCTTCCAATAAAAACAATTTGAAAGGCAAAATATAAAGTTCTTCCATTGGGGAGCACCTTGCTGAGATCTAGGGTAGTTGTTTAAATTGTGCAGTGATTAGAACCATATCCTGAGAATGTGTAAAACGTTGTCAGACCAGATGGTCACATGATGTTCAGTATCCTGGTGAGTTTGAATTAAGAAGGACCTTCCGCCCCTCTCACACATGTGTTGGCAGGGACTCTGGCTGGGAAAAGGTAGGGTTGGAGAAAATACCTTTGTCTGTTTGAGAGCCAAAGTGGCATTTAACTGATTTGATCTCTGCAAGAGTTTACCCTAGCAATCTTGTCAGTATTTGTTGCTTTTTTACTTTTAATTGGGTTTTTAGGCATGTGCTTTGTGGTTTATTCATGAAGTTATTATTTTTTTTAATGACGAATGAGAACGATCAAAATGGTTGCTGTGAAGGCCTAAGTGATGTTCTTATGCTGCGGATTTTCTTCAAATGACCAACTTAACCATGAGAAGATGCTTCAGCAGGTTGGCTGCCCAATTGTAATGTACTTGGTAGTGTCTTGACTTATCTTCCTCCCCTCCTGGGTATGCTATTTTCTCACTAAGTCTAAGTGCTGCAGAGGACAGTCTGTGCACCTCAGAGGCAGAAGTCATAAAGTCCCTTATTTCTCTTTGGAGGGAAGGTGCTTGCTTGTTAACATATAGAGACGGAATCAGAGTGTAAGGCAGGACATTTTAGGGAAATAAGGAAATGAGATGAGCTTGTCTTTCTACCAGCTTACCTTGCTGAGGTTTTTCACTGATCTTGGAATTTGTTCACCAGAAGTCTCAGTGAAAGGAAGGTCATGTATGGAGTTCAACCACTAAACTCTGGCCTCAGGGGCATGCTTTCACCCTTGATCTATTAATGGGAGTATAGTAGGAACCTCTGCTTAGAACCTACCTTAGCTCACCTGTGTGATGCTTCCTTATTACAGGATCTCTGCTGTTGCTGCTCCTGTCTTTACCTTCTCCCTGAGAATTTTACACCTTAGTAGTTATGCGATTTTTAAGATACCTCTTAGCTTAGTAGGGTCAGAGCAGGTCGTAAGTAGTTTGCCCATTTATTCATTAACTTTCATTCAACAAACTTGAGGCATCAGTATATCACTTTGTAATTATCAGGCTCCTTTGCTAATTATCTTTTGACTTTCATGCTGTTGACCTTAAATGTGCCTCTCCTTTAGAACTTTGGTGACTTTTTTCTTTTTTTTAGCAGCTTATTGTCTGTCTGATTTAATATTATTGCTTTGAGGCCTGGGGACTTCTTACACAGAGGTGTTTTTCATTGACCTAGATAAACTTACAAGCAAGTTACCATAAATCACCAACTTTTGACATCCCCTCAGTTCCCATTTCTGTATTAAGTATTCAGCATGGTCTAATTAAACACATTTGTGGTAATACAGAAGGAAGCGATTTCTATTTCAGAGTGCATTTAATTCCTCTCAACAATAAGTAGAGATAAGCTTTGTTGCTTCTGGAGAAGAGAGGACTCTCCTGGACACAATTTGCTGTTCTTTCTTCCTGACTCTTCTTCAGTCTTCACCATTTGTCCAAGAAGCTTGAGGGATGATGGGTTAAAAGAAAAAGGTCATGTGGAAGGTTGGTCCCCAGGTATTTTATGAAAAGGTGTGGCTTTTCTTAGGGTGAAGGCCTTTCTGAGATAGAGGAATGAGCTCGTCATGGCTTTGTAGGTGGCACTAGGTTTGTGCCTTACAAGGTCTGAGTTACAAGCTGTGGTCCGTAAGGTCTGTGCTGTTGCCAGGCTCCCATGAAGTTGGACAGACCACACTGTGGTGGAAAATGATTTTGTGTTCTCTCTATAGGATGAGTGGCTCACCTATGTTTCTACCTAGACAGCCACTGCCAAGGGCCTTGTTTTAGTAGTAGGCCTTTGATCAATGTTTAAATTTAATTGCTTGCTGACTTGTTGAATACTGAGATTACGTTAAGTCTAGTACGTTGGAACTAAAAACTGCTGTTCAGTCACAAAATAGAAAATTCTTTTATTTCTTCTAAAATATATATGAAGTATAAAACCCAGCTACAAAATAAGCCTAGTGGAGGAAGAATGTGACTTAGGGGAAACTTGGTATTACTACTGCCTTCAATAGCAGAGAGGCTCAATTCATGTTAGTGTTTGACTTTGAACTCCATTATTAGTTGTTTTGGAAAACTTTTTAATCGAATCCATCAAATGGTGATTTGCAGGGCAGGGCGCACTGTGCTGAGTAGCTTTCGCTGGAACAGAGGCACAGAAATAACATTGAGGAACGTGTTGGAAAACTCATCTCCATTACACTTTTCCAGTGGATGAGGAGAAACAATGTTGAGTAGGAAGCAGTGTTGCTCCTTGCTTGGAGGATTTGCCTTCCTGAGCTGACTCCTGGGCCTGCTGACAACCCTGATGGCCACATTTCCCTTGCTCCTACTCTTCCAGGTATGGAGAGTGCTGTCTGCCAGAAAGTTCCAACTTGGTGTTTTGGGGACCATGGACAATTCCAGTAATCACCAAAGCAATTAAAACAGTTTACTACTAAACAAAATTGTTATAATTAAGATATCACTTAATCTTTAATCTTAAAAGAAGTGTTTTCATTTATTGTTTACTAGAGGATTGGTGCACAAAATTTGTGCATGGGGATGGGGGGGGATGGGGTGGGAAGGGGAGGTGTCCCTCAGTCCAGCCTGCACCCTCTCCAATCTGGGACCCCTTGAGGGATGTCTGACTGCTGGCTCCCAACTGCTCACCTGCCTTACTTCCTGATTGCCCCTAACCACTTCTTGCCAGCCTGATCATCCCTAATCACTTCCCTGCCAGCCTGATTGATGCCTAACTGCTCCCCTGCCAGCCTGTTTGCCCCTAACTGCCCTCCCCTATAGGCTTGGTCTCCCTCAACTGCTCTCCCCTGCATCCTGGGTGCCCCCCTACTGCCCTTCCCTGCAGGCCTGGTCCCTTCCAACTGTCCTCCCCTGCTGGTCATCTTGTATCCACATGGGGGCAGGATCTTTGACCACATGGGGGTAGCAATCTTGTGTGTTGGAGTGATGGTCAATCTACATACTACTCTTTTATTAGATAGGATAGAGGCCTGGTACATGTGTGGGAGCCAGCTGGTTTACTCTGAAGGGTGTTCTGGATCAGGATGGGGGTTCCCTTGGAGCATGAGGTGACCTGGGTGAGGGGCCTGTGGTGGTTTGCAGGCCAGCTATGACCCCCGGCGACCCAAGTAGAGACCCTGGTATCTGGGATTTATTTATCTTCTACAATTGAAACTTTGTAGACTGGAGTGGAGCCAATCTTTCTGCTCGCTCCGTGGTGGTAGCCATTTCTGTTGGGATTTATTTATCTTATATAATTGAAACTTTGTAGCCTTAAGCAGAGGCCAAGCCAGGCTAGGGCTGCAGAAGCTTGGCTTCTTCCATCGCTGGGGGTAACCCTAGCCTCCTGTTCTCTCCAGCTCCATGGCTGCCACATTTTTGTTGAGATTTATTTATCTTCTATAATTGGAACTTTGTAGCCTTGAGTGGAGGCCTGGGCTGGCCAGGGTGTGAGGAAAGCTTGGCTTCCTCCATTGCTGGGAAAACCCAAGCCTCCATCCTGCTCTCTCTGTGGCTGCAGCCATCTTGGTTGGGTTAATTTGCATACTCCTGATTGGATTTTGGGTGTGGCTTTGGGCGTGGCTTGTGAGCATGGCTTGGGGTATAAAAGAGTGATGGTTAATTTGCATATTAATCTTCTATTAGATAAGATTCCCTACATTTGCCTTTTGAGCTAGGCATTACCATTCTGGTAAATCTTGAGATCCATGATTTCCATGATAAATTTTATAGATCCAGGAGCTATTTTGGATTCCCCACCTACATACCTTATTGAAGACACTCTAGGTTATGATCTCTGTGTTTTTAAACTAAGACAATCTCAGCCTTTCCTTCAGCCATTCCTGGAGTTTACCATCAAGGAGTTCTTCCTCATATCTGCTTGAATGCCTGAAACTTTGCACATTTTCTGTAAAATTGTTTTGTCCTTTTGTTTATTGGAAAGTTTTATTATCCTTCTGTTAATTAATATTTTAAGAGTTAGGAAGCCTATGCTTTTTTATCTTTTCTTAGATGACAAAGATTCATAAAGATTCTAGTGGCATTTATTTTGCTCTCCCTAAAGATAACATTTAGAGCTGAAAAGCCATAATTGAGGTTAGCTCTCACAGAGGAAGAAAATGCTTGTGTACTAAAGATCAGTTAAAACCATTCAAGATAAGTGGTCAGAGAAGTGTTATCTTCACCTCTCTTCCACCTGAATTATATAGTATCTGTAATAACGGCTGAATAAGCTCCCAGTTTTATCATGGGTGGATGTGTGTGCTGTTTTTTTTTAATTGCTGATTTTCTAATGCCATTGCAGCACCTTCTGATTGATAGCTAGTGCACAAGTCTTCAAAACAAAGCAGGTTAGTGTCCCTTTTGAACTAAAGTGCCATTAGGACCAGTGAATCACATATTGCTCATTACTGAGGAAGTCACATTTGCCTATCTACTTTAAAAATAAATGTTTTTATTGATTTTAGAGAAAGATAAAGAGAGAGAGAGAGAGAAGCATCAATGAGAAAGAAGTATCAATCAACTGCCTTCAGCACATCCCATACTAGGGATTGAACCCATAATTGGGCATGTACCCTGACTGGGAATCGACTGGCAACCTCCTGGTGTATGGGTCATCGCTCAACCCACTGAGCACATCAGCTCAGCTAGGTTGTACCTGTCTACTTTTATTTACAGAGCTCATGACTTTATTTTTAAAACAAAAATAAACACTTTAGTCTTCACTAAAAAACAATAATTAAAACTAGCAAAGTTAGTGTGGCCAGTAGTATACGACAGTAAATACTAAAGAAACTTTTTATTGATTTACAAAAAAATAGTAAAGAAAAGTATTTTACTTTACTTCTTATGTTATTCCCCAATTCCAGTTGCATTGGGTAGTGGTATGAATGAAGAGAGCATTTTTTTCTTTCCCAAAAGAGGCTACCAGGATATGAAGGAAATACCTTGTCTTAAGACACTTCAATCTTTAACTCTGAATTCTTACATACTTCTTGGAAATTATTTCCTCATTTGTGATGCTACATTATAATGATGAAGGTAATTAATTGTTCAACTAAAGTATGAAAATGTGACCTCAAGGAGACAAAGAGACAGATAGGATATTGACAACTTGCACAACCTGGTTTGAGAGGATTGCCACTGTCCTTTCTTGTCTAAGCTGAGGTATGATAGAATATGGTAGCAGTGGTAATCACACCCTTTTTGTGTTTTATTTTTTTTAATACCATCTCTTCTGGCAGCTTTACTTAAAGCACAGATTCCCAAACTTCAACCTGAATTATAGCACTATGTCTTCGTGAATTGTTCCCAGAGGCAGAAGTCAATGTCTACATTTGATTCAGCTCCTCATTTTCATGTTTTTTGGACACCAACAATGGATTAGCTCTTGTTTCAGTGTACCCATGATAGACAGCATTGTCTGTTGATTTTTCTAAAAACCTTTCCTAATTAGGTCAAAGAGATTCTTTGAGTTTGGAGGTGAATGTGAACATTTTCTACATTATTAACCAATTATATTTTTCTTCTGCTTAAGGAAAAAAACCTCCATCACCTATGTATTTATTGGGCCTTATTGTTTGTCTTCTGCATAGCCTTTTGTATAATAGGTCAGAGGTCAGCTAACCTTCTTATCGAAATGGCAGATAGTAAATACTTTAGGCTTTGTGGACCAGGTAATTTCTGTCCCAGGTACTCAGCCCTCCTACTGTAGGGTCCAAGTGGCCTCAACAGTAGGCAGACTAGTGAATGTGGCTGTTCTCTTATGGACACTGAAATGTGAATTTCACATCATTTTTACATACCCTGAAATAATCTTCCTCTTCATTTTTCAAACATTTAAAAATGTAAAAACCACTATTAACTGATGGGCTGTGCAAAAGTGGACCGAGGGCTGGATTTGACCCTTGTAATAGATGATAACATTTAATTTTTTACTGTTTTTCCACACTCCCCTTTTTAGATTAGCATTTTAGACCATACAAGTTAAACTTTTTTTTACATCATCAAAGAAATTTAAATTTCTGGCTCAGTCTCTGTGGCTTGATGGTTGAGCATAGACCCATGAACCAGGAGGTCACAATTTGATTATGGGTAGGGCATATGGCTGGGTTGCAGGCTCGATCCCCAGTAGGGGGCATGCAGGAATAGGATGGATGATTCTCTCTCGTTGTTTCTGTCTCACCCTTTCCCTGCCTTTCTCTGAAATCAATAAAAACGCATTAAAAATAAATTTGATTAATTTTGCCATTATTTTGAAAGTTAGACTGTTCTTGCTAAAGATTGAATTCCAAAATATAACACATGATATAATTCTGGTGTTAGAAAATTATTTTTTAAAGAATTAACTTTAATTCATTTGGAATTTATGTTGATGTTTAGTGGTATTGGCTATCTAAATTTAGTAATTTATTTTCAAGTAGTAAACCAATTGTGGATCATTTTTGAATTTAATAGTATTGAGATCCCAGCTGTGTCTTGGGTGCTTTTGATCTTAGTCTTGCATCATTATAGTACCCCCTCTTTTCACTTAAGGGCAAGAAGTATGAGACCAACAAGTGATGCAAGTTCCACTTAGTTCTTGGCTTCTCTGTTTCTGTTTGAGCTTTATAGGGTAGTCAATTGGAACCTTTGTAAACATATAGATACATGTGGAAATAGTTCCTTAAAAGAAAGCTTATTTTAAGTACATACATATTTTTCATGAAGAATGACAACCTGATCTCCCACACTAAGAAATAAATATGTTGGTATCTATATCTATATTTATATCTCTATCTCTCTATCTCTCTATATCTCTATATAAATAGGTAACATGCAAATGAGCCAGAACACTGTAACAGTCACAACCGGCTCAGGAGGAGGCTGTGCACGCACATGGGCCTGGAGCAGAGACACAGCACACAGGAGGATCTGCCCTTGTTGGGAGACAGTGTGCCAGCAGTCCCACCTCTGTGTGTGAGTTGCAGAGAAAACACCTTTTCTGACTGCTCATTGGCTAAGCTCCCAGTACGCCATTCACAGTGTTCTTGATTACTTGGATAATAAGAATCCAAGAAGGTGATCTAGGATTTTTCCACCACACTCCTAGAGGAACAAACAAAGGTCTGCTGCTGGAGGGCTAAGAAATGTCATATCCTGCCCTTGCCGGTTTGGCTTAATGGATAGAGCCTCAGCTTGCAGATCGCAGGGTCTGGGTTCAATTCTGATCAAAGGCGTTACCTAGGTTACAGACTCCTCCCTGGCTGGGGCCCAGGTCAGGGCTCATGCAGGAGGCAACCAATCAAAGTGTACCTTTCACATTGATGTTTCTCTCTGTCTTTCCCTCTCTCCTCCATGCTTTCTAAAAATATATGGAAAAATATCCTCAGGTGAGGATAAAAAAGAAAGAAATGTCATATCCTATGAAAGAGACATCTTGAAAATGCCTAAAGAAAGTTTTCATTTATTCATGGTGAAGGGAATGTATTCGTGTTGATGAAAACACCTTGTTGGCTGCCGCAGCAGCAGGGTGATGGGAGTGGCGCCTTCCCCTGATTAGCTGGTCACCTCTCGCAGAGGGGAGTAGGCCTAAGCTGTCAGTAGGACATCCCCTGAGGGCTCCCAGGCTGTGAGAGAGGGCAAGCTGGGCTGAGGGACTACCCTCCCCCAGTGCACAAATTTTGTGCACCAAGCCTCTAGTTAGTTTATATAATAAACATTATCTGTTCGTTTTTGCTTTTGGAAAATATTATCTGTCTATTTACCTATCTATCTTGCCTGTATGGTTTGATAAGAATTCTCTCTTGTTTTGTCATTATAGGTGTGCTGAAGTGACTCAAAATATAATTTGAGTATAAACAAAAATCTTTTCCACTGAAAATTATAAATCTTAATTTGGGGGAATGGTTTTCTTACTCTTGAGACTTAAAAACCTGTCTACTCCCAATTCCGTTGACTTTGAAGAATAGACACACTGCTTTTATTTTCTGAGAGCAGCAAAGAGTATTCCTCCTGAACCACAGTGCTGTTAGTATCAGTGATGGATTTGCTTTAACTTATTTTTTGCACAGAGCTGTTCTTTTTACAAACTTGGCTGATATTCCTTTCTAATTTTTTTGGTTTGCAGGAGAAAATCCCTGCTGCAGAGTCCTTCCTCTGATCAGCCAGCATTTGTAGTTAGAATGTTCTTTCACACATTTCTATTTTCCCACCGGATTGTCATGTACTGTGTGAAATGAGGTGGCAAACTCCCCACAGGAGTTAGAGAGATGAGTACTGTTGGGGATGCAGGTGATGGAAAGTACAACTCACCAACAAGTGTTAGATGAGAGGATGAAGAAATGTCTTAATCCAAAGGGGAACAATTCCAGTCCAAGATGCCTTTGGGTTGAAATGAGATTCATTGCTTGATTATGCCCCATATGGACTGTGAGCTTCGCTTAGGAAACTGGTTCCAATTTTGTGTCTTTACAGTGGTCCTCAGCTACCATCTGGACTAATCTCTTAAAATTAAAGTGGAATTAGATGTGATTGTTTGACTTGAAATTTGAAGCCTGTGTTTGTATTTAGCAAGACTACCAGGATGTACTTAGAAGTTTTGTTCAGCATCCCCCACCCTATATGTATTTGAAGAAAAATTAAAAAAATCAATAGACTCACATGAAATGAGAGGCCAGTGTGGAAATGGCCTCAAATTCCTGTTTGTAAGCCAAATTTATTTTTATAAGCCTTTAACGGAAGACAGCTTGTTCTTAGGATAATTGGCCCAGGCTTTGTCCTCCTCTTTCAAATAGTATGCTTTGACCAAAAAGACCCAACTATGAGATGAATAGGAAAAATGAATTTGGGAAGTAAAAGAGAAAAAAGTTTGTTTTTCTTAATATGAAAGCAAAATAGTTAATATGGAATTAAAAAAAAAACTTTTATAAGCTGCTGTCTCTTGACAGAGTCAGAAAGTCGATGCTTAAATTAAGCACATTCGTCACTACCGAAATGAATGCGATTCTGAAGTTTTTAATGTGGGTCTGTAAATACAAGCCTTGTTTAGTCATGGCATTTCTGAAAAAATGAACTCCTGTGCCCCCATCTCTCCTTCTCTCTCATTTCTCTTAGTGTCGTAGCTCCAGACTTAAGCATTTGAACAGCCAGCGTAAGTATTTCCACATTGGAAACCTACAGGAACTTGGCTGGATGTCCTTCTGATTTTCATGGGAGGTAGTTATTTTTCCCCTTTCTGCTTTAGACGTCAGATACTATATACTCGCTATTTGGACTGAACTGGCTTGAAGAGTCAAACAGGAATGAGTCCAGCTACTAAATTTAGAGAACTGATTCATAACTTCTTGATTTTTATACAGTGGGCAGGGTGGTCATTGACCATTGCTGCTTAACTCTCTGTGACTCTGGTAATTCCGTTCATGTAACCAAGGCTCCACTGGTCCTAGCATAGATGGTTCCAGCTGTGGACCAGTTTCCCGGCCTCTGCAAGTATTTCAGATGTCAGACATTGTCTTCTTTTTCTCTTCCATTCCAATTAACTACTGTATTGTGTGTTTTTGTTGTTGTTGTTGTTTTGTTTTTTAAGCTCAAGTTTTGTGCTCCTGTCTCATTGACATTTTCCAAGCCCTTTCTCAAGTTTAGGTAAAGTGAGATTTAAAATAAGTGGGAAATTACATTTTGCATAGGTGCTCTTTTGTCTTAAATTCTCCTCATGTGACATTCCTACTTGCCATTTGGAAGAACAGTTATTCAAAGACCATTTGAAAATGTGTGGCCTCCTCCCCCTCCTCCCCCACCATTACAGTATTTCTAAAGCTCTCGAAAAGCCTGTCTCATTTCTGGACTCATAAAACCATGGAGGTGAAAAGCATTTGGCACATTGTTCAGTATTCCACAAATTTGTAGACTAAATACATTATTCTTCCTGTGGTGCATCCAAAAGATATCGTCATCTTTTAAAATTGCAATTAGCACTATTGTAAAATTGGCCGATGGAAGGTGATATATTAAAGTTGTGTGTGTTTTGGATTTAACGTTGCTTTACTTAAGGATGTTAGAGGTGACATAATCCTGCTTCACCTGGGTATACAGGAAAGAAAATTGAAACTTAAAAAAAAAAATAAATTACAAATGGAAGAACTTGGTAACTGGGTTTGAACAGTTTTTTAAAAATCACAAGTACAGATGGTTCACCTGGATAATTTGGAAGGAAACCAGATGAGCAGAAATGTAGGGGGAGATTTAGGGAAGTTATCTGGATAAATTCAGCTTCTTTGTCTTTAAGTATTGGAGTCCAGTTGGGTTTTTGGATGTCAGAATTACCTGCTGGAATAGTATTTGAACTTTCCAGGAAAAAAACCACAAACATTAAAAGAGTCATTGAATTTCTTAGTACCATATAAGAAAATAAGTAAATTAAGACATTGAGCACTTCCAGGCTGGGAACCTCAAGGAATTTCCTGGCCAAAACAGGCAGCTTGTAGTTCCTCTTCTCTTCCTTCTCTCCTCTTTTCTTCCTCTTTTCCTCCTGGTTGTCCTTCCATCCATCAGGATAAGGTCTGTGGAGAGAAGTGGCCGCTATACAACATATGTAAACATTTCATTTCCTTGTCACAGTTCCCTGAGAGCTGGCATTGGTGAAAAGCCTGCCTGTTTGTCCTTTGGCCTGGGAGTTGCCAGAGGGGAGCTAGTCTTCATTCACTGTTGTATCCCTGGGCTACCTTAATGTCTGGCCTGTGAATAGGAAAAACTCCACATTGTGGAGGCAGTGGGCTGAGTGGAAAGAATATGGTATTTGTAGTCAGACTAGTGACTTTCGGCAAAATACTTAATTTTTCTGATGCTTATCTGTAAAATAGAAATAATGTCTAGTTCAGAGAGGTGTGAGAACTAAAATTTACATGGGAAGTAAAGTACTTAGTATGATGCATAGTACATGTGGTAGGTTATCCTCAAGAAATGCTAGTTTTTTTCCTGCTAGAACTTAATGTACATTTGATTGACTAAATTAACATTGAACTGATTTTTTTGAGCATTTAATATGCAAAACTTTTCTAAGCGCTGGGAGGAATAAAACATGAGCAATGGGTAGCATTTATAGGCACAGATACTCTTTTAAGCCATGTGCAATTTTATTAGGTTGAATCTTCTCTACATGGCTGTGAGATATGCATCATTATCCCCCATTTCTAGGTGAAGAAAGAGCATAGAGAATTAATTTGCCTGAGATTACCCAACTGTAGTGACAGAGTTAACTCAAGCAAAAGAGATAAAGTGATGAATGTAAATCAAGGCACAATATGGTAATATTTATTCTGAAAAAGAGTGAGCTCTGGCTGAGTAGCTTTAGTTAGTTGGTTAGAGTGTTGTCCCGATATTCCAAGGTTGCAGGTTTGATTCCCATTCAAGGCACATCCAGGAATCAACCAATAAATGCATAAGTAAGTGGAGCAACAAATCAATGGCTTTTTTCTCTCTCACTCCTCTCTCCCTTTCTCTCTCTCTCTAAAAATAAATAAACAAAATAAGTAAATCAGTAAATAAAGAGAAAGTTGCTAAGAACATAAACATTTCATCATAGGGAAAATTTTTGTGACTGTTTGGTGATGGATGTTAAACCAGACTTGATGTGATTATTTTGCAATATACACAAATATCAAACCATGGTTGTACACCTGAAATGAATATAATGTGTCAATTCTATCTCCAGTTTTAAACAAGGGGTAAAAGTGACCAGATGATTTAGAAGAGAAGGCAATTTTGATTGTTTTGAGTGGAAACATTAGGAAAGGTTTTGGGAAGAAGGCATCATTTAAGTTGGGTGTAGAAGGAATGGTTGTGCTCTGGGGAGCTAGAGACAAGCCAAATGGAGAAGACTGTGGTGCCACATGGGAAGGAAAGATTGGTGGTGCCCAGGGGCAGCCCACAGCTTAGCTGGTTTTCTGGGTGTGTGAAAACTAATCCAGGGTAGCCTCTTTGCACTGGTGCTGGGATCCCCGACCTGAGATGGGGTTTGGGAACAAAGCTTCCCCTGCCTCAGGCTGTAGTGTGGCAGAGTGGGAGCCTGAATATTTTCAGAGAAAAGTCAAAGTATGAGCCAGGTAACTACACCAAACAAAACTCTGGATCTGAGGGGTAGGGAAGTGGAAACTGGCAAAACAGGACACGAGTGAGAATGTTTGAAGCAGTGGCTGTAAGGGGAGCCTACAGGATCCTTTGAGCCAAAGCTGGAGCGCTAGCAACTTATTTAATGTTCTCTTTGTAGTATTAACAACCAGTAGGAGACAAGAGGCCGGTCAGGTAGCTTGAAGCGGTGGTGGTGACAACATAAAATCCTAAATGTCAGTGTCAGGTTTGGACTGGAAGATTCTGATAAGATGTTGTTGAAAGTTGTGTGTGTGTGTGTTTTTTTTTCCCTTGGGATGGAAGGCAGGTAGGGAGGGAAAATAGTGACAAAATGGGGATTATGTTTGAGGAAGATGGATCTGGCATTTGTAGGATGGATGAGATGGTTTTGACTTTCTAGGCAGGACATTGAGTTGATGCCTTTACGTCTGGAGGTGGAATTTCTAAGGCTCTGTTACTGATTTGATTTGAAGGATCGGAGATAAGGAAGGAGTAAAAAAGTGACTTTCATATTTTTAATAATGTGTTTTCTTACTTAATAGCTATTTGCATAAGTTCTATGTGGCTGGCAAAGTGCTAGGTACTGAGTGTGCAGTGCTGAGCAACTGTGTGCAGATAGGTGGGAGAAATAAAGTGAAAAGTGGTTCTGAAGTTTTGAACCCTGGACACAGGCAAAGTGTGACATTTCCTGAAGGAGGGAGGGCAGGCAGGCAGTGAGGAGTTGGCTTGGAGACACTGATGATGAATTTTGTTGTGATGAGTCTAGTTTGAGGTCAATCGTGGCAAGTAATCAATTATAAAATTAGACATCTTGGGCAGAAGTTAGAGATGGCAGTAGATGGAAATTGCATGAGAAAACAGAGGTCATGTAGATATTCAAGGGCAGAGGGCAAGAGACAGGACTTTGCCAGCAAAGCGTAGATTTTCAGGGACAGAAGGAAGATACCAAAAGGAGTGAAAGTTGAAATTTGAAAGTCTAACTTACACACACATACTTGAAGAAAACTGTAGAAAAATTGTCTGTGTGTGTGTGTGTGTGTGTGTGTGTACATGCATGCACATGCACGTGTGCTTTAGAACAAGGTTTCTTAACTACAGTACTAGTTTGACATTTGGGGCCATATAACTTATATTGTGGCTGGCTGTCCTGCACACTGTACATTGTAGGTTGTTTAGCAGCATCCCTGGGTTCTACCTTCGAGATGCCAGGGGGTAACCTTGGGCAGTATCCTCTCTTCCCAGTTGTGGTAATCAAAAATGTCTGTGTCCATTGCCAAATGTGCCCTGGGGGACAAAATCACCCAGACTTGAGAACGGCTTCATAAGTTAAGATGCTGTCATTTTCTTTCTTTCTTTATTTTTTTCATGAATTTCCCTCTAAGGAAAGTTTTGAATCTTTTTTTGGCTGCAAGGGTTTTTTTGCAGCTCAGTTCCCAATAAAGTTATAGGCTGGAAACATTGGAAATGAATCTGTGAAGTGGTTTCCTGGGCTGGAGACGAGGTGTGGACTTGCAAGGCTGTTTCACTTCAGCTCCCCACGAGCCTGTGGCTGTGATGTGATTGCACTTGTAGACATCAGTGTGGGGGGAGTAAACTCTGGAAGTTTAGGGAATTTGTTGGTTCAAAAGGAGTATTACAGAAGTCCCTGCATAGCCCTTCGATGTTTTCAGGAAAAACTATTTATTTAAATGTGTCCTACAGAAGAAAATAGGTGTGTCCGCATAGGATTCCCTAAAAGTTCATGTTGAATACCTCCCTTCCCCAAATGAATGGACGGACATAAGAAGTGTACTCTGGTCCAGTGGTTCTGTGCCTTTTCACCTCGAAGATGCATTGAGTTGAATTGAAATCCCTTTTGATTTTGAAAGACTATAAAGTAGTGCCGAGAGGCAAAAAAGCATGAGCTTACATCTGTGCAAGATGTCAAAGACCACGTTTGAGATGGAGTCAGGAGTGTTTCCGTTTCATTTGGAACCTTATTTTCAGGTTGGTTATGTTTGGTCAGCAGAGGGAGGATGTCCCTCCCCCTCCCTGGAGTTCTCCAGGTGCTCCCCTCTTGCCTTCGAATCTCAAATTGATTTCTGACAGGTGCTTGATTGAAGAAGTGATTACTGTGGTCAGTTTGGTCTACTAAGCTATTCATAGGACTGGAGAAATTGCCAGAAATGAGAAGCATACAGGAAAAAGAGAACTATTTCTAAGTAGTTTCAGTTGCATTTAATCCTTTAAAAGCTTGCAAATGCTAAGTATTGTTCTCATAACTAAAGGTGAAGCAAAAGCAAAGAGATATGAAAGGATGTGTGGCTGTAGTCAGAGGCCAGATGGAGGCCCACGCAGGCTAGACAGATTCCTTTAATTCCAAGTGGAGTTTTCAAGGAGCATGCTCTGGGGGGGTCCTTTCTTTGAAAAGAGCAAAAAGAGCCTATGACACCTTTGACTACTGAGTAAGAGCTGGAGTATCCTATGAGCAAGATATGGACTATCCTATGAATGCGAAGCACATTTAGACCCCAATAGAGTTCTGACTTGGAGACCTTGGGTTGTGTTTATTCTACTTAATGATAAGATAGTGGGAGGTAGAAATGAGATAAAGATTGACAGTTGCTGCCAAAGTGAATTTGGCCAAGTTCATCCATCTGTTCTCCATGGCACACTGACTCTCATTCTTTCCTCTTTGATTTTATTTTTGAAATGAAGTTCTTATTGTAGGAGAGCTTTAGATTTATTGAAAAATTGAGCAGAGTGTATAGAGAATTCTCATATACTCTGCAACTAGTTTCTCCTACTGACATCTTTCCTTAGTATGGCACAATTGCCACAATTAATGAACCAGTATTGAGACATTAACTAAAGTCCATACTTT
>JAAGEH010000393.1:32576434-32674339 GCA_011751065.1 Lasiurus cinereus | reverse complement strand
CACAATTAATGAACCAGTATTGAGACATTAACTAAAGTCCATACTTTGTTAGGATTTTCTTAATTTTCACCTAATGCACTTAAAAAAATATTTTATTGATTTTTTACAGAGAGGAAGGGAGAGGGGTAGAGAGCCAGAAACATTGACGAGAGAGAGACATCTATCAGCTGCCTCTTGCACACCCCCCACTGGGGATGTGCCCGCAACCAGGATACATGCTCTTGACTGGAATCGAACCTGGGACCTTTCAGTCTGCAGGCTGACACTCTGTCCCCTGAGCCAAACCAGTTTTGGCCCTAATGCACTTTTTTTTTTTTTCACGGTCCCATCCAGAATACCACATTACATTGAGTCACCATGTCTCCTTACACTCCTTTTGACTCTGAGAATTTCTCAGACTTTCCTTGACAGTTTTGAGAAGCACTGATCAGCTATTTTGTAGAATGCCCCTCAGTTAGGATTTGTCTTAGTTTTTCTCTGATCGGTAGGCTGAGGTTATTGGTTTTTGAGAGGAGGACCACTGAGGTAAAATGCCATTTTCATCACATCATAGTCAAGGCTACATACTATAAACCTGTTACTACTGTTGATGTTGAACTTGATCACTTGGCTGAGGTAGTATTTGCCAGGTTTCTCTGCAGTAAACTGTGTCTGTCTGTTTCTTTCTCTCTCTCTCTCTCTCAAACATATATGCATGTCCTTCCATTCTCCCTTTGCATGCCACACTCTGGAAGGAAGTTGCTATATGCAGCAACACTAAGGAGTGAGGGGTTAGGCCTACTACCCTGAGGGTGGCACATCTACGTAAATTATTTGGAGTTCTTCTGCATAAGAGATTCCCCCCCCCCATTTATTTACTCTGTAATTTTTTTATATATCAACATGGATTCCTGGATATTTCTTCTTTGGGCTCTGATCCAATACTAAATTATCTCATTCAAATCGTTCCAGCTTTGGCCATTGGAAGCTCTTCTGTTGGCTCTTGTGTCCCTATAGCATACCCTCAGTCTTGTCTTGTTTGTGTAGTTTTTAGAAGCTCTTCCTAACTTTCCCACAATGCAAGTTCCTCTTTGATTTTATGTATGTATGTATGTATGTATGTATTTATTTATTTAATATATTTTATTGATTTTTTACAGAAAGGAAGGGAGGGATAGAGAGTTAGAAACATCGATGAGAGAGAAACATCAATCAGCTGCCTCTTGCACGCCCCCTACTGTGGATGTGCCTGCAACCAAGGTACATGCCCTTGTCCGGAATTGAACCTGGGACCTTTCATTCCGCAGGCCGACGCTCTATCCACCGAGCCAAACCGGTTTTGGCTCTCTTTGATTTTTTTTAATATACCTTGGTAATACTTTCTGCCCTGTGTGAAGTAATGAAGATCATGTGCTTGGTGGCTGAATGCTAAGGCTTTGGTCTCATCTCAGCTGACCAGTTGACTTTGTGGTTCTGTTTTCTCTAAAATAAATATGCCACAAGTCTTTAGCTAAGGGAGTTGTACAAATCCAATAAGTGTGAAAGGGCTTCCCACAAAGTAGTTACCAGTCCATGCCCACTTCTTGACATTGTAGCACATCTTCAGACTTCCATCTCTGGGCCTTCCCACAGCTCTGGTATATGCTTATTGAATGAACCAATGGTTGTTCAATGAATACAATCCAAACACTGCATTTCAGCAGCTGTTTGACCCATTTCATGTGTATGTATGTATGTATGTATGTGTATTTAATCTTCACCTGAGGCTATTCCATTGATTTTTAGAGAGAGTGGAAGAGAGAGGGAAAGACAGAACCAATAGATGTGAGAGAAACACATCTATTGGTTGCCTCCTGCACTAGCCCTAACGAGGGACTAGGGTGGGGAGGATCTTGCAACCGAGGTACATGCCCTTGATTAGAATTGAATCCAAGATCCTTTGGTCCACAGGCCGACGCTCTATCCACAGAGCAAAACCGACTTGGGCCATTTCATGCAGATTAATTGACAAGCTTCTCCTTTCCTACATAAACTTTAAAAAAATTAATTACCATACATAACATCAATTCACAGGTATCTCCATCTGCTGACAAGTAAGTGATGGAGAAAGTGGAAACCAAACTGTAAATAGAAAAAATAATGAGGGAAGATAAACTTTGAGGATGGTGTCGTTTCCTTTTTCTTCTAGTTACCTCAACCTTTAAAATGATTATCTCTTTTATTTGTAATCAAGTACTCATGTCATTAGATTGCTAATGAGGGATGAAACTACATAGAATTCAGGTTTAGGGAATGGATTCAGAGGAATTATCTTTGGATAATTCATCTGTGAGTTTTCTTGGACGAAAAAGTGATGTGGTGGTGGCATTAAATAGAGCAAAGGTGGAATGAGAACTTTACTCACATTGTTAAATTCATTGGATGGTTAAGGTGTGGCCAGCCACTGTCCTAGAGGGTTTGCAAGGATAATTTATAAACATACGAACATGTTTCATATACATATTAAATTTTTTTTTGAGAAGAGGAGAATGAGGAGGTCACTTGTAAAATTTTATAACCACTGTTCCAAAATAACATGAAATGGAGAACATTCCATGTTGATGTTTCTCCAAGAAACTAGTTTTGGCATGACAAGATAGGCATGCTTTCCCCAAGACAGGCACAGAGCGCTGAGTCCAGCGGCTGTTGCTCATCTTTTCTTCTTTCATTCTTAAAACCTGTTGGGGTTTTTACTGATTGTTGTTTATTCCTACCTCTGAAGAGAACATTGGTGAAGGCACATCCATATTCTGACATGTCAGGAAGAAAGGATAAGGGCTTGAGAACAGATGCTGAGGAGTAAATTGTTGATGGTCTTGCTGGTATTAGGCAGCTGCTTTTTCCACAGCATCTAAAAATAAGTTCTTTTCACTCCTTTCATCAAAAGGAGATAGGGTATCACTACTAATTAGAAGGCTGAATTAGAAAGGGCTTAGAAGCAAAGAGAGCTTGCTATTGCACAAACATTAGGCCTCTGTTAGGTTAGAGTTAGAGTTAAACTTGAGATAAGAACCTCATGAATGTGACCCAGGAGCCAGATAGTGACCTCTGCATTAAATGGAGTGTGTGTGGGAGTGATGGACCTGTCATTTTACTTACTCTTTCAGGTGTCTTACATGATGTAGTTGAAAATATTTGACACATTTCACAAAGATGGCAATCTCAGTTCCTTCTATAGCCCATACTTTTCGATTCTGACTTTGGTGATGGCAGTGTAGTTTTTTGTCTGCATGGTGTTAGAAATTGAATCATTGCTCTTGCTGTCAAGAGCCCCATTTCACACATGAGAAATCAGAGTCTTAGAACGTAGGTAAGTTGTTCCGAATCATATCACTGGCTTAGATGGGATCTCAAGCCCAAGTCTTTCTGACTTCAGAGTTTGTACTTTTTACCATATTACCTTGTAGGTGCCACACACATACTGCCCCATTTTAAACACACATACTGCCCCATTTTAAACGCACATACTGCCTCATTTTAAATCTGAGATGTTTTCTTTATTTTCTTACTGATAAGTTCATTGTTTTCTTCTTTTCCATTACTCTGTAGTGCCTGGCAAAGGACCATAATGGAAACATTTGTTTTTTGATTTCAGAGAGGAAGGGAGAGGGAGAAAGAGATAGAAACATCAGTGATGAGAGAGAATCATTGATCGGCTGCCTTCAGGACACCCCCCCACTGGGGATTGAGCCCATAACTCTGGCATGTGCCCTTCACTGGAATCGAACCTGGGATCCTTTGGTCTGCAGGCCAACACTCTTATCCACTGAGCCAAATCTGCTAGGGTAGTTGTCGGCAAACCGTGACTCTCGAGCCACATACGGCTCTTTGGCCTCTTTGAGTGTGGCTTTTCCACAAAATACTATGGCCTGGGCCAGTCTATTTTGAAGAAGAGGCATTAAAAGAAGTTTAAATTTAAAAAATTTGGCTCTCAAAAGAAATTTCAATTGATGTACTGTTGATATTTGGCTATGTTGATTAGTTTGCCGACCACTAAGCTAGGGCAATGGAAATGTGATGAACTGAAAGGAAGGGGAAGGAGGTGGCAGAGGCTTCTGAGCCACTAAGACTTATTTATACTGGCTCTATCACTTTGTAACCTTGGACACACAAAAAGTTAAGTTCTTTAGGTATCAGTTTCCTCACCTAAAAAGTGGGGAAACTATGATTTGTCACTCTGGGCTGGTGTGACATTAGAAATGACATGCCCTGGCCAGTGTGGTTCAGTTGGTTATCCCATCCGCCTGAGAGGTTGCAGATTTGGCTCAGTCTCCAGGAGGGGACATGGAGGAGGAGCATATTTCAACTATCGATGTTTCTTTGTCTCTCTCTCTCTCCTGGCCACTGTCTCTAAAATCAATAAAAAACATATTTGTAAGATAGAGTACATTCAACTTGCAGTGCTGAGCACGTACTAGGTGATGTAATGAATGAGTGGCCACCATTATACTTAGGTTGATGTTAAATTAATAAAAACTTAAAACATTTCTTTCATTTTCTCTCTCTACTTCTCCCCCCCTCCAACCCCCTGCCCAAGACAGAGTATGTCATTTTCCCTAAATACCATGGACTGAAGATTTAATGTTATCAGATTCCTTTTTTTTTTTTTTAAATGTCCTTTCCTTTTCCCCACCCAGTAGTTCAGGAAAAAAATCCCGCAACCCAGGACAGAATGGAGAGTTAGCCCAGCTTTGCAGGCTGACTCCTGGCAGGGCTTCTCTTCAGGGAGCTGTATTGAATTTGCATGGAAATCAGTCTTACTTCTTCATGTCTTTCATCCTCCCTCACAATTCTCTGTTCACTGGAAAAGTCCTCAAAGCTTTTCTTCTGCTGACCAGTGGCCCAGGAGCCAGATAGTGGCCACTGCGTTAAATGGCGAGGAACCTGTTTTGTCGGCCACCTTGACCCATTGGCTCCTGCTGCTGTCATCTCTTCCTTGTGTTCAGAAGCCACTAACATCACACTTTATATGGATTGGGCCATCCTCCTTTGTCTGTTTTATCTATTGGAAACAGTCTATCTTCCCTTTCCTTCAGTGGTCCTTCTAGGTCGAGAAAATTGATCACCATAATGAGTAAGAAGAAATCACCAGTGCAGTACTTGGCGTACAGTAGGTACTCTGTAGATAAAAGAAACTACTTATAACTACCGCCCTTGTAGTACTGTCAACATGTTCAGTGTTTTGGGGGCCCCGAGGGAACCATTTATAAGGATCAGAGTTAGAGTCAGTAACTTGGGTTGGAAAATCCATCACTTTTCTGTCTCTAAATGACATGAGGATGGGCCGTGGTTAGGAACAGGAGTGGAAAAGTTTCTTTGGGTAAATGGATTAATTGTGTTTCTCCAACTCTGAATGAGGTATTTGAAATTTAGTTAAAGAGCCTTTGGATTACCTTCTGCTTATAGAGTAATTGAAAGACAATGCATATTTGTGCTAGGTTACAATATGTATCCTTTTTAATATACTTTAAACAGTCTATGTGTTCATCATAGATTAATGTTCTCACCTGTGTCTTTGTGGCATTGTGTTTCTTAGGATGAATGAGTAGGCTTTGCCAATTGATTTCTAAAATGTTTATGAATTTAAAATTGCTGGGGAGTGAAAATTGAAAAGACAGTATATGGATGGAGCTTCACATTTACTGGGAAACTGCTGGCTTAGTATTCTTATCCTATTTGTTTCCCAAGCTGTAGATGATAGCAGCAATCAAGTGAAATTCAGGAATTGTGAGTTTTGTGGTGTTCCCTCCCTCCCCCTGAAGTAGTTAGTTCTGAATGCCAGACCTGGGTGAAATGATTGCTGTGAATCATTAATGCATGCTTTAAAAAAATTTGCAAGTTGATTAGTTAAGAGAGAAAAGGTACACAGTTGGCTTCATAAAGTTCTTCTCAAGCTTTTAAAGTTGTAAATTAAGAGACTTTGATGGCTGAAACTGGTTTGGCTCAGTGGATAAAGCGTCGGCCTGCGGACTGAGGGGTCCCTGGTTTGATTCCGGTCAAGGGCATGTATCTTGTTTGCGGCCACATTCCCCAGTGGGGGGTGTGCAGGAGGCAGCTAATCGATGTCTCTCTCATTGATGTTTCTGGCACTCTGTCCCTCTCCCTTCTTCTCTGTGAAAAATCAATAAAATATGTTAAAAAAAAAAAAGAGGGAGACATTGATGGCATACAGGGAGGTCCTTCCTGTGCTTTTTTACCTCTTCATTAATGTAACATGATAGTAAGATGCTACAAGGAAATCAGAGTATGATTATGTCAAACCATTAGCTGTTTTCTGTCCAAATCCAACTGCCTTGGATGAAGTGTAAGTTTACTCTGTGTGGAGGATAAGGAAAATCCAGTTTTAGTATGAAAGTGATATATATTAATTCTTTATATGGTAATTTTTTTTCTTTTTTTGAGTGAGGAAGTATAAAAAGGAAATAAAATCATGGTTCCTATCCTAAACTAAACTGTGGTCAGAATGTATTTTTTAGGAGCTCATAAAAAGAGGTGAAGAGCAGAGAATAAGTTTTCCTGACTGGAGGAGGCTAAGGACAGGAGTGTGACGGAGGTGGAGGGTTTTATATGATTTGGGTATAAGCTTCCTGTTTGATGTGGGATATAATCGAGAGGGTGAAATGAAGTTGATGGTGCTAACAGTGACTCTGGCTAAAGAAGACATGGTGATCAAGACCTAGTTTATGACTGTACTGGTGATGATACCGATGCTCAATTGAGGACTTAGTATGTGCCACACACTTTATATCCTTTCCTCTATTTAATGCCCATAATGATCATTTTCAGATGGTAGCTTAGAAGAGTAAATAATTTGCCCAGCGCCATCAAGTAAGCGCTGGAGCTGGGATTTGACACCATGATGTAATGCTGTTCCTTCTAGATGAAGTCAAGGTTATTAAAATAAATACTAATGAAACCAGAGAAATATTTCAGAAACAGAAGTCACAATATTTAGTAACAGACTAAGTATGTGAACTGAAGGCAAAATGAGAATAAAAAAAATTATTTTCAAATTACAATTCTGGAGAAAAAGGAAGACCACAGTGCTAGTGAATGGGTAAGAAGAATAAACAATGAGGTTCTGTCTCAGTCCTATTTATGGGCCCCTCTTCCTAGAAAACAGCCAATAGTGTTAATTTCATCTTTCTGAAAACCAGCTATTATGTCAAGTGCTCACTGTCAACATGGAACACAGGTTGTGAACACAATGCTTTTGTTCCAAACTCCTGTCGCACAGGGGCGTTGTTGACGCTAGCAGCAGACCAATGCCCATTCTCAGTGGAGCCAAGTTCAAACATCATGCCATCCTGTTGGCCTCTGATTTGGCTAATGATATAGTCATTGCCTCATTGGCAGACAGTGATAGTCACTGATTGGCAAGATTCTCCCTGGGAAGGATCACACTTATGCTGACTACTCCAGATTAGCCCTTCAGAACCACCAGGAGAGCCAGCTCTTGTCGGTTAATACGGAGTGGCTGTAGCGTTCATTCTGAAAGTGATTGTCTAGGCCGCCTACCAGGATTCTTAGGGCTGATCAGCAACATGTAGCTGATAAGATTTCTCACTGACTCATGGGGAATGCTGGCTAAATCTTGCTTTAGGAATTATTATTTCAGTATAGCTGTCAGGAGGCCCAAACCTGGTTGAACACTATCTCTCCCTCATCTCTGATCTCTGTACATGATTTTTTTTATTATTATTCTTCACTGTGAATCATTAAGTGTTTTTGTTCCCTTCATGCAAAGTTCTTATTTTTCTGGGTGAAAAATGAACTCAGTAAAAAATTTACTTGATTAGAATCATCTCTCCTTAAGAGAGAACATTAATGTTGTGAGCAGTGTGGCCTTATAGGCAGCTGTCTAGCTGTCCAGAGGTATAGTTGGGCCCTTTGTCCAAAATTATATCCTCCACCTGCTTGCTATAAAAATCATCCAATGTACTGGTAGCTGTTCATTAGCTCTAGTTAAAGAAGGAGAAGCTACCACTCCTGTCCCTGTGGTCTCTGGATTACATAGAGCAACACTCCCAAAGAAACATTATCCTTTCCCTCTCTCCTCACCTCTAGCAAGAATTTCCTGGTAGGAAAACTATATGAAGTCCTTGGTTAGTTTGCATTACCTTTCCTAAGGGCTAGATGGCCAAATATACTGTCCTAAGAGAATTAGGTGCAGGCAAGTAAGTTTTTGATGCGAGCTGAGGAAAGAGCGAAATTCTGGGAAGGGAAAGTGAAATTATGTGAAGCTTGAACAAATAATGGGCATAATTGGTTTGTATTTGGGTGTGTATGTGTCAGTGAAGTGGTGAGTATTTTACATGCCACTAGTGGAAGAAGAATGTTGGAAGAATGGTAGATGTTTGCTCTAGACAAATACACCACTTCCTTTAACAATTTGCTTATAGCCCACCTTTGCTGATATTATCCATTCATTTCATTGACAAGCCTCTTCTGGAGAGAGAATATAGATATGAAGTCAGCCTTAAAATTCACTTCCTCCCCCTTCCTAAGAGGCCCTCGTTATGTTTAAACTACTTTGGCTGAAGTACAGGGCCATCCAGCTGTTTTTCTTCATTACCTTAAGTAGGATTGTAGCTTACCTCCTGTACTGGGTCCTAGACATTTGTTTACCAGGTAGGGCTTGGCATTGTCCATTTTCCAGCTTAACTCCATTCCACTTCCATTAAATCTCAGCAAATTCCTAGCACTCTGAACGGCCTATTTCACTTGAATGACTCCTGTGTGACCAAACTCTTAAGGGCTGAGCACATGGTGGTACCCTTTTATTTGATGTCACAAGATAACCTTTGTACCCTTTGGCTTTTGAGCTTTCAATTGAGCTTATAGTGAATTCCCAATGAACATTTCAAGTGGACAGGGTGTGTGCTAGCCTCAGTGTGTGATGACCCCATTATGGTGGCCCTACAGCTGAGATCATAAAAGCATCCCAAGTGTCATTTGAAAGTCAAACACTAGGTCACATAGTCATGTTTTCTTTTTTTTTTTTTAGTGGGAGATGGGGAGGAGGAGTGTGTTAACCTCATCCTTTCTAAGATTTCTGTACTTGTGATTTTTCCTCAGCTTGAAAGCTAACTGAGAAAGCACATTTCCTTTACGATGTTTTCACTCATTAGGTTCTTTCTTCTTTATTGAACCTGTATAAATGAGACTGGTTCTTGCTGCTTTATATTGTCTTTGAACTCATGGCAGGTGGCACTTGCCCCTGTGAAGGCTGTCCTTGTGTATTGTTTTCATAAGCTTAATAAGGCACAGAAAGAATAACAAAAGAGACTTTACTCTGGTGGAGAAGAGAAGGGAGACAAGACAGTTTGCAGTTGATATGTGATCCTTGCATGAGTGCCCTTTCTGATCATTTTTTCTTTTCATTTTTGTTTCTTCTTACCTTCTATTTCTCTATACAATTAAAATTAGAAGGAAAATGTATGCTAGTCTTCTGTTGAATTGATTTCAATTTTAACTTTTTCCTAGACTAACTTATTTTTAGTGCCTCTATTAATAAAATACACCTGTGTTTTGTAAAGACAATAAAATTCATGTGGGACAGAGGAAAATAGGAAAGAATTTTCTGTTCTAGTCCTGTAATTTTGTATCTAGATTAGATATCTAATCTCTTATTAAGAAGCTGCAGTTTTATAGCAATCATTTCTGACAGATTTAATATTGACAAATATAAAAAGAGTGAAAGGCTGTCATGGGAAAATATAAGCCTGTTCATTTCTCCTTTCATGTCTATTTTCCTCTATCACTTTTTCTTTCTCTTCCTCATTTTTCTGACTTTACCACACTGTTGATGTGTTTCTATTCCCTTTTCTTTCTCCTTATTGCTTTCTGTGCAGAAGGCAGGACAACCCTTGACTGATCTTAGTAATGATATTGAAGTTGTTTTCATATGCAGGGAAGGGATAGCATACAGTCTTCCTAGTATTTTGTTATCCATAGGTGAATAATGCCTTTCCACCTATTATTAGACAAAACAAAATGGAAACAAAAAAGCAGAAAGACCTTTGGTAGAGAAGAATGAAGAAATTTGAATTGATCAAAGCATGAACTTACCAAAATACTTCTTTAGCTAGCATCTATATTAAAGAAAAATGCATTTTTTACAGTGAAGAAATTCATCTCTTAAGAAGATGATCAGAAAGCTAACCCGAAATGGCAGCTTATTTCCATATCTTACCTTAACCAAGTAATCAAGTTGTTTCTATTGTCATTAGTTTGAACCATTTGAACTTGCTATTGTTATAAGTCAAAAATAGCTGAATGACAATGATTTCTTATAAACCTGATGAGGAAATGGAGACACAGAAAAAAGGTTCATCAACTACCCTCTCCCCGCAAGTCTGTCCTTGAACCCAGTAGTCAGAGAACTGAGAAAAAACTTCCCTCCCTTCCTCCCTCCCTTTTTCTCTTCTCTATTGAAGTTAACAGATACCAAGGAATAAAGAATATCTTTATAGGAGGGACTATGGGGAAGTCAAGGTGAGTGATATTTTCGGGGGTTAGCAGGCAGCAAAAAAGCCCTACCTCTCAGCCTCTCAGTACGAGGACAATAATTACACCAGATTTTAAGACAAGGCTACAATAGAGCCAACATCTATAGAAATGAGTGTATCTAGTCACTGACCATTTTTTTTTTTAATTGTCTGAGCCACATTGTGCTGTCCTTGGGGAGCATGAATTGTGCTGTTTTTCATTGCATTCCTGACATGCTTTAAAAAAGGCTGCCACAATCTACTGTAGTTGATTGATGCTGGGGAAGTTTGCTGCCTCTGACAATAGCCTTTCTCCATGAAACACTCCATTGATACGTTTAGAACTCATTACTGCTAACCAAACAGTAGTGGTTTTATTACTGTACTAATGGAGCCTGGTACTTGGAGGCTGGGACTTGGGAGTGGGGGGAGGGAAGGGAGAAAGATGGGGCCAGGAATGTGGGCAGGAAAAAAGGAATCCCTTTCCAGGATTAGTGGTATCCACCATAGAGTTCCTTAGGCAGTTTCCAGTAAAATAATGTGATAATCTAGATACAATGCAGGGTTTAATATGCATATGCAAGGATGCACTAAATGAATTATTCCTAGTAGAGAAGAACAGGGATTTCTCAATGGAGAATCAGCAAGACAGCAGAGTTTTCTAAAGCCTTTTCCAATAAAGTGATTTGCTTTCCTGACAGTGCATGGAGGCGAACAAGTGAGTTGTGAAAGATGGGGATACTAATGCACATAGGACCCTGCTAGACTTGGCAGGCTCCTCATTATGGGTAGGAAGACAGACCCACGTGAAGGCTTTTACCCTCTTTCATGTTTGTTGTAATGTGCTGGTGTCCTTCCCTCCCTATGTTTTTATCCATTATTTTAATTGGAGTAGTTTATCCATTTACCTTTTATGTGATTACTGACGTATTTGAGTTTTTATCTACCAATTTACAACTTGTTTTCCACTTGACCTGCCTGTTTTATGTTCATTCTTGCTCTTCTTGACTTCGTTTGGGTTAAGCAAAAAGTGATTCCATTTTTCCTGTTTTATTGACTTGTTAATTCTTTTACTCTTAGTGTTTATCCCAGAGATTACAGGGCACATGCATCCTTGACTTAATGCAAGCTAATAAAGACTCTACATTTACCTCTTTGTTTTTGAACACTGCTCTCATTTGGAAAAGTTAATGATTTTTAACCCCACTGACAATGGATGATTTTTGTCTTTATTTTCTGTTTAAGTCCCTTCCTATGTTTTTATTTACTGAAATTGCTTGTAAATTTCATCAAAGTTCTTGCCCAGTTCACCCGCTTCTGGAGATGTTCCAGTCAGAAGGGAACATCACCTACATCATAGTAACTATAGTTAACAATATTGTAATGACTATGGATGGTGCCTGGTGGGTACTGGAAATATCAGGAGGGACACTTTGTAAAGTATATGATTGTCTAACCACTCTGCTGTACACCTGAGACTAATATAAAATTATATTGAGTGTTAACTGTGATTGGGAAAAAGAGAGAGAGAGAAGTGGACATGCCCACTGCTGTTTTGTTGACTCTCTAAAATAAATATGGATGCTTTCTACATTCCCAGAAGGCTGTCAGCTGTTCCATAGCAAGGACTTTCCCTTGTGCCAATGATACCTGGCTCACAGTAGCCTGTGTTGGTTGAGATTTGAATGCTTGGGCTCAACTGAACCAGAGGCCAGGATTTGAGCTCATTTAAGTAAGCTCTAATCTATAAACCTACCAGCTTCTACCAGTCTCTTCTAGCTGTTTCCGTTGATTCAGGGTTGTTCCTCTGTTTCATATACTCTTACATTAACTTTCAGCCATATTCCCTCACTGGTTGCTACCTGTAATGCTTTTACAGTAATTTAATGAAGTTATATAGCCCCCCGAGTGTCCAGTAACTACAATTATTTTTCAGGGGGACATGAGCAAGATGAATGGGAATAATGTGTGGCGAGATCCTTGAATTTGTCTTGGAATTGTTGAGCTTCGTGTGCCTGAAGCAGATAAAATATGATAAAATCCTAGTACAAAATATCTTAACACAGACTTAGCTGTGCTCTAGGCCACTGATATTGAGGTCATTTTCAGCTGTGATAAAGGAAAGCTACAGCAGAGGTGTGACCCTTGTCCCCCAGTGGCAGCATTATGTCAGTTCTGTATGTCATTGTTTTTTTTTTTAATAATAGATTTATCATGTTAATGTGAACACCCAGTTCTCAGCAATAGAGGAGCTTTTTGGATCATGCAGGTTCATTGTTTGGAAACAACATAGTCTGTGAAAAAACAGCTTGGATTTGTCAAGCTCTGAGTTCACCATCCAGCTATTGAGTACCTGTGGATGAGCTATATCATTTCTTTCAGTCTGATCTGTGCAGTAGGATAAGAACACTCAGCTTATTTTACAGGCTTGTTGGAGGGCTAACTTTACATATTGGTTACTAAAGGTGTTTGTGGGACCTGGGGGTCACTCTATAAATGTGATCGGTACAATCTGTGCTTTCCCATTAGGTGTTTTGCATTTGGACAACTTAGAATATAGGCACATCTCACATAGAGTTTGCCCACACTTATTTATTTTTTGAGGTGGGTTATGGAAGATTAAAACCACTAATACTGAATTCAAGAGAATCTTTTTCCCACTCTTAACTATGCTATACTTGGTTTCTACTCCAAGGATATTCAGTTTGTTCCAAATGAGTCAGCTTTGGGCTCTGTGATATGTAGAAGTCAAGGGGAAGAAAGATAGTGATGCCTTTAAACAGTGTCAACTTTCTGAGAACAGTTATCTCAAGATAAATTAGTAAGAAGTTGTTTCCTTAAACAAAGGCACCTGGTTTATGTGAATTGAGAAATATTTTTCACAGCTTCTTCTGCCAAGAGTGAGTGTGGTCACCAGGGCAACAGTAGCAGCTGTCTTTATCCAGATAGTGCAAGACCTGAATCAGATGCCCCTTCCAGGAGCTGCCAGCCAGTCTAAAGTTTGCTGTGAAGGTGAGATGGATGCTCAGTGTCAGCTTTCCTGGGTATTGGAAAAACCATGTTTGTTGGAGCATCTGCCTAGCATGGATAGAGGAGGGTGTTTCAAAATGACAAAAACTAATATTTGAGAGACTAGTTAAGTGGAGGAAGAGCTTTATAGACCTTCTGCTCGGTACCCAGAGGCACTATTGACATGTTCTCCTGAACCATTCATAGAAGAGGCGGAGTGGTTCTCTCCTCTTATCGGGATACCTGTGAGAGCTGGAGAAAGATGGTGGAGGACAGGAGAATACCTCCACCATGGACAGAGCAGGGGGTTTGGTACTTACCTTATTTCTGGAATTGACTTTGAAGAGTGATGGTTCACTTCTCTTTTCAAATCAGGATGAATAGTGACAGTAACTAGTAAATAGTGATTAATATTTTGTCTTCAACTGTCATGAAGAATGAACCCACTTTCTAATTTGTATATGAAACCTGAACCCTTATTTAGCCTTTATTGTAGAGCAAGCATGTCCAACTCAAAGGCTAACATGGGCCAAATAAACAAGGTTTCAGTTTATGTGGGCTGCAAAAAAACACAAAAGCTTCAATTTTCATAGAAATGTAGATTTATTTCGATAGAGACATGCTAAAGACAAAGGGCTGAAATAATTGAGTAATCGTTAACATAAAATAATAGAGCATTTTAATAAAAATTAATATTTTTTCTTGAACATTAACTTACCAGACAGTGAATAACTGCACAAATTAATAAAGCATAACACAAATAAACCTATTTTTCTTGTTCTCTGAAAGCAAAATCTTTCCTGTTGTGAACACCAATCAAGTCAGTCCAAGACTAATGACATGGCAATTGGCTGCTAAAATATTTTCTGCTAGTCTTAGTGGAGAGAAATGGTGCACCTGCGTGCAACTGTGTAAGGGAATTGAATGCAACATGATTATAGTAATCAGTCATTAGTGAACATTGTAGTTCGTTAATAGTAATTATGTATAATAGAATATTGTAAAAATTAAGTTAAAATATTTTTATTAAAACATTTCTTACATAATGTTATACTGGCTAGGGTGCAAAAATATTCGTTGTGAGCCGTGAGTTTCACATGCTTGCTGTAGAGGGCTGGTTAGATGATTGGCAAAGCTTCCTTCACATCTCATCCTTTCTCACACAGTCGAGGGAAAGACCAAAGCTGTAGCCTAGTATGTCAGCGTGGGCTTCTTCCCCTTGTTCAGCTGTATCCTTTATGAAGGCCTTGCATTTGGAAGTAATTGCCTGAATCAGGCGTTGCCTGTGCTAATTTCTAGCCAGACCAACATGATGGCACATCTATGATTTGGAGGAAACTTTCAGTAAGATTAGATTTTGGTGCTATATTTAACTTTTAATTATACCTTATTAGGAAAATTTTAATTTCCCAAGTGTTACAGCCAAGCCATGAAAATGTGGGTCAAGTAAGCTAATAGAATTAAACACACACACACACACACACACACACACACACACAACATAACAAACCCTAAAACAGACCAGTTGTTTTTCAGGTAATTAGAATGGCCTGCAGTTAATAATGTATGTGACTGTTTCATGGTTCCAGGAAAATAGCCCCTGTCTTCCAGATTGTCAGCCTGCTTCTAAGGGGACTTGAAATAATGATATTCGCCTTGGATTTTTGAAGATATAGGAAGTTCAGCCTTAATGATTCAGGTATAGGTTGTCCTCTGTGGGTATCTGCAGTGAATTACAGTTCTGTGTTAATTTCCACATGCAATTTATCATCCCAGCCTCATTAGGGAGCACAAAGTCCCCTGAGCAAACATAAGGTAGCACAGACACACATATCTGATGTGTGCAGGGTTCCTTAAGCTAAACAGAAAATAGGTGAGTTTATCTGTTAATCCAGATGATTCCTGGAGGCCAGTGATTGAGAAGTGACTAAAGTTTGTGCTAAATTAGTGCCTGAAGTCTCCAGATAAGAAATTTAAAGAGTTTGGGAATCTTAAATGTCATTGGCACATTGTATACTGCCATCAGAAACTCTTTGCTTTCTGTGAGCTGCCTCTGCTGATCGGTGAGACCAGTGGTCGGCAAACTCAGTCAACAGAGCAGCAAACCATGGCTCGCGAGCCATGCAGTTTGCTGACCACTGGGTTAGACTGTTGGGGGAAGGGACAGCCTTGCTGTTGGTCAGTGCGGTGTGGTGCAGAGAGCTGGGGCCGAGAGGGTGGCAGGCAACAGCCTAAGCCTGGGGACTGTCGGATATGCCTGCACAGAAGTGTTCTTGCAATCTGTGCACATGTGGCCAAAATAACCAGGGCCCAGAGGCATAGGACTGAGAGGCTGGCTTTGCAGGCAAAAGATCAGAAAGAAGAAAACATGCCAGCACATGATGTATATCTTCCTTTGCTCTGCTATCCTCTGTGTTTGCTGCCCTGCCATGGAACTCCCCTTGCGTGTGCCTCGTGGAGTTGGTGTAAGAATCGCACTGAACCTGGACAGTTATTTTGACCTACTGTCTGTTTCTTTGTGCACTAGTGAGTGTGTGAGTACATGAACTGATGTTAAAAATAATAGCAGCTCTTGTGCAACAGTTGGAACTTAGAGAAAAATCATCCTTTATTCCATTGCCTTTCATTTGGTGATTTTTCTTTCCTATTCATTTGTGTACATAGAACTTTTTGGTCACATTTTTTTTTAAAGTTGTGGTACTTTTTTAAAGACTGTTTACCTAACATTCCTCAGGTAAATTTTACCATTTTAACTATTTTTAGTGGTATTTAGTACATTCACATTGTTATGCAATTATCACCACAATCCATTTCAAACTGAAACACTCTCCTCCTTCCCCCAGCCACTGGGAACCTCTGTTCTACTACTCAAGCTCTATGAATTTGCTTATTCTAGGCACCTCATATAAGTAGAATCAGACAATATTTGTCCCATTGTGACTTGCTTATTTCACTTACCATACTGTCTTCAAGGTTCATCCATGTTGTAGCATGTATCAGAACATCATTCTTTTTAAAGGCTGAATGGATCCTCCATTGTGTGTGTATTACCACATGTTTGTCCATTCATCTACTGCTAGACATTTGGATTGTTTCTACATTTTAGTTGTTGTGAATAATACTGCTATAAACATTGGTGTACAGGTGTGTGCATTCCTGCTTTCAGTTCTTTGGTTATGTACCTAGGAGTTGTATTGCTGGATCTCAAGGTCATTCTGTGTTTAACTTGCCACAGAGGCTGCACCATTTTATACTGCTATCAGAAATGTACAGGCGTTCCAATTTCTCTACATCATTGCCAATGCTGCTGCTGCTTCTTTGTCTTCTTCCTCTTCCACTTCCTCCTCCTCCTCCTTTTGATAGCCATCCTAATGAGTGGGATGTGGTATGCCATTATGTCACTGTGATTTTGATTTGCATGTGTGCATAATTTTTAAATGTTTAAACAGAGCATACATGGCATTTTGCATCCTTGCTCAGTTAACATTTTATTGTGCTCTCTTTTGCCTTTAAAATGACTATTTTTTTAAAATATATTTTATTTTTTACAGAGGAAGGGAGAGGGATAGAGAGAGAAGCATCGAAGAGAGAGAAAGCTGCCTCCTGCACACCCCCACTGGGGATGTGCCCGCAACCAAGGTACATGCCCTTGATCCGAATCGAACCTGAGACCTTTCAGTCCGCAGGCCCATGTTCTATCCACTGACCCAAACTGGTTTTGGCAAAAACGATTATTTTTAATTGCATTTTTCTGGGATCCATGTTGAAATTACCAGTTCCCTGAAGAATTCGAGCCAAGAACACCTATGTGGCCTTTGCTGGAGAAAGAAAAAGGCCAGAGTGAAACTACGTGTAGAAGCCTCTGAGAAAACCCCAAGAGGAAGCTGGAGGGCTTCCTCTGTCCGTTTAGGTCCTTTGAGGCACTTTACCACTGAACGTATGTGCTGATCCTGCAGAAAATGGGAGGGAGTCCAGTTGTGACAAGCAAGCTCCCGGTGAGACAAAAATGGATTAGACCAAGGCAATACCAAGCTACAGAGACAGAGCGAAATCATCCAATTTATCATCCTTCCCCTAAGGCCGAGAGCCTTTTAAGTAGTTAGGGAGAACTTTGAAAGGGTAGAGAAAGCCCAAGTAATTTCAACACTTGTCCCCTGCAGGCCGGTTTGTTACAAGCTCTGTTTTACCAAAAGACTAAGGCAGTGATTAAGCAGAGCTTTTGAAAAAGAATGTCAAAATACTTCATTAGGAGAGATGATAGGGTATGGTTACTAAAATACCAAGGCATTTAAAAGAAAATAGTGAAGCAAAAATGATTGCTTTGTGCGAAGACTAATTTGGTCACCAAAATTTTGGAAACTTTCAGAAGATACAGAGATGCTTGCAAGCAAAATGAAAATGCTTTGTAGGTCTGAATTAAAAAAAATTTATGATGAGCTTCATTTGTAAGCATGATTTCTAAGACTAAAGCGGAATATTACTTAAAATGCTAGTAGGAAAACAACCACACTTCTTTGCTATTATATTTTTGTTTTTTTAAAAATATTTTACAGATTTTTTTTTTTTTAAGAGGGAAAGGAAATGAGTAAGGGAAACATTAGTGTGATGGTGGAACATTGATTGGCTGCCTCCAGCACCGCCCCTACTAGGGCTCCTGTCCACAACCTGGGTATGTGCCCTGACCAGGAATGGAACCAGCAACCTTTTGATGCATGTGGGGGATGATGCCCAACCAACTGAGCCACACTGGCCAGGGTAAAAAAAAAAGTTGCTTTGTTTTTTTTAACCCATAGGTTTTGGAAAGAAACATCTATTCCTAAGTATTATTTGAAAGATCCAGTTCTTAATCAGATCCCTCCCAGAGAATGAATATTTGTCCTACAAGGTGACCAGGACCTCATTTGACACTGGGCCATGGGGCATCACTGAAGAGTTCATCTTTGTTTCTGGAAGGTGCTGCTAAGCCACCTCTGAGTCCAAAAATTGTCAGACAGAGACAGTCAATTCTGAGCTGCATAGTTATTGCAGTTGATTACGTGGAGATCTGCAGACTAGAGCAAAAAGAAGAATGATTTGAATGGGCCTGAGGGACTAATTTATCCAGGTCTCTGGAATTCAGCTCCACAGTGGGGTGGCAGGGGATGGTTTCCACAAAGACAGTGCCTCTGTAAAGATACTTGGAAATCCACTAGTTGAAAGAACTTGACTAGGTTCCACTCTGCACCTCAGTTTCAGGGGCAGCATGAGATTGAGCACAAGACTGGAAATGGGAGACCCAGGTTCCAGACTCAGATTTGACTGTTGTGAGCCCCAGACCTCTAGTGCTGGTAGCTTAATCTTTCTGCAGGATTTGCTGGCAGCTGTTGGATGCGTCTTGTATACAGGAACATTTTGGGGATTGCAGAATACTGCAAGCATTGTTCTTAGGAAGTCAAATAGTAAAACTGAAATGAAAGACTGACTCTCCTGCCCTGCCCTCGTGACTCACTTCCTCTTTGGCATTACTTAGGATTCTCTCATCAGCGGTGCAAAACTCTTAAAGTCTTTGGCTCTTAAGATGGCAGAGTAGAATGAATGACTTCAGAGTTCAAAAAATAAATTATTGGTCCATTATGGACCTTATGGTGGTTTGCTTAATCCCAGAGCCAATAATGTGAGGTGCTTGAACCAACCACAAATTGATTTTCTTCTGTTTCCTGTGACAGTGGTAAGGTTGCAGGTACAGCATATGCAGCACTGCCTTGTGATGCTGTTTCTGGATATTTAATAATGTGCATTCACGTTGGGACAACAAATCAGTGCTAATGTGTCTGGGGAAACTCAGATGCAGTTCTGCAGTATAAGTTTCCACCCACAGGTCCTGCAAAGGGGGAGCGCTGGAGCCTCACAAAGTCTCTTACTTTGTGAAATCTATAAGGATGGCCAAGAGTAGATAGTTGGTACATTCAGGCTCCCTGAACTCTTTCTCTTTGTCATATGGTTTCCTCCAAATGCTTATCAAAGGACCCTTAGTTCATCTAGAAACTTCTAGAAATGTAAGAGGACTCAGTTCTATTACTGAATCCCAGCTATTGTAGAGCTCTTTGTCTTTTGTACTGAGTCAATTGGAATACACAAAGATGTTAGCAAGGATTGGTGTTTTAGGAATAGTGTAAGTGTAGATAAATTAAAAGGTTTAGGTGCTTTGTTATTTTAATTGACATCTTCATGTGTATTTTTTTCTGCTTATATATAATTATATAATCTAATTGCTATTAACTGGCTGAATGCTTATGTTGTACTGAACAACAGGTGCTTGACATTTGTCTCCAATCTTTAGCAATACCTATAAGATAGGTGGGTTTTATTGATGAGGAAACTGGCTTGGATAGGTAAACTCTTCTAGGCATGCAGGCTGTGTTTGATATCACTTTTGCAAATCTCAGAAGACTTGAGTGGATTAGATCATGCTGTGCTACCCCCATCTTTAGGGGAATAGGCTTAAGAAATTCAGGGAAAGTACTTTCCTGCTGAGTCATGTTTTCTTAGTCACAGGTGCTGTAAGTGTTTTGTGCTTGTGTGAAACATTCTTCCAGGAATTGTCTTGTCCTGATATCTTGCCAGTTAAGTCATGGATGCCCAGTGGGAAGAGATCACATGGTGTTCACATTGCCCTATGAAGAGGCACTAGGAATATTGGTTTGCATCCTGGATTTTGATCCCAACTGAGTTTAGCATTTTGGTTTCCGTTATTGTAACTACACAATTGATTTAATTAGGTTGACATGTATTTGTCTCAGTTGTTTTTTAGTAAACTGCTTTATTGAAGTATAATTTCTATGCCATACAATTCATTCATTTTAAAATGTAGATTTGAATGATTTTTAGTAGATTTACAGAATTATGTCATTATCACCACAGTCTAGTTTTAGAACATTCCTGTTGCCCCCAAAAGAAACTTTGCTCTGGTTGTATCCAGTTTTAATTCTCTTTTACAGCGCCTTCCTCTGACTGCCATCAGGTTTTCCAGCTGGTTGTAAAGAGGAGAAACTATTTTTTAAAACTATTGTTTAATTTTATCAAACTCTGAGTACAGGACTTGGCATTCAACTTGTCAGGCACTGTTCTAGGTGCTCTGTGAAGATTAACTCACTTAATTCATTGATTCTTCATTTAACTCATTGATTTCTCAGAACACTTTTTTGATATAAGTACTCTCATCATTTATATTTTACAGATGAAGAACTAGAAATACAAATCAAACATGTTATTCTAAGTGTTCTAAACCACCTAGTGAGACTAGGAAAAGTTGGGAGACAGAAGCCATGTGGATGGAGGACATCAGACAGAGTAAGCTGGTCCCTCCAGGAAAGAGTCAAGGCCTTAAGGCCCTGGTTAATGATGACTTAGTAAGGTATTAAGAAAAAAATCTGATAAACCATCCCAGGGGTCTGCATAGCACTTAATCTGTCATCTAGGTCTCATCCCTCCTTTCACTGTCCCTTTGTCTTGGTGTCATTGGTAGCAAAAGATGTTTTTATGGACTTACTTTGGTTTATATACTGGATACCAAAGAGCTAAAGTATCGGGGAGAGGGAAGAGAGGTATGTATGTGTTCTGGTCAACAGATCCTTGGTGAGGGTTTGAGGAGCCAGGCCTAGAATGATCCGTGGGAGAAATGATCCTAGTCTATTTCCCTGTATTTTGTTCTTTTTCCTGACCCTATTCCCCTTTCCTTACAAATGGTTGTATTACGGCCATTGAGGTCTGCCCATTACCCTGGCTTAGTTGGAAGTCTGCCCTCCCTTCCCCCACCTTTTCTGTTTAAAGGGATGGTCTTTGGATTCTTTGAGGGTGCTGGATTGTGAGGATGCAAGCCCATAAAGATTGTACAGTGAGTTCAGCTGCCCACCAAAAACAACTGTCTTGGAAATGGGTAATCTGGAAAATGCCAGTCAGGATAGTAATTAGTCTCAGAGGGAAAATTGCCTCTAGTTTTTGCTTAACATTCCCCTGTTCTTAGGGCATAGAAAGGTTGTGGAAGTCTTGGGTAATACAAATGAGGAGCTCCCCATGCTAAATGTGTGTTTACATTTATACTTGGTAAATGTTAATTGATTAGTGCATTTTGGTGGGAGGAAGACTTGGCTGTTCATACTTAATCTATAATGTAATTGGGATTCAATAATATATATTTATTCATTTCAAGTATACTGGCTTTTTAAAAAATTTTTAATTTCGGGCCTACCAACTTTTCATTTTTCATGTTATGGCTCTCATCTTGCTTCTGGTAGATTTTCATTGAGTTGAAGGACTCTTCACTTACTAAGATCACAATAATATGCCCAAGAGGAGATCAGAGAGCATGTGCAGTGTAGGGTAATCTGTCAGAACTGTTGGAATGTATTAAAAATTGGAAAACTGCTAAACTTGAAACTCTACTGGTTTTTGTTTTCCTTGCATGTATTTGGTTTGGACTACAGACTTTAACAGCAAAATTTGGACATAGGGATCTTTATTGACTGATACTAAATTGAGAAAATGTGTCATAAATAATTTATGTAGATTAGTTTTATAAATTCAACATCAACAACAGTATTTGGGTGCCTCTGCTGGGTGTTAGGTGTTGACAGTACCTGAAGTGTCCTACAGCCTTTATTCCTGGTCTAATGAGTTTATAGTCTAGCTCTCTGTCTTGTGTTAATCAGTGTCTTTCAGTCAAATTCCTGAACCGGACAAAAAGCTTAGCCGAATTTCACTTGTGGAGCTTAGACACATGATGTGACTTGGTGAAGAGGCATTCTGTCTTATTTACGTGGCCTCTGTGACCTAAGAGTGTAGGACTCCATGATATTGGCTGAGTGGCGGTGTGGCTTGGAGTCAGGGTTGTCAACCTCGCTGAGCCTCTCCCTTACATGAAAAGAATGGGGATGATAGGCCCTGTGTGCTCATTGGTGGCCCTTAGTAGACTTGTTTCTGCTACAAACACATGTTCATCCAATGTTTGCCAGAAGCTTCAAGTCCTCAAGGGTTTAAGTCTCTCCCTCCCTCCCTCCCTCCCTCCCTCCCTCCCTCCCTCCCCCCCCCCCCCTCTCTCTCTCTCTCTCGTGAAACAACAAACATATATTTGCTACATTATGGAGCATTGGAGGCTGGAAGTCCGAGATGAGGATGCCAGCATGGTTGAGTTCGTAGTGAAGGCCAGACTCTTGATAACGCCCTCACTTTGCCTTTTCTTGGTGCAGCAAAAGAGGGAGGGTGTAAAGTCTTGCTCTGACCCATATAGAAGCAGAGCTGAGCTTAGGGAACTATTAGAGCCCGGTTTCTTTTAATGGGACCCTATGGGTTGGGCCGCAATAAGCTTGGTGGGGACTCAGGGCTGGGGCTCAGGCCGCTGATCCTTTGAGTTTGCACATGGATGAAATGGTTCTTGGAGTTTTTGTGCCTTTTTTATTTAGGGACATCCTTTGGCAAATAAAATGGGTCAGAGACTTTCTTGACATTTTGCCCCAATACGTGTGCCGTTTCCAGTAGTAATCTATAGGATTATCCTTTCACTCCCACTTCCTTTGGGCCGGTTTTCTTATCAGCTCACAAAGACCCCTGGTTTAATGGCAGGAGCTATAATGTTCTTACCTGTGCAGTGACATGAGGCACCTCATGGATTGCCATGTGGTTTAAATTAGATGGAAGTAAAGTGCTGATTATGGTTTCTGGTACTTGGTAATTCCGTATTTCCTCCTGCCTCCTCCTAACAAAGACCATTACCATTCATTGCCTTTTTGTTTCTTGATTCCCACTGACCTTCCTGCATCTCCTGTCACCTAGTTTCACACTGCCTTGCTCCATAACTTAACTGCTTCATATATGTGACTGTAAATATTAACATTTGTACAATATCTTCCCAAATGTTGGGTCAGGAAGCTGGCCATTTCGGACTCCCATCGTGTCTGGTATAATCTGCACATGTCAGGCCCCCACAGGGAGTGATGCACAGAGACACCATGAGTGAGAAGGCTGCGTCTGTACTGTTATCCACTTCTAACCTTTCAGGTGTCATTTTTATTTTCTAGTTGCAAATCTGAAGCTGAAAGGAACTCCAGCAAAACTTGAAGCACATCCTGCTCATTTTATATGTATAGGTTTTGAGTCCTAGAGTGGTTAAGTCAGTTTTCCAAAATCATGGAAGGAGTTGGATGAAATAAGCAGTCCAGTTTCTGACTTAATTTTCTGGTGCTTCTTCATCCTGAAACTATAGTGTGGAGCCTTATTCTGATACTAATAAAGTCACCGGCCTGTGAGATCTTACTTTCCAGGTAAGAGCACAATGTGCTACTTAGTAATGGGATTGGAGACAGCCACTTGAGCTCAGATAGCAGAAAGTAGTCTTACAAGTTTTCACCCTGTGTTGTTGGTTAATGTTAAGTCCCACTCAACCATTCCCAGTGAATGTGTAGGAAATGCTAATAAAATCTTTCTGACAGCCACTGAAAATTTTTTTTGTTATAAAATATTTTTTTCTGACAATTCTTAAATTCCTTGCTTAATTTCCAAATAGAAAAAAAAAAAAAGAATGTTCAGGAGTCCTTCTTATACTTGTACTAATACTTCTTTTTTAAAAAAAAAATATATTTTATTGATTTTTCACAGAGAGGAAGGGAGAGGGATAGAAAGTCAGAAACATCGATCAGCCGCCTCCTGCACATCCCACACTGGAGATGTGCCGCAAGCAAGGTACATGCCCCCGACCGGAATCGAACCTGGGACCTTTCAGTCCGAAGGCCAACGCTCTATCCACTGAGCCAAACCGGTCTTGGCTTATACTCCTTTTTTTTTTTTTTTAATCAAAATAAAAGAACAAACTGCTGTATCCTAATATACCAGAACTAATTAGAGTTTAACTGTCTAGTTTGTACTAGGTATTTCATTGTGAAACATGCCCTCCCCTTGCTTCTTGAATTAGGGCAGGTCTGTAGCATTGGGAAGAGATAGCAACTCCCCTAAGGCTAATGTAAGTCAAAGGCAATGCCTTTTGTGGTTTTCCATATGTTTCCAATGAATATTTCTTGGCAGTTTCCAAATGTCTCCTCCTACTCTCACTATCTAAGGTGAGCATTCCAAGGAACAAACCGTATGATCTCTGACTGGAATACACAGAGGTTTGGAAGAGGTTTGGAAGACGTTTTAGCACCATTTTGCTGGTGGATTCTCTGACTCCACAGATTGAACATAGGCTCTTTTAGCATTTGGTTATATTTTTTGTGGGAGGTTGGTGGCAGAGGCCTATCATTTCTGCCAGGATGGCAGTGTTTTTTCATCTACCTCATTGCCACCATGTAGAACTATTTGTGTTATGGCATCTGGTAAATGGAGATGGGAGACGGGGAGGAAGGAAGCGAGGAAGAGAAGTTCGGGTCTTTTGGGTCACAGTGGACCTTGAGCTGTGAGTCACGGGTTATTTACTTTTGTTATTGTCTGTGGCTGATATGGCCCCCAGAAGAGTTGTAGGAGTTAGGACAGAAGTGCCACTGGGTACCTGTGTATTTGGAAGACCTTTAGAAGCACTGGTAGGACATAGAAGCACAGCCAGTGGAAAGAGACATAAGACAGCGGTCCCCTCAATATCTTGTATCATTTGTATTATTCCTCCTTCATGAACATTCAGCTCTAAAGACAAGGTCACGTTGCTACATATGCAAGTGCCCAAGAGTTATTTCCATGCATAATTCTTGACAACTCATCCCTCATTTCATCCAGTAACAGGATGAATAAATACTTGGCTTTCATGTGAAATGTGTTCTTTGATCGTCAGTCAAGACACAGCAGTTCTCATTTTCTTGGTCTGAGGTGTAGGGCGCAGGTTTTGGGATGTTTTTAAAGCTCCCCAGATAATTCCGATACACAGCTGCGGCTGATATGTATCTTTCTTACAAAACCCAAAGAAGTATATACAGTATAAAGCAATGGTATGTTTTACAGTTGCTCTGCTTGGTAATTTTAAAAAAGCTGTGTACAGCCCCATCCTATTAATTCGAATCACTATAAGGAAATATACTTAAAAGTTAACTTCACCATCTATCACATTGGATAATTATCTGTAAGTAGATGAGAAAGTATTTCTAAAAAAAGAAGAAAAAATACAATGTTAAGCACAACTGATCTATCTGAAGAAACAAAAAATCAAGTACTGGCTGCATACCAGGCTGCTCTTCCTGCCTGGCCTGCTGGTCCCTCGCTCACTGGGTCAGTGGCCTGTGCAATAGCATGTCTGGTGTCCCATGTTGCAGAAGGCCTCAGTGGGTCTTTTCTTAACCCTGGCAGGGGAGGATTGTGTCAAACTGGTTTGTTTCCCCCACTCTGATGTTGGAATGACTGGGAACTGGAACCTACCCTGTTGTACTGTGCAGAAGAGGGAAGAAAAGTGGAGAAGTTATATTTAAAATCATCTGTTGTTGTTTTTGTTTCTGTAGTTTATTCTCTGCCTCCTTTCTACCCTTCTCTAACATTAACATCTCAAAAAGGTGATTAACACTTTCAAAGTAACATGGGAAGAGAAAATATTTCAAAAGAGTAGATGATGAACAAATAAGACTTCTTCCATCCTTTTGAAGAGTTAACCAAAATGCCAGTTTCATTTCCCAGTATTACCATTGCAGGTAATCTCTGAAATTTTTTTTTGTAAATCCTTCCAGAATTGGGTGTGTATTCAGGCATGCCTCCTGGGATTGAATGTGTGAATTATGTTTCAGTTAAGCAATGAAATGAAGTTGTGTTATATATACCCCTGGCCATATGTGGTGGCTCTATATGCAGAGTAAGTATACACTACCTTTAAAACAAAATAACAGGAGTACACTCAATGTACCCTTCTAGCCCTTGTGTTTTTCACTTAACGGTACAAAATGGGCACTCTGCCATTGTTTTTAAAGGATGTTGCCATATTGCCAAATTGCCTATAAAAGGTAGTACCACTTTACACTATAAACGGCGCATGAGAGTTTGTGCCTATTTTCCCCTATTCTTGCCAACTTTGCATTTTATCAAATTTGAAAAAGGTTAGCTCATTGTTTGTTAAAATTTATTCCAAAAGTGTTTTCATTGACTTCTGTGCCAGGTTCTGTGCTCTCTGTTGGAAGATAGCAGTAAGTCAGAGGTAGATTCCTGCTCTTAAGGAAGTTTATGGTTTAGGATGAGTAAGGGACAAAAACATAAGCAAATCACAACTTACAGTTTACATATAAATTTATCATGGGAACAGTGGGCAACTGTAATAATCTATTATGGTTTAGTTTAAAAGTCAAAAAGTGCCACAGAAAAATATGTCTTATTTTTGTTTAACTTTGCTGCGGGGTCTGTCTGCTTAGTTGTAATGTATTTTCCATTTCATTTCTCCTTGTGTTTTCTAAGTTATCTTTATGTTTTAGGGCCTTTTCATTTCAGTCCAAATGCATTCAGTCTGTAGAAGATACTGATTCCTTAGAGACTCTCTTTTCAAAGCTTTTCTGAAAATGATGCCACTTTCATTCTTTTTTATGGGGTTACTCCGCAGTGTGTTTGGAAGGTGAAAAAAATGTCTAGTAATTTGAAACAAGAACATAGAAAACCTTGTGCGTTAACTAAATTGTGTTTTATAATTCTGTAACATGGCTATTGGTTTAAAATAACTAGTGACTTTAGTTGACAAAAGGTCAAGTTATAGGGCAGAAAGTATTTCTAGTTACTACAATATGCTTCATACAGCTTCGACTTCTGTCCAGTGCTGTTTTTCTGGTCTGTCTAGAGATTTATGTAACATTGCTGCATGGAAATGTTTAAAGCCCAAGGCAGCGTGCACTATCCATTCAGATGTGCCCATGCAGAGTAGTCTCCTCCTGGGCCCCTGTTCCTACCTTACATTGTGGTTCAACTCCTGCTTCCTTGAAGGGCCTACTAGAGAACTGGAGCGTGAATCTGTGATAACATCCTGCCTCTAGCCATTCATTTTTCTTTTCTACATCCTTTTAGAGATAAAGGCTTTATTGCCTTTTCAAGGGAGAAAAGGCTAAAAGCTTAGTGTTTCCATTTGCCAACTACTGCTGACTGGCAGTTAAGAACTGTTGCCACATTAATGTGGTTAGCATTTATTGGCTGATCTCTTCAATGACCCATTCTCTTCGTTCCCTCCTAAGGCTTTTTGTGGTACTTGTCTTCAGTTTTGGTGGAATTTGCTTTAATTTTTAATTTTTAAGTGTTTAGAGTGATCCTTCAGATTTGTGTCTGAATTGACACAGTATGATAGGAATCCAAGACCTGATTTTGCTCCTTAGGGCCATGAAAGTTTAGGTTGGAGTTTTCTGTTCTGTAAAATGAAGATGTTGGACTAAATAATCTCCATTGTTTTCATTCAGCTCAGCAATTCCATGGGTATATTGCATCTATGTATCTGACTTGAATCTTTTATTTATTTATTTTTAATTTTTAATTTTTAATTTTTATTAATTTTTTATACATATCTCCCTATTGCCCCCCTCCCTCCCAGGCATACCCCAACCCCCCAGTGTCTATGTTCATTGGTTATGCTTATATGCATGCATACAAGTCCTTTGATTGATCTCTTATCTACCTCACCTAACTTTAATCTTCCAGCTGTAATTTCACAGTCTGTTTGAAGCTTTACTGTCTCTGTATCTATCCTTTTGTTCATCAGTTTATAATGTTCTTTATTATCCCCGAATGAGTGCGATCATGTGATGCTTCTCCTTCATTGACTGGCTTATTTCACTAAGCATAAGGCTCTCCATTTCCAACCAGGTTGCTGCAAATGGTAAGAATTCCTTCTTTTTAATGGCAGCATAGAATTCCATTATGTAGATATACCACTGTTTTCTGACCCACTCATCTGCTGACGGGCACCTAGGCTGTTTCCAAATTGTAGCTATTGTAAATTGTGCTTCTATGAACATAGGGGTGCATAAATCCTTTCTGATTGGTGTTTGTAATTTCTTAGGATAAATTCTTAAGAGTGGTATTACAGGATCAAATGGGAGATCCATTTTTAGTTTTTTGAGGAAACTCCATACTGTTCTCCACAGTGGCTGCACCAGTCTGCATTCCCACCAACAGTGCACAAGGGTTCCTTTTTCTCCGCATCCTCACCAACACTTGTCGTTTGTTGATTTGTTGATGATTGCCATTCTGACAGGTGTAAGATGGTATCGCATTGTCGTTTTGATTTGCATCTCTCGGATGATTAATGACTTTGAACATGTTTTCATGTGTCTCTTGGCCTTCCTTCTGTCGTCTTTTGAAAATGTTCTATTTAGGTCCGTTGCCCATTTTTTTATTGGATTGTTCATCTTCTTTTTATTAAGTTGTATATGTTGGCTGTAGATTTTGGAGATTAAACCTTTATCAGTGATAACATTTGCAAATATGTTCTCCCATGTATTGATCTTTCTTGTTGTTTTGTTGATGGTTTCTTTTGCTGTGCAAAAGCTTTTTATTTTGATGTAGTCCCATTTGTTTATTTTTTCTTTAGCTTCCATTGCCTTTGGAGCAGTATCTGTGAAGAAGTTCTTTCGGCATATGTCTGAGACTGTGCTGCCTGTGGATTCCTCTAGTCTTTTTATGGTTTCCCTTCTAATGTTTAAGTCCTGTATCCATTTTGAGTTTATTTTTGTATTTGGTGTAAGTTGGTGGTCCAGTTTCATTTTTTTGCATGTATCTGTCCATTTTTCCCAACACCATTTATTGAAGAGGCTATCTTGGCTCCATTGAATGTTCATGCCTCCTTTGTCAAATATTATGACTTGAATCTTAAAAAAATAAAAAAATATATATGGCAGCAGGTGTGTACTGCCAATAGTACTGGTTTTATCAAACAATGACTAGTTATCCTCTCATTCGCATAGTAAAGTGGTGTTCATTTTCTGCATGAAAGTTGAGAGATCATAATCTACCAGTGTTTAGGAAGTTAGTCAGCATTTGAACTCGGGGCTATGGGAGTCTTGGTTCCTTGGCGCACTCACTCTTCTCTTTGTTCCTGTTCTGTTATGAGCTAAATGAACATTGTGTCCGATGTGTTTTACTCAAGTCATTTAGTTGGGACAAAACTGAAGTATTTCCTATTGGCCTCCTGATGTCTTAGAGCCCAGGTCTGTGAGGCAGGAGGAAGACATCTGTATACCTTCTTTCACCTCTGTTAATTCCAGATCTTTCTTTAAAGGTTTGATTCAAGATTTGTTGCAGCAAATCATGGCATTACACAACCCCAATTTTTAAATTTTTTTTCTCAATGATTGTTAAAAATGGACCTTAAAAATGCATTTCCCAGCCCTAGTAGGTTTGGCTCAGTTGATAAAACATTAGCCTGTGGACCATAGGGTCCTGGGTTCGATTCAGGTTAAGGGCACTTACCTTGGTTGTAGGCTCCTCCCTGACCCTGGCCTTGGTCAGGATGTGTGCAGGAGGCAACCAATCAATGTATTTCCTCTCACATAGATATTTCTCTCTGTCTTTCCCTCTCTCTTCCACTCTCTAAAAGATTAATGGAAGGGAAACCTATGGTGAGCATTAATAAGAAAACAAAACGAAACAAAAAAAGAATACATTTCCCAGACTGCTTTGCACCTGGTTGAGTTGCCGTATTTTGCTTTACAAAGGGGGAAGTGACTTTTGGGACACAATGTTTGGCTGATTTTTTTTTCTCCCCTGCTTTCTACAGGGATCTGGAAATTAATGGTTCTTTTTTAGGCCAGTTATTGCTTTCGTCATTACACGAAGAAAAAAATATCACCTTTAGGAACCACTGCTTTATGTGTGTGTGTTTTTGTTTATATATGTACTAGTATATATTGGATTTCAGAGAGAAAGGGAGAAGGAGAGAGAGAGGGAAACATCAATGATGAGAGAGAATCATTAATTGGCTGCATCATTAATTGGCTGCCTCCTGCATGCCCACTACTGGGGATCAAGCTTGTGACCTGGGCATGTCCCCTTGACCAGAATCGAACTTGGAACCTTTAGTCCGCAGGCCAGCGCTCTATTCACTGAACCAAACTGTTGAGGACAGGAGCCATTGCTTTAAATCATCTTCCCTGAATAGTTCTCTGTTACTTCATTCAGAAATGGAGAAAATTAATTCTTATCCTCATAGACTCATTATAAGGTTCAATCGAGATTATGGTGTAAAAATGTTGAAAATTAGATTCAAGAGAAATTGAGTTAATCTAAGATGACTTACTGTTGTCTCAGTAACCGAAAGTTTAAACTGTGTTTTGTTTGCCAACTTGTTGCATGTGCACACAGTTAATCCAAGAGGTTATGCTTTTCAGCAAATGGAGAAAGATTAATTCCTTTATGGATCATATTATGAGATGAAATATATTTCATTCTAGCTGCCACAGTAAATGAGCAACATTTTTTTTAAACCAGTCTGAATTTGAATTAGTTATTTGAACACCAAATATAGCACTTTTAGGTTAAAGAACCAAAATTAGTATTATCATTATGTAAGTTTTGTGGTACTTGGATTGAATAGAAGAAATGAATGTTCCTTGTGCCTGTTTTAAAGATTAAATAGGAAAATTTTAAATCTGAAAAGTAGTTCTGAATATTTTTGAGAAAAGATTCTCTTTTGCTCTTACTGTATGAAACGATGTGATATGATTTACGGTTTTGTTATCACTCGATATCTTTTTTCTCACAAATAGGGACAGTGGCTGCGTTCTTTAAAGAGTCTCAGATTTCAGTCTTCATCTCCCCTTTGCTTTCATTCTGGTATTGCCTGTGTTGCATGTTAAAGCTTGACATCATGATTAAATCATTCTGTAACTTTTGCAATAATTCAAAGTGGAGCGGACGCATCATGAGAAAGCCATGCCAGTTTTCTTGAGATCAGACACACCCATCCTAATTTAGATTATTGTTCTAAAGATGCACCAGGAAACACATACACACACAATCCAGTGAGACAGTGAAGGGACTTGACTGCCTCCTGTTCTTTTCCTGTCTCCTCCCTTTGTTTTCCAGATGCATCAGCAGATGGCTTGTTCAAAGCTCTAAATTTATACCTTGCATGACCTTTACCCTGGAGAAAGGCAAGTCTCTTCTGAGGGTGGACTTTCAGACCAAGTAGGTTTTTCTCTGTTGTCACAAATAAATTCAAGTCTTTGCATGTTCCTTCTGAGGTTTAACTAGTTTTGCCTTTTTTGAGACTATAACAAAAATAAAGATTAGTGAGAGACAACTGGACAACACTCCATGGTAGTTCCTGAGCCCTGCAGTGTGAGAGAATATAGAAGTTGCATAGACTTCTGCCGAGAACAGGCTTTGAAAGAACTTTGCAGTCTGACTAAGGTTTGAATTCTGCCTTGGCTGTGCTAGCAGAGGTTACCTCAAAGTGCCTTAGCATTTAGTGAGGTTCTACAGATACCCAGCCCAGAACAGATGTGGGACCTCACAGGTGCTCAATAAGTGATAGGTCACTTAAGTCCCTCTCATAAGAGCTCATTCAGAAATCTCTATATTGAAGGAAAGAAGTCTCTGGAACTCAGTAGGAAAAGGAAGTTGCTTGCTACCAAGCAAAGAACCAGAAAAAGAATCGCGTGAATAATTGTACAGTGGTACCCTGAGATACGAGTGCCCTAACATAGGAGATTTTTGAGATACGAGCCGTTGAGCGAGCGATTTTTGCTTTGAAATACGAGCAACATTTGAGATAGGAGTAATCGCGAGGATCGGCCGGCTGCACACTACCCACCAGTTTACTGCAACTCGAGCGTCTCATAGTTTCCCACGCCTCAACGTTACGGAATGAATTAAACTCGTATCTCTTATTGGCTTCTTTATCATTGACTGTATAATTTATATGTTGGGTGCTTTTTATCTATTGTAACATGAAGAGAATGCAGGTTGTCTTAAAGAAGTGGCATGTCCTTGTTCGTGACAACTCGTTTTATGAGAGAAGTCACATAGGTTACTGTATACCCATAGATCAAAAGGTGGATGGAGGAAATTGATATGATCATTCTGGAGGAGCGAAAATAACCCAACTGTGGGGTTAACCTGAGAATGGGAGGTCTTGTCTTACTTAGCGAATCTGCTCAATGTAGTCTAATAAGGATATGGAGGTGGGTCTGACCGTGGGCATCATGTTTGGTTGAGAGATGACAGGAAACATTGGTAAATGTAAATGGGGTCATTGAGGAAAATAATGACCTAGAGGTCTTTGAAGAAAACACATCACTGTATAGGTGGGCCTTGACTCCTACTTGACATAGTCTGTGGTCAGAGGGTGATTGATAAACCAATGTCAGCACTTCCTTTCCCCTCATTACTGGATTCTTCTAGTCCTTCCCACTGTTGGCCCCACCCTTCTTAAGAGAAAGCTCTGTAGACAGCAGTAGGAGAAAATTATGCTGATGTAGTTTGGAGAAAATTTCTGTCTCACCCTATTTCACCCCAGCTTTGAAAAATCTCAAATGCAAGGCCAAACAATAAATTATTACTAACACGATAGAGGAAACTGGTACTATTAATGTCATGTAAGGAGAAAGCCCATTTTGAGTAGAAACAGAAGGACATTTATGAGGGAGAAGTTGGCTGGCTATGGCAAACTGAGTAGTAGGAAATTTAACTATTGTTATTCCATTGAATTTTTAGTAGCACTCTTTGAACTATTGGTGTTTTGCTGGTAAGTAGCATAGCAGCCATTAATAAAAGTACAGTGACTTAGAAGAGCAAGAGAGAAGGGAAAGCGTTAAATATGTAAATTTTTGCAGGCTGTGTTGTATGGCAGGAAACTATGTACAATTATTTTCCATATTGGATCAGCCTATTTAAAATTTACAAATGCCAGAGGGTGTGGGTGGATGGAGGCATTAGGATTGTATACGATCTTTGAAAATTGCATGTTTGGGGTTCGTGTTTCCAGTTGCAGCTGAATCTGAATTTGAGATTTTAATCCCTTTGAGGCAAACTAGGTATATTATAAGAATTTGACACTTGATCTCATGCACCTTACCCAGTACACAGAGACTCCAGCGCCTCCTCAGCTTTGATATAATCTGGATCCCCATTGGCCTTTGATTTTAATTGTGTGCAGTGATTAGAGGGCACCCAGGTGATGGTGGGACCTTCCTACAAGACTGAAGATGCCCCTGCAGAACACAGAAGTGGGTTTATTAACCTGCCCGCCTCCTGCTGGTCCCCGTGAGCTGGAAGTTGGCTTCAGGTGACTGATTGGTTTGTGATTGGTCATAATTAGACAGGTAGGCTTAGCTGCTTTAATTATTCATGGCACTTTGGGAAAGCATAAGCTGCCTATTCAGAATGCTGGAGCCTGGCCCTGGCTGGGGATTTTGGGTAGTCCAGCTGTAGGATTAGCATTAATGTGATACTAATCCCTGGGAGGGCCCCTCAGAGCGGAGCACCCACGTTTGTCTTTCTCATCCAGAGTCCACAAACATATGTGCAGTAACTGAACATGTAGATCAAGTACAGCCAAGAGAATTTATCAGAATCCCAAGTAGAGAGATCCAGACATACAGCTCAGTGGTGTTCTGATACTGAATGTCTCTATGGAGGCACTGGAATCATGGCCTCGATTTCTTTACTGAGATACCTGGGCTTACACACCCCTCACTGGGCTTTCCTCACACACTTGCTTAAGGCTAAATGGGATGGGTTATAGAAAAATATTTTGGGATTTCTTTTAGCTTCCGTATACATTTCAGGTAATCATATCCAGCTATCCCATATTGGTTGCACCTTGGCATCCTTTTCTGTTCCATCATTTGTACTTAGGGTTTGTTGTTACATATGATAAATACCTGAGTAATATTACTGATGAGAAACTTTTTCAGACTAGTTAGTAGGATGTAAATTGCTGTTAGAACTTCAGAGAGACCAAGTATAAATGTTTTAAAAAAACAAAGACCCTAACAAGTGATAGTGCATTATGTATCTATCTGTACAGCTGGTAAAATGAGATGAGGGGGGTTTTAGACTATATCTCTTGAATATAGATTTCCCAGCATTTTTATTTTCTTCCTGGTGGGACTGAGAGATATAACTGGTTGCATCATCTGGGAGTGAAAGAAATGAAAAATAATTGAACAAACTAAATTGGTGATTATGTCCTCAGCAAGTTGCTGTGATATTCATGCATTTTATTGTGTGATTATTTATTGGACTTCAGAGCCGAGCGAGCCTGACTATGCCCTTTCTGGAAATAAGCCAGATGCACAGGCTTGAGGAGGCCGCCACCACCTCACACCTCCTTGACCTGCCTGGGCTGTGGTTTAGGCCTCCAAGACTGACCCCTCCATGTTCTGTCCCCTCCACTTCTGCACACAGCATTAAGTATTATTGGATGCGACTAAAAACCCTGTCCCTACCACCAGAAGACCTCTTTCACAGAAGATACCTTAAATAGGAAACACCACGCAATATTGCAATCCCATGCTTGATAAACTCAGACCTTTACCCACTTCCTCAAACCATTAAAATCTGATGCAAAAGTTCAGAATAAATGCTATCTACTAGAATTTCACTGGCTTATTATGAACCTTGCTCATGGAACAGCTCACTATAGAGGTTCTTGGAAGGTAGGTGAGATGCCAGATTTCTCCTTCTCTCTCTTCTCTTCTCCCCCTCCCCTCCCCCTCTTTTCTTTTTTTTTTCTCTCCCCTCGCCCCCTCTTTTGTGTCTTACTATGCCTGAGGTTTTGGAGTCTCATGATTCTAGCCAGCATAGATGGAAAACAGAGGGGTGAAAACACTCCTTTTCTCTGCCACCTTTGCCCAGACTTGATGTACATTACTTCCCCCTGGTGTTTCTGGGAGTGAGAAATAGTCCCAATATCCCACATAGATGCAGAAGGCCTGGGGAATACAGTCCCGGGTAGAAAACAACTTCCCCATGGCAAGCTGACAGTGTGCAGGGCAGGTAGAAGTATTGGTGGACAGATAGCTCCCTCTGCCCGCAACGTTCATATATTCTAAGAATCTGGATTGGACAATATTTGGACATCGTGGGGCTAGGTATTAGGCTTGTCACTATGTATCTGATGTGGAGTCGAGATATAAACTTCTTGGGGTGTATTTTACTACTTCCACACCTGCTTTCATAGGTTGATATAAAGACTAAAAGAGAATGAGCGTATGGTATATTGATTGACAAGGGAAATCCTAGCTGCAAAGCAGTGGGATAATGGCAGTGAGTCGTCTTTGCGGTGAGAAAGGTGCTCTAGCCCAGCAAAAATGAAACCATTATGAAACCATTCTTGACTTGCAGCAGATTGCTGGGTTAATTGGATGCTGCTTTAAAAAAACAAGTTGTTTTTTAAAAATGCAGCCCCGTTTATTTCTATATAAACACCAACTAGCCAAACCCCTGCAATTCCATTTCTTTAGAACAAGTAAATCTTGATTGTGCCTTTTTAATACTCTGTCCGTATGTCTGAAACTGACTATATTTGTTATCCCAGTGACAGAACAGCTAGGATATCATAGCTATTAGTAAAAATCCCAAGCTCAAACAACAGAAACAAAAAGTGACATAAGAATTCCCTTTTGGTCATGTATTGTCACAGCTACAAAAATTGTGAAGCTACTTGCTCATTGGAAGACATGGAAAAGTTTCATAACTTTTCTTAGATTTATCTATTAAAGGAGGCCAATTTGAGACTATTTACTCAGTTCTGTATCCCTCACATCTGTTGTGAAAGACATATTAGGGTGTGTGTGTGTGTGTGTGTGTGTGTGTGTGTGTATGTGTGTGTGTGTATAAAGCTGGAGCCTTTATGAAATGTATACTTGAGACAAGAGAGATGTTTGCCTTAAATTTGGCCAGGATGAAAGAGACTCACATGGAAACCTTGGAACCAGTTTTCAGTGAAATTTGCCCTGAAGGCTGTCATCTCTCCTCACTGCCAAAATGAGAAGGCAAAACCTTGAATGCTAGTATTTGGCATGTTAAAAAAGGGAAGATCTGTCTAGAAAGTGGGAAACATGCTCCAATGAGATCAACACAGATATTAGGGGAAATAAGAAGTTCTGCTGACATTGTGTTTAAGTTGAGAGGAAATAGGAAATGGTGTCATGCATTGTTGTTGACTCATCCTTCTCCTGGGACAGTCATTCAGAAACCAGAAGCAATTGGCCTGCTTCCCCTCGGATCTAGGAGTAAAAGAGTCACAGACTCAGATGTGCCCAGGGGCCATGTGGTTTACCTAAGTGGGTGATTGATGCAGGTTTGAATTAGAGTGGCAGATGCAGAGATGGAGTCTCTGGAGGAAGGGAAAAGAAACTAGATACTATAAGGTTTATGCCGACACATGGGACCATTGTTGTCAGATCTTCAGAGAGCTGCTTGTCGGTAGCTTCTACTTTTGTGGCAGGGGAAGTCATATTGGTTTCTGGGCATGGAATGGATGGGGAGTCTTCTCAAGTTTTGCAGTCAGAGCCTCAGGGGGTAGTGCCGTTTTGAATCTACAAGGTGATAGTGATTTTATGGAGAACCTGCTATTTGGCAACCTTTCATAAACTGTATTTTTATTTATTTTTGAGACATGACATAATGATCACTTGCCCACATGTATGTTTCTAGTACTTGATATTAGGATATCAACTAAGATGAAATTTGGGATTGAAAGCATAATCAATTAAAAATTTCCTTGGTTAGTGTAAAGAAAGTAAAATAAAAGCATTCATAATTCTTGGCTGGCCAATAAAATAGATGGAATTTGGATTAATTATTTTTTTGTGTGTGAGTTGCCATAGCTAATTTAAGTGTCCTAGGTTTCATATCCCCATCTTTTTAGGAGGTTTGGCTTTTAGGGAGAAAAAGTTTCTAGGTCTAGAAAAAAGAAATTATAATGTAACGTATAGAATCGACAAAGATGAAATATAATCAGAGAAGCTATGTTGAGTGTTGTCTATTAAAAACTGCTAGTTGGATGACTGAAAAAAATCTAACAACTCCATAAGATGTAAACCCTGAAAAATAACTCAAGTCAGGGACTGAATGCTATGTTAGGTTTAAGATTTATTTTTCATAAGTGAAGACAAGTCTTGTATGTATGTGTGTATGTGTTAGTCTAGCCAAGGTTCATTTTATTTTTCATAGTGGGCCTGGTAGTTAAATAAAAAAACACCCCATAGCTTTGGAAAAAAAGCCTTTTTCTTTTCTTTTTTTTTTAATTAAATTTATGGGGGTGATATTGCTTAATAAAGTTATATAGGCTTCAGGTGTATAATTCTATAATACATCATCTGTAGTATTTCGTATTGTATATTCACCACCCTAATTCAAATAATGTGCCTGTTGCAGTACCTGGCATGTAACAGGGACTCATTCCTTTCTTCGGTGTCTTAGGGTTTAAATATATTAGGGCACTGACTGCTGAAGAGGCTACCAGACTGATCCTAGTCAGGGAAAAGAATATAACTGGTTTTCTTTTGGGTTGTGTTTTATTTGGCTTGCTCTTGTGTGCCATGACTATAATCCTTGTACAGTATTTACCTCTTTTCCTAAACTCCATGGTCATTATAGGCATATGATATTATAGATACTTATTGTGCTTTTAATATAAATAAATTTTTATAACACAGTTTGTAGAATTGGACAGAGTAGTCAGCATCTTAACCACTTGTAAAAAGCAGGTAATAAATTTGAAATATTTCCACGTGGATCTCTCTACTGAGAACATCTAAGGAAGAGCCACAGAAACATCCATGGATCAGCCTGTCTTCCCAATGGAAGAGGTGGGACTTCATTGCATAATACTTTGGCAATTAAGCACCTAATGTGGTTGTGAAGCTGCTTGCTCATAGGAAGACATGGAAAAGAGAAAAGTTTCATAAGCGTGTATGCTGTGATTTTCTGCTTGCAGAGGACCAGTATATTAGCTTATTTGGCTATACAGACTCACATGTACTTCGGCATCGTGACAAACACATTGCTGATAAGGACAAGAGAAACAGCATGACTGTGTTTGGGGTCAGGAATTCCTCCTTTTCTGTTTGCCCCAGAATAAAACCAGCCTTTTTTTGGAACATGAAGTTGAAACTGTCCTCACAGGATTTAATTCCTAAGACATCAGTTTCAGAAGCCCTCCTTGATATGTATCTGTAGTTCACAACAGATACAAACAAACAAACAAAAAGTTGTTAGAGATAGAGCCCCCTGGAGAACAGGAGCTTTGCTTGTTCAAGCTGTAAGCCCTTACGGGAGAGTCTACAGTGGAAGACACAGACGAGCTTTTATTCTTTTCCTTTGAAGGGTTTTCTCTAGTCTGATGTTTACAGGAACAATAAAAACACGCAGGGAACAATTATTATAATCTTGTTTACTTAAATCTGAAATATGGATACATCTTACTAGCCTGCAAGAGGTGGTTGAAATGTAAGCCCCCACAAACTGGTGGGAATCAAAGAAAAATTGCTTCTAACTTAGTATTTTTCAAAGAGGGAGACATAGGGAAGGCAGGGTCCTCTTTATGACTTCTTAGAAGTGTAGAATTTAAAGACTATATAAATATGCAGAGCACTAAATGTGATTTCAGGTAATGAAATTTTAGTGACCTTAGTTATAATTTTATTCAAACTACTCATTTTGAAAACGAGGCAGTTGAGGAAAGTTACACTACTAAACAGAATCTTTATAAGTATGCTTGAGTTTTATGATATAGCAAGTGATTGATATTTACACAAACACATACACTTGAACACATTTTAATATTGAGGATCAATAGAGTGATGAGGACTGTAGTGATATATTTCCTAGGAGGAGGCAGTGATAAATTTTCTAGGTGATTTGAACCAATTTTAGTAAAACATAAGGGACTTAGGCAGTAGAGTTAAAGTAGATGTAGAAGTGTGTTGGGAAATAAGTAATTGTTGAGAACTTTAAAGGACAGTTGGAAGTTTGTTTAATTCATAGGATCAAAGGTCTTAGCATGTAGGATTTTTTAAACAGGAAATGGTGGCTCAGGAGTTTTGTATGTTAAGTCTGTGTCGTGGCCAATTTTTATCTAGGATAAGTGGGTGAGGAACATCAAATTTTCTTTTTTCTCCCCCTCCTCCTCCTTCTCCTACTTTTTCCTCCTCCTCCCTCTCCTCCCTCTCCTCCTCTCCCTCCTCCTCCTCCTCTCATCATAGGAGGATTTTTTTTTTTTTAAAGTGTGGGAGGGAGGAAATGTAGGAAGGAAGGAGGGAGGGGGCAGGGGAAGAGAGAGAGACTGAGAGGGGAAGAGAGAGAGAGAAACAATGTAAAAAAGGCAACCATATCAATTGGTTGCCTCCCACAAGTGTCTTGACCCTGGCTGGGATCAAACCTGCAAACCAGGAATGTGCCCTCAACTGAAAATCAAACCCGAGACCCTTCGGTGCTGGGCCAGCACTCTTAACCACTGAGCTACCCGCCAGGCCATGAAATTTTAACACCTAAGAAAGGAAAGGAAAAAAGTTGCCTACCTTGGTGTTTGGGGAGAAGCTCCAACCAACTGAGTTACTCAGCCAGCGTGCCATCAGCCCATTTTAAGGACCCCTAGTCAGTTAGTTAACAAAGCAACCTAATACCACAGGCCCCCCCCAAATGCATAAAGATGCCTTTTCCAAATCATCCCAGTTGGTCTATGAAGTGGACCCCTGACACTTTCTGAGCACCCACATGCTGGCACAGTGGCCTGGGGAGGTGCCAGCCTTGATGAGCAGACTTTGGTTTTCATTCCAGATTTATTAATTGGTTCTCTAACCTTACATGAAACTAGACTGGGTGTAGTGTATGCAGAGTGTGATTTTATCTTTGCCAAGTTTACGCTTGGCATTACACTGAATGATTTCTGCATCCATTCTGGCTGGCTGGACTGAGTTCAGATTGACTGTCCCTAAAGTCATTTATCTTTTAACCAATAACCTTTTATTTTAAGCAAATGTTAAAGTCATTTTTTAACACTCAGAAAGGCCACCTAATAGAGATTTCTAGAATTAAAAAAAACACTTATCTTCTGGGTAATTGCTTACAAAAAGATCCTTCTGAGAATGCAAGTTGAAGTATTTACAGACGTGATGTCTGCAGTGCTCTTTATTAGTAAAATACGGGGTAAGGTAGATGAAAAAAGACTGCAAATTATGATTGTCAAAAGTACATGGAGGTACAATGTGCTGTTCTCTCTACTTTTATGGTTGTTTGGGATTTTGCATAATAAGTGAAAAAAGTGCTTTTAGAGCAAGAATGTCAAACTCAAAGGCTAACATGGGTCAAATAAACAAGGTTTAAGTTTATGTGGGCCACAAAGAAAAATAAAGCTTCAATTTTCATAGAAATGTAGTTTTTTTTTTCGGTAAAGACATGCTGAATACAAAGGGCTGAAATAAATGAGTAATCGTTAACATAACAATAATAGAACATTTTAATAAAAATTAATATTTTTTCTTGAACATTAACTTACCAGACACTGAATAACTGCACAAATTAATAAGCATAATGCAAATAAAACTATTTCTATTGTTTATAGCGGGGTCTCTCTTTTCTGGGTCCAGCATGGAAAGAGAGAGGATCCAGTTCTTTGAGTAGAGGGGTTGGGGATTGAGAAGTAAAAGGAAGAGACAAGACACAGAGATAGAAGGAAAAAGCTGGGACTGGGTGGACCGCTGCCCTCTTCTGATGGAAAGACAGTGACCCAGAGCTGATGCAGCGTGTTTATTTTATACTCCCAAATACTAGGAAGCTTTCACCCAAAACTTAAGATAAAGGAGCTGATTTACATATCAAAACCCGCTTCCTTACACCTGGGCAAAGATAAGAGTCACTGCTGAGAACACATCTGCCTTTTGGTAAGATGTGTAACCAAGACATGGCTTTGCCTGTTGCCTTGGGTTCCACTGACAATCATTAAGGAAGAATGCCCATGTTCTTTCCCAGGCGCTCTCTAAACTTGTTCTCCGAAAGTGAAATATTTCCTGTTTGCGCACAAAACAAGTCAGCCCAAGACTAGTGACATGGCAATCAGCTGCTAAAATATTCGCTGGCAGTATTAGTGGAGAGAAATGGTGTGCCTGCGTGCAAGGTGCGTAAGGGAAATGAATGCAACATGATTATAGTAGTCAGTCATTAGGTAACGTTGTAGTTAGTTATTAATAATTATGTATAACAGGATATTGTAGAAATTAAGTTACGAAATTTTTATTAAAAATGTTTCTTACATATTGTTATACTGTCTGGGCCGCAAAAATATTCATTGCAGGATGCAAGTTTGACATGTTTGTCTTAGAGAAACAAAATACATCATTTTTGGGAAGTATCTGAGTCTGAAAATGAAAAGTAGTTGTTGGTTTTGCTCTAGGTCAGTGGTTCTCAACCTTTTTTAATGCTGTGACCTTTTAATACAGTTCCTCATGTTGTGGTGACCCCCAATCATAAAATTATTTTCGTTGTTACTTCATAACTGTAATTTTGCTACTGTTATGAATCATAATGTAAATGTCTGTGTTTTCTGATGGTCTTAGGCTCTACAGCAACGGTTCTCAACTTGTGGGTCGCGACCCACAGGTTGAAAACTGCTAGCAAGGTCGCCTAAGACCATCGGAAAACAGATATTTACATTATGATTCATTAACAGTAGCAAAATTACAGTTATGAAGTAGCAACGAAAATAATTTTATGATTGGGGGTCACCACAACATGAGGAACTATATTAAAAGGTCACAGCATTAAAAAAGGTTGAGAACCACTGCTCTAGGGAATTTAACTGGACTTAGATGTAACTTAAAGGAGGATCTAAAGTAAGTGGAAGATACACATAAGTAGTAGTTGTTTAAATATATTGGATTGCAGGCCATCATTAAAGAAGAATTGCAGATAAGTAGGTGCTCCGTATATATGTGTGGCATTTCAGTAGGGGGAAAACACCCTTGCTTATTTTTCTGCACCCCTTTATAGATAGCCCTAAACAACTAGTGCTCACTGTGATGCGTCCAAGTTTTGCTTGATTTGAACAAAGTGCAGTTTTTAAAAGTTTAAAAAAGAAGGGGATGAAGAAGAAAGGTTGTGGTGAATCACATCACAGGAGGTCGGTCAGTAGGCAGTTAAGCCCTGAGGAATGGCGGCATTTTGATGTTCTCTGCATAGTGGTGATGTTCACCCTGAAGGAGGATAGGAGAGTAAAAAGACTGTTTTGATCTTCTAAAGGCTGTATGAATAAATTCAACTTATGTTTGATTTAGGAAACAGGCTCAGATTGTCTTTAGCTAGATAATAGTGAATGAGTATTTTAAAATTCTTGATAATCATAACAAGTAAAAAGTGACTTATTAAATAACAGTGAGCTTCATGCCAATTACAGTGTGTAACTTAGGCCCACTCTTTTCCCTTGACATATCCAATTTGTCATCAGTCTTTTCCCTTCTGACATGTCCCTTTAATACATTTCTATCCTCTATCACTTTACCTCTTAGTTCGGTTCATATGACCTCTGCTTCAATTACTGCAATAGATTAATTTGCTGGATGTTCCTTAAGTAGTCTCCTTAGCCTCCCCTTCCCATTAATGATTTTGCTTTTCTTTGATTATTCTGTGTGAAGGCTACAATAGTTAGCCTTCATTTGTTCTCTATTGTATATGCATTGCTTTTGTTTGCATGTTACACAGAAAGTAGGTGTGTGTATAACCAGGTGATATTTCTTAAAGTTCCAAACACCTCTGGCAGTCAGTTGAAAATACGTTTCCCAAAGGTGGCATCTTCATCAGGATTAAGACATTGTCCCCAAGCCTGTAGATAATGGTTGTAGATATGTTCCAGACCTTTTCTCCTACACCCATTGCATTCATTAAAACATGCCCAGCTGCAGCTATACCTTTGTTGCTTAAAAAGAAAATCTTGGCAGCATACATTTTTTTGCACCTAGCATTTGGGGCTTCAAAAAAAGAATACCAAAAAGACTACTCTTTACTTGATTGTCTCAACAGTCCTCAGTGTTTAAATATTTATCTGCTTGGTTTTAAAGTGTTGGATAATAGGACTGGTTTACCTTCCCCTTTTATGGAGCTTCTTGTAAAGGTGTGTGTAAAGCATTTGTCAAGCAGGTGTTTGTACCTGTGTGTGGGCCGTGTGTGTGTGTGTGTGTGTGTGTGTGCGTGCGTGTGTGTGTGTGTGTGTATGTAAAGACCTGGTACCTTTGATTCATGAATGGAGTTTTAGTAATCCTTATATAAGAGCCATATAGAAGAATCCTCTGTGAACATGCAATGTTAATTGTTAGGACAAAGGGAGACCTCTCAGTCAAACCAACAACAGTCAAGAACTTGCTCATAAAACTCTGCTTCTTTGGCTGACCTTGGGAAGACAGGCTACGTGAGTACAGTTCTCAGGTTTTTTCCTCATTTCTGTTTTTTTTTTAATATGGTATAAAAGGAAACCTTTTACAACTTGAGTGCACTGAGCCAGGATGCATTAATCAAAGCATTTGTTGAACACCTATTCATGAGGCTCTGCCATTCTCTTGAGGCCTTGCACTTTTTTCAGTAATGAGTTTAAAAGTAGGTCAGTGACCACTTCAAGGTAAGACAAATTATGAAAAAAAGAAAATCCTTGGGGAGTAGTGCGGCTTTGATAAGATCTATATGCTGCCCCCAGATAACTGGTTAAATGCACGTGTCTGGATTTCCTGCATCTCTCATGCTCTTGTCCCTAAAAGAGTGTCTGAAATACAGAATTGTGTAGTGCTTTTAAGCCTGGCACTTTGGCTTTGTAAAGCAAAAACTGAAAGACCCATGCCTGACAAAGGCACATTAGAGACTCCAATGTCATGGGGTGAGATGGCACTCAGTAGGCAAGACCAACGTGGAATTCACCAAGGATATGCACCAGAGGGGGGCTGTCAAATTTTGTAAATGTCATTGTGTCTTTTAGTTGCTAGAAAGGACTAAATGATGCCCATTTTATAGGCACAGGTCTTCCCTCTCTCTTTTCTTTCCTTTCTTCTTCCACTGTCTGCTTTCTCTCTCCTGAACCATGGGATCTTTATTTCATGAGGCCCTTAGGTGTGTGAACTTCAAGCTTAATCCACGGTTATATACAGGGAGCAGACTTTGTCTGGGACCACTTTCTTCCTTTTCTGACTCTATTTATAAGATCCTCTTTCAGGATTTTCCTGCCTTCCAATGCATTTCTGCAAAATTAACTAACAGTGTATGATTTCTCAACTTTTTTCTTGACCTCTTCTCCCCAAATAATCTGTCGTGTTAAGGCAGGACAGTGGGGCTCTCACCCCTGCAGGGAAGGACTGGTCAAGGTTTTCACAGTAAATGCCTCTTTCAGACATTTATTTAAAATTACCTGCTGTTAGAGAGGGGAAAACCTTTCATTTAGGTCCATACCATTCGAGCAGGACTTTGGGGTTGAACAGACTAAATTTTCCTCTCCAGGTCTTGTTTTCATTGCTTAGTCTCTTAGTGCAAACAAACATATGTATAAGAGTTGTGGCTTTTTTTCCAAAGACAGTCATTAAAAATCCAAAGGCTTTTAAAAGGAAATCTGCTTATAGAAGAAGTTTCTCTGATATGGTGTTAAAGCTATTTGCCGAAACATTAACCTGGTCAGATGTTCGACAGACCACATACAATTCTCCTAGAGTGGTCTAGTTGAATTACCACCACCTTTTATCTAATTTCATTCTAAAACAGATTGCAAGGATGAGCCATATCCTATTCCAGCTCTACCCATTGCCACTTGTGGGCTTTTCCTCCACTGTGAAGGCCTCTGTAGCTACGGCTCTCAGTTTCCATTATATGTAGAAATAATCTCAGTCTTGAAAAGTATCCAATGGGGAGTTATAATCACTGAGTGCTCTGGGAATAAAAACTGATTTTAACATTTGCATTAACAAAATAGACACATATACTCTGAAAAATATACATTTCAAAATCAAATACATAAAGCCTATATTAATCAGAACTTTCAGTTTTCATATATTTTTCTTTGCTTAACATTAATTAAGAAAGTGACAAGATGTAAGAAAGGCTGAAAGAAAGAATTTAGAGAATATAACTTTTTACTTTTGACTAATGGATAATTTAAGTTTTTTTACTTTTAAGATATTTTACAGTGAGAATTGATGTAGCAGTGCCTTAAAGTGCTAGCTTAGTAATATATTTTGGTGTTATTTATTTATTTAATACATCTTTATTTTTCAGATTATTACAATTGTTTCTTTTTTCCTCCCATAGCTCCTCTCCACCTGGCTCCCACTCCTTCCTCTACCCTTACCTCTCTCCCACCATTGTCCTCATCCATAGGTGTACGATTTTTGTCCAGTCTCTCCCAGCACCACTCTCACCCTTTTCCCCCTGAGAATTGTCAATCTACTCCCTTTCTATGCCCCTGATTCTATTATATTCACCAGTTTATTCTGATCATCAGATTTTTAATTCACTTGATTTTTAGACTTACTTGTTGATAGTTATGTATTTATTGTTCCTAATTTTTATCTTTACCTTTTTCTTCTTCTTCCTCTTCTTAAACAGTACCTTTCAGCATTTCATATAATACTGTTTTAGTGTTGATGAACTCCTTTAGCTTTTTCTCATCTGTGAAGCTCTTTATCTGCCCTTCAAATCTGAATGATAGCTTTGCTGGATAGAGTAAATCTTGGTTGTAGATTCTTGCTATTCATCACTTTGAATATTTCTTGCCACTCTCATCTGGCCTGCATAGTTTCTGTTGAGAAATCAGCTGACAATTGTATGGGTACTTCCTTGTAGGTAATTAACTGTTTTCCTCTTGCTGCTTTTTTCTCTCTCTGTCTTTTGCTCTTGGTATTTTAATTATGATGTGTCTTGGTGTGGTCCTCTTTGGATTCCTTTTGGTTAGGGGTTCTGTGTGCTTCTTGGACTAGTAAGTCTATTTCTTTCACCAGGTTGGGGAAGTTTTCAGTGATTATTTCTTCAAATAGGTTTTCAGTATATTGCTCTCTCTCTTCTTCTGGCACCCCCATAATTCTGATGTTGGTATGCTTGAAGTTGTCCCAGAGGCTCCTTACACTATTTTCATATTTTTGGATTCTTCTTTCTTTTTGCTTTTCCAGTTGGGTGTTTTTTGCTTCTTTGTATTTCAAATTTTTGACTTGATTCTTGTATTCCTCTAGTCTGCTGTAAGGTCTCTGTATAATATTTTTTATTTCAGTCAGTATATGTTTAATTTCTAGTTGGTCCTTTTTTTAATCTCTAGTTGGTCCTTTTTTACCTTCTCTTGGGTCTCGCTAAATTTATCCATCTTTTCTAGGAAATTCTTTAAAAACCTGTGTGCGCTCATGCTCACACACCTCCAGACCTCTGCCTTTTCGGTACCTCTGCGTTTCCATGCGCTTCAGGAAACTGTATGAGTTTGAGTCCCCAGGGTCTCGCCTGAAACTGGGGTTCAGTGCAGTGGGAAGTGGATTTCAGCGCCGTTGAGAGATTCTGTTTTCCTCCCGCTAGAGAAAGCCAGCGGCACAATCAGCAGTCAGCCCTCTGTGTGCGCACTTGCGCTTGCACGCCTCCAGACCTCTGCCTTTCATGGCTCCCCTAAGTTTTTGTGCACTCCTCCCTTTTCACAACAGTCCAGACTCCCCCCTGTATGAGTCTCACCCGGAACTGGGGTTCAGTGCAGTCGGAGGTGGGGTTCAGTGAGGTTGGGAGTTCCCAGTGAGGTTGGGACTTCCTCTCCCGCTAGAGGAAGCCAACCAGGCACTCTGCTGCCTGTCCTCTCCACCTGCGTGTGTCCATACCTCAGCTTTTTGCAGCTCCTCTGAGTCTCTGTGAGCCCCCCTCTTTCCTTCTAATTGTAAATTTCCACTCAGCCAGCTTTCCTGTGGTTCTGGGTGATGTCCATTTTGTCTTTTAGCTGTAGTTTTGAAATTGTGCGAGGCAGCAGTTTAGGTGTTCACCTATGCCGCCATCTTGATTTCTGCTTTTGGTGTTATATTTAAGGGTAAATACCAAAAGTCTTTTCTGCTTTTAACTGGATTGATTATTCAAAAACCTATTCGCCTAAAATTTTTCCTTTTAAAAAACGGTTGGTCAATATCCAATATCCATAATACACCAAGCACACACGTACCAGCAGTATCTGTATAGTTAGAGGCCAGAAAGCAGTCATCTTCAGCTCTGCGCACCTGCCTCTTTTCTCTCTTTCCTTCTTAGTCAGCCCCCTGTCTCCTCTGTTGCCTAACTTCTGTCTCAGACCCATCTGCCTAATTTCACTGTTCCTTGCGCAAGCTCCCACAAACTCTCACAGCCAGCCTGTCTGTCTTCAGCCTCTTACCTCTCTACTCCATCCTTTAAAAACATTGACTGTTGTCCTCTCAAAAGCAGGACAAGATCATGAGATTTGGTCCCTACTCAGCATGTCCATTGCCTGGGATGGTCTTCCAAGGTGGTGGGGTCCCCAGGTCTCCTCCTCCCAACCCCGTCCTCAGCCTCAGTTGCAACAACACCACTTTGTTCTGCCTGTGGAACTTGGATTTTGTTGAACAGAATGTTCCAGGACTTAAAAATGAAAAGTTTGAAAAGCTTGGGATCAGGTAACTGTTAAAATGCTATATCTTCCCCTAGATTCGGTTGGTGGTGCTAACTTTGAACTTTTGGCATTTTTTAAAAAAGATGTTTTTATAATGTTAACGTAAAAACATTCAAACCTGTAAAGAATTTTTGTGAGTTTTTTTTTTAAATCCAAACTGCAGACAATTACGGGGAAGCAGAATCTCAAGAGACTGGGGTAGTGCTCCAGAGAATGGTGTTTTTTTCATCTATTTTTATACATTGCAATCAAAGGAGGGGATGTAGATTGCGTTACATGAAATCCATTGGTGATAGGTTAGTGAGGCAGGAGAAAGCAAAGGCGGTGGGGAACCTCTGAGATTGGATAAAATGATAGACACATACTTACGTGAATGTAGGATGGTTAACAGTCAACAATTAATATGATAACAATAACAATAACAATGAAGGGATTTATGGTCTCCTGTCCTGGCGCCCAAGGCATTTGGTGGTGGCCTAAGGGGTCCAGAAAAAAATGGAAGTTATATACGTTATCCTCACATTTCAAGGATATATTATCATATATGCAAAAAGACAGATAGGCTCAGTTAAGGTAAAGGTTGACCTTGTCAGGGAAGATACTGGCCTAGGAGGTGACTATCCATTATAACTGCTTTTAGTTAAAGTCTAATTTCAGACCATCCTTTGTGGTTACTTTAGATCTTAGAGTTTGCAAGACTGCCATGAAGGCCTTCCCGGAGCTCCTCAGGTTAGCATGTGGCCCCTTTTCGTCCACAATATTGTTCCAGAATACATTGGATATGTGTTTATGTTCAAATCTCTCACAGCCCTTCAGTTCATGGCTCATGTTTATTGAGTGCTTCTTGTGCTAGGGCTTTTCTGCATGTTAGTTTATTTAATCTCTACCTGATTGATGTAGGTGCTATTATTTAGCACCATTTGATGGATGAGGAGACTAAGGCACAGAAGTTAACTATCTTGCCCAAAGATTATGTAGTTAACAAGCATCGACCCAGAATTCTGACCTCAAGCCAACTTGTTCCAAAGTCTCTACTTTAAAACACTAAACTCACAGAAGAAACTCAATGTGTTAACATAATTAGGTGGCTTTTAAAGACTTGCCTGGCAGAAGCAAGACCTCAAGACACTAAAAAAAAAAAAGAAAAGAAAAAAAGTCTGTATTTTATTTTTGTTTGTTAATCCTCACCCGAGGATATTTTCCCACTGATTTTCAGAGAGAGCGGAAGAGAAAGGGAAAGACAGAAGCATCGATGTGAGAGAAACACATCGATTGGTTGTCGCCTGCATGTGCCCTGACCAGGGCTTGGGCTGGGGAGGAGCCTGCAACCCAGGCATGTGCCCTTGACCGGAATCAAACCTGGGACCCTTTGGTCTGCAGGCTGACCACTGAGCCAAACTGGCGAGGGCCCAACAACTTATTTCTAACAGGCTAAACTTTCATTTTGGGGCTGAATGTGTCCTGACGTTATTGTGAAGCCCAGGCCTCTGTGTGGCCAGCGAGGAGATTAACTGGAGGATTAGACCACCGAGTCCAGGAAAGAAGGGCAGCTGGCTATCGCCTTCAAAACCCAAAAGGACTCTGGCCAGTGGCTTCCCCAACCTGGATATGAAGTTTCTGGAGCCATTCATTCATTCATTCATTCATTCATTCACACAGTTAATTTCTGAAGTCAAGACAGTGCCCACAGTCACCATGACCCAATTGTATTGCTGCCCTGTCCCCTTCACTGTTCACGCCTTGATGAATATGTTTATTGGTTTGGTCACTTGCGGTGTTAGAATCTCCTTTCCTCTCCACAATCTGAGGGACAATTGGGGTACTTGTGGGTCAGATTCTGAAGAAAAATCTCTGACTCTAATTCAGATTTTCAAGACTGTGAGTCATTTAACTCAGAAGTGACACCAGAAATGCTGGGCAGGAGGCAGTCTCTAGGCCTAGTGCCCCCGCCTCCTGCCCTTGGTAGCATTTAGAACAAAGCTTGCCTGTGTCTCTCCTCACATACAAGTTTGGCCCCTGGAGAGTTACCATTGGAAGGACTGCGCAGGACTGCCACCTTATTTCTGTGGGCAGAAACCACTGCGCAGTGGGTTGTTGGGGCAAACACTTCTTTACAAAGACAAATAAACGTGGGTTGGTAGGAATGTGCACACACAAAAAAGAAAGTTTTAAAAACACTTTTGTAATGGGACAAAGTGACTGCTCAGATCTTTCCTACATGGACCTTCAGAATTCTCTCTCTCTCTCTCTCTCTCTCTCTCTCTCTCTCTCTCTCAGTTAAGTATGTGGGAGAAATAATTGAGCAATGATTTTAGCTGCAGAGGCAGGTCTGCAAGGGTGCAGGGTATTCTTTGCAAATTTTTGTCCAGGCCCAGAGGAGAGGGAGGGGTGTTGTGCCAGGTGAGATGCAATTAGTGGCTAATCTCAGCCATGGAAGCAGCAAGGTTTGGTTCTCAGCTTCTCTGTCCAAATGTAAACCAGAGTTTAGACTCAGTGTGGTGCAGGATTAGAAAGAAAATACGGTAGAGTGAAAGGTCAGGAGTGGATTCTGGGGCCTGACTGGCCCTGTGTGATTATGAACAGTCCCTTAATTAGGCGCAGTCTGCTAAGCAGTACCCTTATATATATGTATGTTCAAAGGGAGCTTTTTACTTTGCACACGAAATGTGGATTATTGGACCTTATTGAGTGCTTATTAATTAATACTTGGTGGGGAGAGATGTGTGGAATCCTCAGCCTTGGTCTTAGGGGAGGGGCCCCGTCCAGCTTGTGGATTGGCAGGATGCTTGCTTTTGTTCTTTTCCTCCCCTGCTGCCCAGCCTTCTGGATGTTTCACTGCTTATTAGCCTCTTTGTTAGAAGAAGAAACAAACGAAAGGAGTTAAGATTCAACTTCTGGTTTTGCTCTGGCTTAGCAGCTGCCCTTGACTGGGTGAGTTAGGAGTGCAGCAGATTCAAGATCTGAACTATGGATTCGTTTGACTGATCTGCTCCTCCATTCCTTGCTGGGGAGCCCTGATGAGCAGAAAGTAAAAGGGAGATTCTTTGTAACAGAAAGACAAGGCGTAGGGAGCCCAGTTGGAAAATATGCATGCCCCAAATGTGCTCTCCTGTAGCCTAGGCTGCAGTTTCCAACACGTGAAAAATGAGGACCATGCGATTCGAAATACGAAATACTTCAGAAAGCTCCAATAGCCCAGATACCGCATGGCAGGAAACGGAAGTTAATATTAGGATCGGATTTTTTTCGTTGCAATCCAGAAAAGGATATGCAATAAACTGATAAAGAAAGCTAGTTTTCATTATTTTCCTAATCTTTTTGGTCTTGTATTAAATTTAAGACCGTAGGTTATCACTAGTTCTTGGAAACACCTCCGTAAAAATCTCACACAGCAAGGTGAAAATATCTCTTAGGGTGGGTGTAATGTTTCACTTGAAAAAGAACTGTTGAAATCCTGCAGGATCACAGGCAACAAATGGAGTGCGAGAGGCACAGAAACAGCTTGTCTTTGGCCTAACGTGTTTTCTGAGGCCATGTCAGGGTGTAAACCTGGTCTTATTCCGGCCGTCATCCATACATATTTGCTCATTGATGACTTGCTGCGAAAGAATGTGAGCATTAAGGCAATCCCAGGCGTTCTTTATTAAGCTCTGGCTCTGTCTTCAAGGGCCATTGAATGATTGGAACTTTAATAAACACACGTGAAGAAGGGACCTAGGGTGGCTGTTAATGCCATTGAGTTAATCAGAGAAAGAGGGGGCAGTGACCCTGGGGGAAGTGCTCAGGTGTCCCTGGAGGAGAGGCCCACATGCTGAGCAGAAGCTTATATCCCTGCTGCCCAGAGAAGGAAAGCCCTATGCAGGTAGCTTCCTTTGAAGTAGAGATGTGATTGACAGGATCCCCAGGCCTCTGTTGGGAGTCCTAAGACAGAGAGAAGCTGCTGCACCTGAAGGCCTGGTAGTATTCAAAGCCCACCTCAAAGGTTTTCTCTTCAGGCAGGATCCCTGCAGCCAACGGCAACTTTCTTTCTGTATGGACAGCCCTAAGGGTGGTCAGCAAGGGAGGGCAGGGGAAACCCAGCACCAGAAGGCAGACAGAACAGAAAAGAATGGAACAGCCGGGAAAGTGCACTTAAAAAGGGTGGGGGTTGGTGGGTGGCTACTTAAAAGGCAAGAGAAATAAGGCCTCTGGGAGAGAAAACAAATAAATAAGGAAATGGAATAAAATCAGATGAAGTCCTTTTAAGGAAAAGGATGGTGTTAACAAAACAAATAAATCACAGAGAATGAGGGAAAGCTGGTGAAGAGGAACCTTCCAGCATGCATGCAAGAGAGAGAGGGGCTTATGTTTGAAATGAGGCTAATGTTCTGAAGAAGGTGCTGGGCTGGGGCTACTACGGCTTGTATTTCCTGTCATATTTTCCTTCCCTGGATGATGCCCAGAGTGGCGTGATTAATGTATTTGAATGTGCAGGCAACACATCCGATAAATGCAGAAGGGAAGGTTTGGAGATGAAGGATGTCTTAGAGCCAGACATTTTGTCCTTCTTTAAGTTCCCTTAGATCTTTGTTTCTTTGACAAACTCCTATTTTGATCAAATTTTCCTACCAACTATCCTGTGGACTTTGTTCATCTCTTTTCCTAGAATCATAGATTTGATAAATAAGGTTTGAAGAGGTTAATTAAGTAAGTGACTCAATCTCATAATTTACCTTGTCAGTGAATCAGAAGTAAAGAGTAACCGGGATGTTGTATTTAATATTCTGTTTATAAACTGGATTCTGGAAAATGTGATGTCAGGACTCATTTATAATATGCCCTTCAGTTTACTCTTGTTACAAAGCATTTGTATTTAGAAAGAACGTATTTTGAAAGCATTTGCTGGGAGGGAATACTATTTGATAGTAGTTTCATTATGAAACTGTTTTTGAGTGACACTGTGTACTTGCTCCCATATTTAGCTATTAATAATGGCTAAGCTTTAGTGCCTAAAGAATGGAATTGGATGTTAATTTTAGCCTGGTAAATATCTGGAATTAAATTAGGAGAGTTGTGGGCAAGAAGTGAAGGTGTCAGAGTCGGAAGCTTTGAGAAATTAAGACTTGGTTGGTCATTTGTTTATTGACCATCTACTATACTCTCAGCACTGTATTAGGATCCAGCAAAATAAAGGTGAACACAGCATAGTTCTTCATGGAGCTCATGATGGAATAGGGTAACAAACATAAACAGATAGCTTCTAGAGGACCTTAATTGTAGCCATTGTCTAAACCTATAGAGAATTTTTATAATAATTTATTTGAATCAAACAAAGGATAGGCCTGGAAGCAAGATATCAACAGACTGAGAAAAATGCTTCAGAGAAATGACAGTTTGCAACTTCTTTTTTTGCATTTGGAATTTAAGGAGGTAACTAAGGAAGAGAACATGAAGATAGGAGAGAGCAAAGATTATAGGATAGTTAACACCCTCTCTTGAGGGTGGTCACACTTTAGAAGGAGGGCTCTGAAAAGAGGCATTTCAAAGATGTGTTAACCTAGATGCATAGAAACAAGGTACAGGGCTTGCTTAAGGCAAAAAGAAGCTTTTTACTAAGAAGTTTCATGCTATCCTTCATGACCTGTCCACTTAGGTATTCATGATCAGATCACCCTGTGAGGTTACTTTTAGTAGAACCCCTTTCTCATCCTCAGGATATGGGTTTGCTCCAAGACTTCCCATTGTTCTTGGAGATAAGTGATGCTGGGGGAGAAATCTGTAAAGCTGATGTGGGATGGAGGTACACCAGCTAGACTGCTGTTTCACTGCCCTCTCCACACCTGTGAAGTTAAATCCCTAAGGCAGGTGATACTTGTTTGTTCATTTATTTATGAGCTGGGGTTGGTATTCAACTCAAGAGATATGCAGTATCTATAATTCTTTGTGGTGGTTGGAGGTAGGACTGAAAGCATGATTATAAAATAGAGAAAGCTTCGGTAAGAAAAAAGGGTCAAAAGATGTATTAGGTTTCTATTGGCTACTGTAACAAATTGCCACAAACTTGGTGGCTTAAAACACAAATTTATTATCTTCTGGTTTTGTATGTGGATGGAAATGGGGTCCTATGGAAAGTAACCTCACAAGGTGATCTGGTCATAAATTCCTAACTGGGCAGGTCGCTGTGAATAGTCATGCCTCAGGACTATAACTTCTTTAGTGAAAGGTTTTAAACCAGCCCTGTCCATCGTTCATGTGCATCTAGTTTAATACCTCTTAGAAATGTTAAAAGTAATACCCCTCCAACGGGGTATTAATACTCAAGCGACCACATCATTTTGTTAACTCTCCTGTAGTCCAATCCCTGCCTTGCTTTCTCCCACCTCCATGTAATCTTCCTTACAGTATCTCCTTAGTTTCAAATGCATAAAAGAAGCTGAAAAACTGTTAGTCTCTAGGAGCATCTGAGATCTTTCTCCCCCGCACATGTCATCTGTGTGGTTCAAGTGAACACTTATGAAAATTGTCTATATGGTCAGACGTTTTTATGCCATGTAGGTCAGAAGGCTGACATGAATCTCATGGGGCTAACATCAAGGTGGTCCTTCCTGCTGGAGGCCCTAGGAGAGAATTTGTTTCCTTGCCATTTCAGGTTGCCCACAGTTCTTGTCTCATGACCCTGTTCCTCCATATTCACAGTAAGTAATATCATTTGTCTAGGTCTCGGTCCACAGCCTTCAAAAGTTCTCCCCCTTTGGGGATTCATACACTTTGTTGGGGCCCATCCAGACAAAGCCAGGATAATCTCCCCATCTCAGAGGCCTTAAATTTAATCCTGTCTGTGAAATCTATTTTGCCATGCAAGGTAACATATTCATAGGTTCTGGAGAGTAGGATGAAGACATCTTTGACTGCCAGAAAAGGAGGGCTCTGTTCTTCCTGTTCTGTTTGTGGTTCTCTAACCCGGTTTGTGGCTTTCAGGTGAATTTTCTCCCACAGTTTTGTACCATTGCCGTAATTGCTAGACAGCTGTGTTTGAGACGTTCTTCCTTGAATCAGAAATATTCCCTGCCCAGGCCCTCAGGTCAGTCCACAGGAGGGTCCTCAGTCATCCCTTCTCATCCTGATCTTGAACTAGAACGTTGTGTTCTGGTTGAATGTGTTTACTTGCCATTGCCCTCTGTCCCCTGTTCTGTTCTGCACATTCCTGATTGGACGCCTTTGCCTAGGTTGCTCCTGCCAAACCAGAACACCCTCTTCCCTGACTCTGCCCATCCTTCCTGTGAGATCTTGACTTCACATTTAGTTTATCATAATTGTCTACTACACTTACTTAACTTTTAGGTGACGTAGTAGATATTTCTGTCTAGACTAGTCACCTAAAGTGCTTGTTAAAAGGCAGAGTCCTGGGATTCACCCTCAGATTAGTTGAAGGGTCTTTGATGAGGCCAGGAGTTTGGCTTTGTAACAGATTCTGTGGATGCTGCTGGTACAGGCATTTCACAGGCAGCATGTGCTGGAAACTCCTTGGTGGGGAATGAGTGATCTGTCCTCTCATAATGAGAAAGATGATGCTGTCCTTATATGTGAAGACTTATGTTTTTAATAAGTGAATACCACTTCTCATCTAGAGAGGAAATAGCTTGTGGGAAGTGTGTAATAAGGTTAAGGGCACCACACCATGCACCACCTTTTTGTTTTGTTTTTGATTTTTGTTCTCCTTCATTTGTTATTCTTAACAAATCTCATTTTTGATTGGACTTAGAGGTAGAAGCTCTCAGAGAGGACAGTCTGCATCTCTTGGCCATCTGTTTCTGGTGTTTTTCTTTGGCCTCCTTCATTCCCCTGACCAAAAGTTTAGCATGTTCTTTGGCCTCTTCCTTATTTTTCTTAGTATGTTGTTTCTTCAGAGCAATATGCTGGCGTTTGAGTTGCAGGACACATGGAGTAACAAGACACTGAATCTTGGGAGCTTTAGTCCTAGGTTTCTTACCTTCTTTGTTTAGACTCTAAACTTTTGAGGCTTTCTCACAACATATGGGCGAACATCATCTTCTTTAGAGAGATTGAGAAGTTCTGCTAGCTCTTTGGGTCCCAGGCGACGAGGCACAGTGAGACCAGGAGTATCTTCTCTCCACAATGACTAAGTGGAGAACACTGTGATTGGCATTCACAATGCCACTCTGAACACTCCTTTATTTTCTCTCCAGTTCTCCTTGGACTATAATAAGAGTGCCCTTTACTCAGCAGCAAGGGGACTCAGCATGGGTCCAGACACCCTGCTTCATGAGGAAATCTTGTTTGTCATTCCCACTTCAGATTCAAACCACATAACCTTTCCATTCTTCATTCAGAGCGTCAGCGGCAAGCTTTGTGGCTAAACATGTCTCATAATAGGTATGGAGTTTATGTTCATCCTCCACTTTAATGGGTTTCTGGCAGCCAGTGGCAGGGAAAAAATGTTCAGCTCAGAACCTCCTCTACCCAGAACCAGGGTTTTAGAGAGCTCTGGCTGCAGCAACACCATGTTCTGGGGCTCAGTTCACATCCCCCAAACTAACCCAACACTCGCCATCTCTTCCTACCTTTATCCTATGCACCATCTTTTTGGAGTCAACTGTTGAGTTGTAAAAACTCAAAGATGGACAAAGAGCTGGTCTCGGTAGCCAGTGGAAGTGGCTGAGACAAATGGTACAGTTGAGGTTTGGAAATAGCCTGTTGGATGGCACAGTTACCATACCTCTAGATTTATTTTTTTTATTTAACTTTTCTGTGTTTCAGGGATCTAATATAAAATATCAAAAGTGGGAATTCTGTTGTGGAAAAGATTTGAAAAAGGGAAGATGGCTAATTCTTGGGAATATGCAGAGTGAACTCTATACTTTCAGGGCTCATTTTGGTAACTCTCTATTCTTCATGACTAGAATGAAAAGATTACCCAAAAATCTGAATTCCCACCGAACCAAGCATTTTTGGAATGAGGCCTTTCATGAATATGCCATGATTTTGATTTCTGCTTTTGTTAAGATTGGAAAAGAGTCTTGTTTTGTTTTACAGTATTTCCTAGACCTCCCCGCCCCCTGGAGAGTTTAAGTTTGAATGATTGGATTTGTTTTATGATTTTGGGGGACCTTCTAGCACAAAATGAAACTATTAATAGGCTAATTAAGCAAAATATTTTTTGCTTCATTCAGTTGTCTACTTTTTACTATCCTGTCAACTTTATGGCAAGAAAAGAAGACAAGAATTTTTAGAAAAGAGCTTTAACTAGCTATTTTAGAGTTCTATTAAAATAGGGTTCTACATGTTATAAATAATTAAAGGACTTTATCCTGAGTTGGAAGAGAAGATATTAAAAATAAGTTTTTGTGAACTGGAAGCTGTCAGAATGGTGACAGATACACTTGAACTGGAAATCACCAAAATTTCCTCCTGATTTTCTAGTCACCAAACAAAGCATAGGCATTTAAAAAAAATATTACTGCCTTTCTTGAAAGATGAGCTATTTTAAGATGAACTGTGCTAGGAATTTTATTATAGCATTTGAGTCAACTTAAGCTAGTTCTTTATGTGCCTGTTAAAAAATATATTTTATAAATTGAGTAAGTTGTGAACATTTACATAGTTTCTTTTTTTTCCAAGTGGGTCATTTGCATACCCCGTAATATGCTATTTCTTTGGGTTGAACTTGCAATTTGTCCTACACTCACAGTTAAAATTCACTCCAGTGTAACCAAACATAGGAAAGATCAAGGTATTTTGGCCTAGTATTGAATTAAATTGAGTCAATATTTGTGTAATGTCTTTCCTGCTCACAATGGCACTCTTTGTAGAGGAGAAGAGTAATGTAATCCTCGTCTTCAAAGAATTTATAATTTAGAATAGAGCTGTATAATAGAAATATTATGTGAACCACATAACTAACTTTAAATTTCCCAGTAGCCACATTAAAACATAAAAAAGATAGGTGATATTATTTTAATAACATTTTATTTAATACAAGATAGCAAAAATATTTAACATGTAATCATTATAAAAATCATTAGTGAGACATTTTACCTTCTTTTAAGAATACTGAATCTTGAAAATCTGGTGTGTGATTTACTGGGAATTGAGCCAGTGACATCTCGGTGCATGGGACGACACTTATCCAATTGAGCCACACCAGCCAGGGCTCCTGGGAACCTTTAAAAACAGACCTGTACTCAGCCCTGGCTTGTTTGGCTCAGTGGATAGAGTGTCCGTCTGCAGACAGAAGGATCCCAGCTTCCATTCGATCAAGGGCACATGCCTGGGATGCGGGCTCGATCCCCAGGAGGCAGCTGATCAATAGTTCTCCCTCATCATTGATGTTTCTATCTCTCTCTCCCTATCCTTTCCTCTCTGAAATCAATAAAAGTATGTGTGTATGTGTGTGTATCTCCTGTAGTCAGCTGCCAGCCCCGGATATACTGATTTCATTGGTGTGAGTGACCTAGTCATTAGGAGATTCCAAAAGTCCCTAGATGATTCTGATGTGTAGCAAATCTGGGAACAGTTCTATCATAAATTCTCGTTATGCATAGCCTACATAAGTTTGCTAGAAACAAGTACAACTAAAGAAGAAACCAACTAGCACCTGGTTTCTAAGACTATTGAATATATACTCTTACTTGATCTTATGAGGCCCTGTGCATTAGGTGGAGCAGAAATGATTTCCATTTGGCTGATGAAAAGATAGAGACTAAAGGTTAGTTCACTTGCTGAAGGTCACATAGCTGAGTCATATCTTGAACCTGAATCTTGTATTTCTGCCACCACATGAGCAGAGCACTAGAGAGTATACTAGTATAGCCGCCTCCAAATCTGTGGCTTGTTTTCCTTTCTCATAATAGAGCCCTTGTGCTTAGATTTGTAAAGAATGTTTCTTTTGATATTTAGGGGGAAAATCTCATTAACAATTGGATGTTTGTAGTGCAACAGATTCATGATCCTTTAAAGTGTACTGTGCTGGGTGTTGGGGGATCTCTGCTCTTTTCCTGGTACAACATGAGCGTGATGACCTTGAGCCAGCCCGTTAGCCATTTGGTGCATCAGATGTCTGGTTGTGAGAGCGGGAATTATTGAACCTGCCTGTTCCATAACTTAGAGGATTGCTGTGAAAAAAAGAGTTGTTGCCCTGGATTAAAAACCATTTATACTCTTCAAATTGTTCTTGAAATATGTATGAAAGTAAAACACTTTCCCCCTCTACTCTCTTTAATAAAATGAAGAGCACTATTTTTGTATGTAAGACATGAATTAGCTCAACCCTCATATAAGCCTTGGGAAGTAGGGCCCATCTTACAGATGAAGAAATTGAGGTTTAATAACTTGACCAATGTCACACATTTTATGAGAGCTAGAGCTGCTATTGGAACCAAGGTTTTGCTCCAATGCTCAAGGTCACACAGAACACTAAATTATACCCTGTGGCCTGAGTACAGTTTGTTTTCAGTGGGTTGCTTATGGCATTCTAATATATACCCTGTGGCACCAAGAAATGGCAAGATTCAATAGTGACTGTGAAGTACCCCAACTTAGACTTCTAACAGAGAGTGCATAGTTTCTCAGTCTCGAGTAAAATGTAAATAAAAACTTCTTTAGAAAATATTGCTATTCATATGGCTCAATCTTTAAGAGCAGTGGGCTTGTGGTGCAAAGACAGGTTTCAGACAGCACCATCTCTCCCCACCTCCGTCCCGGCTTTTTCTAATAGGGATTCTAGAGATCCCAGTACTACTCGCATTTAATTTGAATCCAATTAGTTAATAACTAATTGAATGTTGGTTTCAATTTTACCGGTTTCCTCCTCCCCCTTGGAGAAAAGTATTTTAAATTTAGCATATGTAATGATTAAAGTTCAAATACATATTCCCACCCACCACCTTTCTTTTGCTTTTCTGTATGAGTGGCAACACATAGAATGTGGATCCTTTTGTTATTCTTACCTTGTTAGGCTAGCTTTAAACATGTTGTTCTTCTAGCTTTATCATTTTTTAAAAGCTCGGTGCAGACATGTCTTGTTTGACTCCCTCGCTGGGTGTAATAGTTCTCATTTTCTGTTGCTTCTTGGGAATACATCTTGATGAACTGAACTTTGTCCACTCCCGTGAAATTGTTTGGGGGGAAAGGGAGCAGAAGCCACTTTCTTGACGGTTCCTCCTGGCACTTGTCTGTTGATGAGCTTTTATAATTTCCATCTCACTGTTTTGGCCCCGGGAGGATAACCTTGGATCTTAGTGTGGACTTCATTGAGTGTAAAATGAGTTAGTACAAGTGAAGTGGAAACAGATCAGTCCATGAGGAGGAGGTTCAGATGCTAAATCCTCTAGTTCGATGAAGTTGAAAGCATTTCCCCTAGGGCCTCTCGGGGAATGCCTGCCCTATTTCTTAGAGTAGTAAAACTACAATTGCTGTTTATGCCTTTGACATTCGTGCTCAGTTCTGTGGGAGATGCAAAAAAAAAAAAAAAAAAAAAAGGTTGCTCTCATCACTGGCCTTAGGAAGATGACTTTACAGTATTTGCTAGACATGTATCTAGCTCCTCTCTGCTAGGCACACGATGTACAAAGATTTAAAAATAGCCACGGGTGCCTTGGCTGGTGTGCGTTTATTGGGTTGGGCATCATCCTGTGCACCGAAGGGTTGCCGGTTTGATTCCCAGGCAGGGCACATGCCCGGGTTTTGGGTTCCATCCCCAGTATAGGAGTCAATCAATCAATGTTTATCTCTCCCTCCCCTTTTTCTCTCTCTCTTAAAAAAAATAATTAAAAAATCTTAAAAACAATAAAAATGTGTGTTTTCAAATATCAAGAGGTGCTACCCTCTTTTGGTTTACAGCTTAGTAGAGAACTCATCTGTGACTTTTAATAATACAGTTCTATCAGGATTGCCATAGAAGCATGAACAAGAAACAGGGCTCATAGCCCAGAGCAAGTGACAAACTGCCAGGAAAGTCAGGTTGACTTCCCAGAGGTGCTGTTGAGCTGAGTTCTGAAAAGGTTTCTTCTCAGATTTATGGAATTGGGCATTTTTGGAGGCAAGAACATCATGTGCAAAGGCACTGAGGCGTGAAATAACTTGGTATTTTGGAGAATACACCACAAGAGTAGAGGGAGACCTTAGTATTATTTCATAAGTGGCCGGCAGTACAAAGAGCCTGAGAGAAGGAAGGCTGAACTAGCCAAATTTGGAAGTACTGCCGGGATGTTCCAGATCAGTGGGCTACACAGACCAAGTGGTTAAAAGGGGTACCGGCCTAATGTGGAAGGAATCCATAGAGGTCAGGGAGACATGGCTCTGCTGGTGCCTTGAACTAGACGGTTGGATATGAGTCCCAAGTACAGTGCTATTCTATCTTTTGCCTGTCATTGCTCCTTTTTCTTTAAGGACATGTTTCACTTAAATCCCAGGAATTATACCAGATTGTGACAATGGATCTATCCTCTCCCTGCTCAAACAGTTTCATGAGTAGGGAACAGAATGCTCAACACTGTCAGCTGGAGGTACATGTTTTTCCTTAGGGGGGTCGAGTTTCTTTGATGGGAGAATGATTCAACACATTTGTCGTAGTGCTCTGGCCCCAGGACAATGGTGGCCTTGTAGATAGAGCAAAGGAAAGGGAGTCCCTAGAATTTCCTTTTCTGCTCTGGGGACACGCAGGTATAATAGTCTGAATATCCTAATGAAGGCATCCATTTGTGGTGGAGATGAGAGTTTGTGACAGGCAGGAAATGGCTGGAAAGGTAGCTAAACAGAGAATTGTAGTTTTTTACTTTCAAAAAGCAATTTGGTGACATGAGACAAAAGCATTGGGCAAGGATTTGAGAACCTCGAGGTCTAATCCTGGTTCGAGCCTAACTCATCCTACGACCTAGGTCTTTCTTTCTGAGCCTTAGTTTCCTAAGAAGCAAATGAGAACAATGTTGGGAGAATGAGAAGAGCAATGCACAAGCTGGTGAACTATCTGGCACCTGGCAGTTTTTCAGCTCTGGCTGAATCCTGTCATTTGGCACCTCCACCTGGCTGCTCCGTGTCTCCTCATAAGCCTGGGCTGGACCAGCCTCTGAGTGACTCAGTGTAGTCCTGCAAAAACCGTTATTTTTTTGTTAGTTTGTTTTTTTTTAATAAAACTTGATTTCTTTAGTTTATGTTCTCTCTGGGGTTTTCTTAGACTGAAATGATTCTAAAGAAATATCTGGAATTCTTTTCTTTTTCCCCTTAACTCTTTATTGCCTACTTATCCCCAGTGGCCACTTCAGTATCTCTGATTAATGATGGATATAATTTGGTTCACATTGGATTTAAAAATCAGAATAAAGCTTGTCAATGATTGGGTTTGAAGAAGTGTGGAGCTGAAGTCCCCTCTTGAAATAAAAATGGTACAAGGCCGTTGTGTTTACACTTGGTTTTCTTTATCCTCTTCACTCTGAAGACCCCTGAGTTTTTCTTAGTATTGATGGGCAGGGGCAAGAGAAGGTGGTGGTGCAGACAGCCCACTAAGTACGGCATTTTTTTTTTAAATTTAAATCCTCACCCAAGGATATGTTATTAGAGAGAGAGAGAGAGAGAGAGAGAGAGAGAGAGAGAGAGAGAGAGAGAGAGGTGGAGAAAGAGGAGAGATACGAAAGAAAAACATTGATCGGCAGCCTCCTGTACAAACCACATTGGGGATTGATCTGGCAACCTTTTTTGGTGTACAGGATGGCGCTCCAACCAACTGAGCCACCAGCCAGGGCTAACTGGTATTCTTGAACGAATTACCTCTAAAGCATTATACATTCTTGCAGACTTCCTTCTTTGTACTTTATGGAGTAGGTCTTCCTTTCTCAACTTGATCTAAAGAAACATAGCAACAACTGTGGTTCCCCAAAGTACTGTAAGCGGGAGGTGGCAATATAGTATTCACATCTTCCTTGCAGTTTGGTTGGTGCCACTGAGCCTGTTGCTTCTCTTCCTGAGTATCAGGCCGCACAGGTTGTGTTCCTGCAGTTTTGACACTGTGGAGGATTATTCCCTCTTCCTCTCCCTGCCTCCTCCACCCAGGGGAAGCCTCACTTACAGCGAGAGGGGCCATATGAGGCAGGGCTGTGCCTACAGTGAGGGAAGCCAAAGTGTTCTTGGCCTTGCCCCTGTATTTATTTCTTCCCTCCACTGACACTGCGTTACCTTAACCCTTGAGTAAGCCAAGTGCCTGGGCAGAATCCCAGTCCCCTCCCTCCCCCGCTCCGGAATTTGGCTCTTCCTCTCCCCATAGCCCCAAACAAAAGGTGGAATCATGCATGGACCTTGCTTGTTACCAATCCCGCCCCTCCCTCCCCCCCCAGCCCCCACACACACTTTTTCCTGGAAGTGCCAACACATTTCTCTGCGTGCTGAACCTGTTCATCAGTAATTCTTGATGGATCGTCATTCCTTTGGCAAACTGAAATAAAGCAGAAAAATCTCAAAATAGATGTAACCAGAATCCTCACACTTAATAAATACCATATGTGCTCACACTCGGAGTTCAGTTTGTGCTGTTGAGTATGAGGCACTTCTCCCACTCTCCTGCCTCCTCCCTCCCTTCCTGTTTTCTGCAGAGGGAAGGTGGGCAGCGAGTTCCAGCAGCTCCCGCCTGTGTTGTGTGGCGCCTGTTTTCATCCCGTGCACCTGTTTTGATAGACTACAGTATTTAAAGAAACTGTCTGTACATACATTGTTTTGCTTGTGGAGGATGTTAACAATACAGGGTTGATTCTCTTTGGCTTCTTCAGAGCGAGCTAGCTGTGGTGCTTTTCCAGCATGAGCATGGCTGTGCGCACTGTGGGTTTTTGCTATGCCGCATTTTACTTCCAGGAGCAGGTGAGGTGAGAGGTTGTGTAAGCCAATAGCATTTTTTCCATTGCTTTCAGAGAGAGTGGAAGGCGGGGAGGGATGCAGGAAGAAGAAGGGGGAGGGGGTGAGGAGGAGGAGAGAGAGAGAGATCCATGATGAGACTCCTGCCTGCTTTCTTCACCAGTGAATGTGGCCCAGGAGCTGTGCTGGCAGCACTGGAAACACTGGCCACATGGGGCCATGGAGCATGGAGATGCTGAGAAGCACATGGTTGGCCTTTAGTAAATATAAGTTAAAAAACAGATCACTCCGTCCAGTTTAATGAAAACCTTTCACGTGTACTTGAGCAATGTAGGTATGTGAGCTTAGGGTATGAGAATTTGCTTTTCAGCTGTGTATTTTATGAAACCTAGACATAAATCAAATGTATCTGATGAAACTTTGGCATCTAACTTGGATAGAATTTGGAACATTAATTTTATCTTTTAAAATATTGTCTCATTAATAACTTTTATACTAGTCACATGTTGATGTGATATACTTTAAGCAACATATCTAAAATATTATTATTGAAATCCGTTTCACTTCCTTTTACTTTTTAATGTGACCACTAGAAAACTTGATTCCATATGTGGCTCACATTATAATTCTATTTGACAGGGCTCTTGTGAAGCGCAGACATGAATGTTCCCCTGTAGAATAATATTTGGCTAAAGCAAGTGCTCAAAAGCTAATTACTGAATGGATGATTTATCTGTGGGAGTGGCTGGGAGAACTGATTTAGTGGGGAGAACTAATAGAATCTGATTATTGTTGAAATTGGTATCTGATTTTAGGATATAAATGAAACAATTTTATATAATATCTAAATAATAAAAGCCTAATAAGTGTCCGACATTCAACTGTTCAACCAGTTGCTCTGGTGTGTACCGACTACCAAGGGGAAGACCCTCCAAACAGTAGGTTAGCTTGCTGCTGAGATTCAGTCAATTGGGACTGGACGAGATGGGCCAAACATACCCTGTAGCCCTTGCATGCCTCTCCCCAGCCCCAGTTGTGCTCTGGGGGGCTTCCGCCTGGCCTGTGCCCTCTCACAATCCAGGACCTCTCAGGGGATGTCGGAGAGTGGGTTTTGGCCTAATCCCTACAGACCAGGCTGATAAACCCTTCTAGTGCACAAATCTACCCTCCAGTGCACAAGTTCATGCACCATGCCTCTAGTTTGATGTATAATCTGCTAGACTTAGTATACATAGTACTGTGTGGCCTTTTGAATAAATGACCATTTGGGATATCATGGGATAAGGTGAAGGTGGAGACTATTATTAACATGAGTCAGTTTCAGTTGACCTTTGAACACTGGGGGTTAAAGGTGATTCCTCCAAAACTTAACTACCATCCTATCCCTCAGAATCCTTGGGGGATTGGTTCCAGGATCACCCACAGATACCAAAATCCATGGATGCTCCAGGCCCTTATATAAAAAATTATAGAACAATGCATATGCACATTCCCAGCTGTGGATCAAAAATACTGTTTTCACCCTAGCTGGTTTAGCTAAGTGGATAGAGTGTCAACCTGCAGACTGAAGGGTCCAGGGTCTGATTCCAGTCAAGGGCACATGCCTGGGTTGTGGGTTCGATCCCCTGAGGGGCTGTGAAGGAGGCAGCCGATCATTGATTTTCTCTTATCATTGATGTTTCTCTCTCTCTCCTTCTCCCTTCCTCTCTGAAATCAATAAAAAAATATATTTTAAAAAGAAATTTTAAAAATACCACTTCCTATTCTCAGTTGGTTGAATTCTTGGATGGGAATCCCTGGGATATGGAGGGCCAACTATACATTTATTGGGAAAAAAAATTTGTGTGGAGGTGAACTCACACAGTTAAAACCTGTGTTGTTCAAGGGTCAGCTGTACTTACTCTCTTGGTCAGGAGGTGTTTCCTGTTTGTGCTGTGAGCTGCATTACACTGTATCATTTGATTCATTTTTCCTTTCTTTTGGGAGCATCTGACAGTTAAATGTATGAGGACCTCGTGACCTGCCTCCTGCCAGCCTCTGCCCGTCTCCCCTGCTGTTCACCAGTGTTCTCATGATCCAAGAACCCCTGCTCATATGTGCTGTTTCAGGCCTCCTTGCTTGGAGGCCATCAGTGTCTGTTGAATCGAAAGTAAGGGCAGCCACCCACCCGGAGTAGTGACACTCCTCCTCCATGTCCATCTGCCTCTGACTGCTCTCCTCCAGCCTGTTTGGTTAATATTTTTCTATGCACCCCCTAAGGGTTTATGTGCTCTGGGACTGCACTCTTCCTCATTTCATTTCTTTCATTCTGTGTACTTCTTGAGCTTTCCCATGTACTCCCATGACTTCAACTCCTTCTTGCCTGGGTTTCTAGTGGTGAGTCATATGGGTGCAAGTGCTGAAGGAACCCCATCCATGTCTCCTTGCACTCCTCTTGGCGGGGTCAATAGTTTGAATTCTGTGCAATTAAGAGTCAAAAAGTACATGTTTGAATCTTTTTTCTGCTACTCTTTTTTTTTTCCTCATCATACTCTTTTTCTCTTTATTTTTAAAGGCCTCTGCCCTTCAATTTCCTCCTCTGTAAAATGGGAGCAGTATTTGCCTACAAAGGATATCCTAAGAAAGCATTGTACTATCTAGAGAAATACAGTCAGCCTATGGTATATTACAGGTGCCTTTGTGCTGAATTTCAGATTATTTACCTGCCATTGGATTTGAAATAGTACATTAAACTGAGACACTTGACTTTTGTATGAGGGGGAATTTATTACTATTAAAGCATTTTGAAAACGAATTTCTAGTTTGTCTATTTTTTCTTTCTTACCCTTACCTTCTGCTTTGTGTCTGCATTATTGTTTTAAAAGTTGCACACAGATTTGAATAATTCTTAGCTTTAAAAAAGTACTTTTCCATCCCCCTCTTGTAGAGAATGAAGGTTAGTGGTAGAATAATGCAGGGTTTAGGACATATGCTTGAAAGTGAGAAGCCCTGGCTTATATTCAATCATAGTGTGTATTGAACATGTTACTTAATCTTAGATGATATACACGGAATGGCCAGATTATTATGATCTCTGCATAATAATCTGGCCACTCAGTGTGTGTGTGTGTGTCTGTCTGTCTAATTAGAGGCCTGGTGCATGAATTTGTGCATGTATGGGGTCTGGCCAGCCTGGCCAGAGGAAGGGGACATGGGTGGTTAGCTGCCCTGCCTGCTGGTCAAACTCCTGGTTGAGGGGACATTGCATATTAGCCTTTTATTATATAGGATATACACTGAGTGGCCAGATTATTATGCGTTCAGAGACCATAATAATCTGGTCACTCAGTGTATATCTCCTTTGGAACAGGGCCTGTTGGATAATAATTGCTCAATAAATATTAGCCATTATTATTAGCTATCTTCTTAGAACATCACTTGGAGATTTAGAGGAAGGTTATTTGATATTGTTCTTTTTTAAAATATATTTTACTGATTTTTTTACAGAGAGGAAGGGAGAGGGATAGAAAATTAGAAACATTGATGAGAGAGAAACATCCATCAGTTGCCTCCTGCACACTCCCCAAGATATATACCTTTGACTGGAATCGAACCTGGAACCCTTCAGTCCACAGGCCAACACTCTGTCCACTGAGCCAAACTGGTTAGGGCTGATACTGTTCTTAGGTCTTAAGTAGAAAAAAAGCTGATAAAGATGCAAATATCATTTGTAAAGGAATTAGAAAATTTATTTCTTCCAGATTAGCAACTGACTGTAGATAATAGTCTTTAGGGAAAAATATGCCTTACCAACCTATTTCCCCCATAATGTCAATAAAGGTTTATTATAAAATTGTCTTCTAACAGTTCCACTTCTGGATCCCCTTTTCTGGTTTAATTCTAAATTGTATGCAGGGTTTGAATTATATTATGGAATCCAAGTGGTATAATGGTCATATACAGTTCCAGGAAGGAATGAATCATAGGTTCTGGATCTTTCATGAATGGGAGACCCAAGAGTTCAGTCAGCTAATTTGACATCTTAGAGAAACTCTAAGGCAGTAAATACAATTCTCATTTGAAACTGGGAGCAGAGCAGGGACTTTAAAACTGGATGCTCTTTAATAAAGGCTGTTAATTTAATGGTGTGTGTTGTTGTTTTTTTAATGAAGGATTGGCTTCTCACTTTTAATTGGCTTTGCTCTTGGTTTCTCGTGGTGTGACCGAAGCCTGTGCTGTGGAAGTGTTAGAGAACGTTTGGCTTCACATTAGAGACCTCCCTTTCATGTCTAAAGAGGCAAGGAATGTAATTTTAAGTTGTTTGGAAGATTGAACTGTTAAAGCTGAGCCATAAAGGAAAAAAAAAAAAAGAGCAAACAAGTCCTGGAGGCCGTCGTTTTCTTAGTTTTATCCGAGCTGGCCTTGCAGTTTTGCCCTTTGTACCATTTGAACAGCCACAGGATATTAGTTTAACTCCCTGGGAAGTTTGGGACCATGTTTTGTCTTTTAGAAAATGCAGTTACAAATGACTTTTTTTTTTTTCATGACAAAGTTCAGCCCCTCATTTTGATCCTCTGAGGAGTGAGAGGCTGTTCACATTGAGCAAGTAAGATGTATTTATTCTTCTTGACAAAGAAAGCCAAATTATTTACCAGAAAGCTCTTTAGTTTCCTGTACCTAGCACTTGACTGCAGGGTGCCTTAAAAAGTGAGGGACCAAAAATAAGCATAAAAGTGAGCTCTGAGTACAGTCCACAAGGCGGGTGGGGGTCGGCATCTGGGGATGGTTCTGTAGCAGCCCAGCTAGGACTGGAGCCAGCATTTGTCTCCTTGTGGTTAGATTTAGCAACTTTTAACCCTGCCTCTTGCACTCCCTGAAACTTATATATAGGAATCTTTTCTTAAGCAGGATCACTTGGAGACCTGCTGTTAGTTGGTTTGGGATATTTTCTTCAAAACAGGAAGCCCACCTTAGTGTGTGTTTTAATCCAGTGGTTCTCAAACCTGTCTATATAGTACAAGTGTCCTGGGGTATTTTTGAAAAATTCCAAATACCGGGTTGTCCCTTGTCCTGAGTGATTGAGTTATAATCTCAGGAGTGGGATCCAGGGTGCTCCAGGGCACCCACCCGCCAGCACTATGAAGTGGTGATCGGATCTGCTCTAAATATAAAGATGGATTACTGAGTAGTATTCCGTGGTGTAGATGTACCACAGCTTTTTTATCCACTCATCTGCTGATGGGCACTTGGACTGTTTCCAGATCCTAGCTATTGTAAATTGTGCTGCTGTGAACATAGGGGGCATACATTCCTTCTGATTGGTGTTTTGGTTCTTAGAATATTGTTCTAGAAGTGGGATCACTGGGTCAAATGCCAGTTCCATATTTAATTTTTTGAGGAAACTTCATACCATTTTCCATAATGGCTGCCCAGTCTGCATTCCCACCAACATACTAGAACTTCCTTTTCTCCACATCCATCCTCTCCAGCACTTGTCATTTGTTGATTTGTTGGTGGTAGCCATTCTAACAGGTGAGGGATCTCTTACTCTTTGAGCCAGCATAGAGAGACCTGGAGACTATTATTCTAAGCAAAATAAGCCAGTCAGAAAAAGACAAGTATCACATAATTGCACTTTATGTGGAATATAATGAACAAAATAAACTAATGAACAAAATAGATCCAGAGACATAGAAGCATGGAAGAGATTGCAGAATCTCAGAGGGAAGGTGTGGGGAGGGTGGGTAAGAAGAGATCAATCAAAGACCTTGTATCTATATATGCATAATCCATGGACACAAGCAATAGGGTGGTGAAGGCCTGGGGCAGGGGACAGAGGTGGGCTAGAAGAAGTCAATGGGGGAAGAAGGGGAACGTATAATACTTGCAACAATAAAGATTTAAAAAAAGAGTGGATTATATACCAGCCACAAGAAGAAAAGATAAGAAGCTTCCTTTCAAATGCTGAGGGACAATATAATAGGGACCTCCTTCTGCCTTTATGGTTAGAGTGATTTCATTGCTCTGATTAATCTAGCTTTTCAACATTACAGCTGAGGCTTTACCAACCAGGCAGGTCTTAATCTTCCTATATTGAAATAGAAGCCTCCCACTGGTGTCCTGAAGTGTCTTGAGTACCTTCTACTGACTAGTGGTCAAAGGTCAACATTCTAGATATCCAGTTGGTGTGATGAAACTACTTTGATCCCTTGTATCTCAGATCATGCTTTTTTTTTGAGCAGGTCCACCATCCTGCATTTGTATTTCGGATGAACATGCTTAAGAAAGTTTTTTTTTTTTCTTTTAAAATAACTCATGGAGTTGGCAGAGCCTGGCCAGACCTGAGCTCACCTGGCAGTCAACATGATCTCAGCTAAGGAAAGTCTTGATTTATTTTATTTACTGTGAGCATTTGTTTCTTGCTACAGAAATTCTAGTTTGACGATGGGATGCTGCCCCAGAATCAAAAGAAAAAAGAAAAAAAAGAATGTTAGAGCATGGAACTATGTTTTATTACCTTTCTAAATTCTGCAAGAATTGTGAATTCTGAACTACATCTGGCTCCAAGTGATTTCAGATAAGGAGTTGTAGATTTGTGTTGTGTCCTCATTATGTCTATGCTAAAGTAAAGTCCCCTTTGCAACCACACAGTTTTACTGTCCTTTCCCTGCTCCTTATTAGCTGTGTAATGATGGGCAACTCGACCTCTTTGAGCCTCATTTTCCCATCCGTAAAGTGGTGCCAATGATAGTACCTGCTTTAAGGGCTAGTGTGAGGATGAAGAGGAATAGTGTGCATAGAGTGTTTTAAAAATAGAAGGTTAAGGAAGTTGCAAAAACAGAAGTTCTTCCTTTGGGAAGGAAAATGGCACATGGTAAAGCCTCAAATATAGGTTCCTTCTGGGTGGGGTCCAGTATGTATTACAGAGACACACAATGAAGTGGGTTTTTGTTTTTTGTTTTCCCAGCTGAAGGTTAAAATTGGGTCTTGGAATCTATTTAATCTTGGGACCACTTTATATAGAAAAGGAATATAGTACTAGAATGAAAAGAATTTTTGCATTGCATAGAGGCAATTTTTATGTGTGAATTATCTCTTAAAAATATCTGTACATTTGTATATGAGTGCAGACCCAAGATCCTTGCATTGTGGTCAAAACAAAAAGTGGATTGAGGAGGGAGTCCCCCAACTGTTGTAGTGGTCTGCTTGTTTTTAATGTACGGAGATGGCCTAATACACATATGACACACATGTGGTGATTCAGAGAACTGAGAAAGCTATGGGGATGATATGAGTCAAAGTTCCTTTTGCTTATAATATCCAACAGGTCAATGCCAAAGATTTTATTTCGTGTCCAACTATCTGAACAGTTGCTTATGTTGTCATTTCTTATTGCATATGCAAACCCAGTATTGAAAGGTCTCCACAGAAAACCTGGACAATACGCTTCTGTTAGGAAACTCCGACTGAAAGAAAGGCACATACTGAATTTCTTGGGCCATGGGATATTTGTGTATTTTATCACATTGGGGATTTTCTGCCCCTCAGGAGTTTGTCTAATCTTAGGCCAGATTTATTTAAAACCAAACCAAGGAAGTTATCTTTGCTCTTGTCCCATCTTGTTTTCTCAGCCCGAATGGTGCCCAGTGATCTGGTCCCTGTGCCCTCAGAAAGGCCACTTAGCTCTGTAACTCATTATTGTTGTTGTTTACTGAAGAGACATTCTAGCTGTAAATGTAAAGCATTTTAGCTAACTGGAAAATGAGCTTAGGTAACTTTATGTCATTAAGATGTGATCAGCACTTATTTCATACATGTTTAGACTGACCTTTGTTGACAGTGATTAATGACAATTGGTTGGGTCTCAATGGGCCTGTGGAGCCATGGAGCTTTTACTTCAGTGTTCTTGATCTGAGGGTTGAGAAGCAGAAGAGAGAGTACAGAGCCATTCAAAGGGGTGTCATTGTTGTCTTATTTATATCATTAAGTTGATTGCAGAGACTTTTGTCTTTTTTTGAGGCTGTATAACATAGGGGGTGGAATAAAAACTTGGAGCCTCACCATATATCTTACTCTCTTAAGTTCTGAGTGATTATGGGCAAGTCATTTAACCTTGTGAAATCTTTCTGGTTATTAATACAATGAGAAAAACTGCCTGGGCACAACTCATATTGAAGAATTATGAAAAAATGAGTGAACTATGTAAAAGCGTTTTTTAAAACTGGTCACTGTTATTCAAATGTAAATTGCATGTCCTGGCCCAGTAGCTCAGTTAGTTAGGGTGTTGTCTCACATATACCAAGATTGCAGGTTTAATGCCCGTCAGGACACACAGAAGAATCAACCAATGAATGCATAAATAAGTGGAACAACAAATCGATGTTTCTCTCTCTCTATAGCTTCCTCTTTGTCTCTCTCTCAAAATCAATTAAACAAATGTAAATTGCATGGTGATGGAATATGGGAAAGTTGTTGTGGGTAGAATCTGTTCCTGATTCATCTGTGTGTCTATAAACTACAACTAACATTCCTTTAGCAGGGTTTTTTGTTTTGTTTTTAGGTGGGTGATGATAGGGGTGGAGGTGGTAGATGTGTTTTTATAAACACAATAACAGTTCATTTCAAAATGTCTGCCTCCCATGGTATCCCAAGGAGCCTGTGGATGCTATCAGCAGTGTGTTCTCCTGTCAGTGTTTGGTGGCAGCTGGTCGGAATGCCCCAAGAGTGCAAGCTCTACTTAAACTAACTTACACTTACTATTTGATGACATAGTTTTATTAGCAATTTGTGTTTGTTTTCTATTTATTGTCCTAGAAAGGAAAAAGTATTACCAACATTTGGTAGTTGAGTTTAATTGGCTTGCACAAGGTCATGCAAGTGGAATAACAAATCTCTCTCTCCCTCCATCTATCTCTTCCTCCTTTCCTCCCTCTGTCTCTCCTTCTCTCCCTCCCTCTCCTTGTCCCTCTTTCCCCCTTCCTCTCTCTTTCAAATAAACAAACAAAAATAAAATTCTTGGTTTCTTTAGTTAATAGTAATTATGGTTCATTAAGCCATGGCAGATAGCTAGCTCCTTAAATCCATAAAAATTTATTAGAGAAGAACCTACTCATCATTAGTGTTCACCTTTGGGACTGAAATCTTCCTTTGTAAGTTCTGTGATGGGTGAGAGCTAAAGGAATACCCACATGAACTGAGAAAGTCTCTTCTTGCGTTCTCAGTTTCCTCTTCTGCAAAATGAGGGGCATTGGGATTAGAAGTTTTGGCAAAACTTGAAAACGACTATCCAGGTTCTGGTGCTATACTACCTCCATCCTGACCCTGTTCATTTCTTCCTTTGATTCCTTTCAGCTCTGCTTGCTGTAGATCATAGACCATGATACATTGGAGTCTCAGGATAAACAGGAAATGAGACTGGAGTCTTTAGTAGCTTGTCTGTTGATGCTTAATTGTTAAGGCTTTTGGTCTGTTTGGAGCCTCTCAGGCTCTGGCCAATCCAAATAGGTGAGGTTCTTACATAATTTTATACTGACAAATGGAAGAAAATAAGAAGAAAGCAGCATGTGGACATGGAGTATAGGTTGGACAATAACAATATAAAAATGGCTTTGGATTCTTTATAATTATGGTCTGAGATGGTTCCAGTAAAGGTGTCTTTGGTTAAATGAAGTAATGCATGGTGTATATAGACACACAAATTATATACATATAAACAGCAGGTTCTAAATGTGATGGTCTGTGTTGCTTTATATCACAGGGAATTTTTACTGAGTCAGCATAGTCAACTAACCTCAGGAGATTCAAGCACTTGTTTAAATGGGTCTTATCAACACTGATAATTTACAATTGGTGGTTGATTTTTATTTTAAATAGCAGAAACTTTGTTGCCCAAATTGAAACTTAACACAGAATCACATTTTACAAAAACAGTTAAAAGCAAAACCGTTCTGTTTTCCTGGGTTCTTTTGGGGCTTCCAGATGACGGGGGTTGGGGGTGGGGGAATTAAGTTACATTGTTTGAAAGCCCTGATTGAAATCTCTTTCAGTTATCATAGGAGGTAAAATATTCCAAATAAAATTATAAAAGACCACTCAAGTATTATAGTGGGTAAAGTGCTTTTGTTTCTAGTATAGTAGGAACTATTCTCTGCATTGGAAATCATTTGTGTCTAACATTAAATGGTGTGAACAAACATCAATTATTTAAAGACTAATGTAGCATGAGAACTGAGTTTCAGAAGGTTGACTCCCTTATATTTACTGACCTAAGTATCATAAAGACAAAGATGAGTTTGACTAAAAAGTATACAAAGATCAAATTAAGCAGAAAGGAGAGATTAAAATTTGTGGCCTGGTGAATTTCAAAACAATATATTAAATAAAAACTACCACATAAACCTGAATACAGTGGTACCTCGAGATACGAGTGCCCTAACATACGAGATTTTTGAGATACAAGCTGTGGAGCGAGTGATTTTTGCTTTGAAATACGAGCAACATTTGAGATAGGAGTAATCCTGCGGATCGGCCGGCTGCACATGACCCACCAGTTTACCGTGAATTGAGCGTCTCATAGTTTCCCACGCCTCAAGGTTATGGAACGAATTAAACTGGTATTTCGAGGTACCACTATATAAGGCAACCCTCAAATTAAGCAATATCCTATTTTCTCAAGAAGAAGAGTTTGAGTATATAAACTTCTTGAAATATAGATAAAATAATGGAAAGCATATTACTACTAGAGGCCCAGTGCATGAAATTCATGCACTGGGGTGGAGGGGGAGCTCCCTTAGCGCAGCCTGTGTCCTCTCACAATCTAGGACCTCTTTGTGGGGGATATTAGGCCTAAATCAGCAGCTGGACATTCCTCTTGAAATCCGGGATGCTGCATGTACCCCGGTGACTATATTATCATAAAGATGAAAGGCTTCTTACTGTTGTATGGGCAGCTACATTTTTTTTACCCTGGTTATAAAAAGTGATACATAACATAATCCTTCTGAGGCATTAGTGCCATTTTCCCCATCTTATGGGTGGAAAAAAACTGAAGCAGAGAGAAGTTAAGTAATTGGCTTTGCCACACAGTTACAGGTGTCAGAATCAGGAATTACCACAAAATATGCAAGTGAGAGCCATGCATGTCATTGCTGCATCATCCTATTTTTTCAGTATTAGAGTAGCCTTGCCAGGTTTTAATTTTTAAATTTAAGATACTATTCCCAATATATAGGGTAGGGTCGCTAGGCTTGGCCAGTGATCAGAACTGATCTGTGGGATGACTGGTAGGTAGGGCAATCAGTGGGCCCCCAGTTGGCACCCACTTTGGTTGGTGGCCTCCTGGCTGGCCCTGCCCCCCAATCACTGCTGCTGGGGAGGGTAATAGAGGCGGACACTGACACTCAATGCAGGAGCTGACCCCAGTTGGGGGCAGCTCTTCCATTGAGTGTCTGCCTCCTGATGATCAGTGTGCATCATAGTGACTGGTCATTCTACTGTTTGGTCAATTTGCATATTAGGGTTTTATTACATAGGATTTAGTTGTACACACAAAATATGATATAAAACATTTTAAAAAATTTGTAATGACTCTATTTTTATGAACCAGTTTACTTAAACTCTGTATATGTTTCAATAATTTAATCACCAGAATCAATATTTGGCTTTTCCTATAATTTAAGAGCATAGCCTCTTTCTTTTCATGACATTTTTAGAGTCAGTATGATGTCAATTTTGTAATAACCCTCCAACTTTAATGCTTTTCAAATATTGTATATGATGTAAAAATTCAATCATTTGGAAAGAAGAAAAAACAGTTATATTGGCTTTTAAATACATAAATACACATACACAGAATAAATAACTGGCAGGTTGATGGATAATGAATGTTGTAGATTGTTATTGTTTTCATATCTTTTTTTAAAATATATTTTTTATTGATTTTTTACAGAGAGGAAGGGGGAGGGATAGAAAGTCAGAAACATCGATGAAAGAGAGACATCGATCAGCCGCCTCCTGCACGTCCCACACTGGAGATGTGCCCGGAAGCAAGGTACATGCCCCCGACCAGAATCAAACCTGGGACCTTTCAGTCCACAGGCCGATGCTCTATCCACTGAGCCAAACAGGTCTCGGCTGTTTTCATATCTTAATTCTCTCCATGTGACATACTTTGCATAAGAGTATTTTTCCTGCTCCAGAAATTGCACCCAAGATAGTTTTAGATAATTTCTGTATCAGAAATAATTTCGGGGATGATGACAATTGACCAAGGGCTAAATGGTCTATGCAGTAACACAGGATTTTTGACAGTGGCATTTTCAAGGATACCCTGTACACCGAACCAGATGTATGCAGTAAAAATGTATTGCCAGAAGTGAGCATACTGTCCATGTTTCCAGTGAGACCTCCAAAGGGCCTGTGAATAAAAGCCTGGTGTTTTCCTTATAGATGACTCATTTCTGAGCCCTGGAGGAACAAAATATTGTCCTTTGTGTTAGGCAAAGTTTCAGAGTTTCTGTATATACATTCATTGCATTTTGTAAGATATTTGCCTACATATCCGCAAACACCTTTCTTATTTATCTGTAGGTTGAAAGCATGTATAAATGTTTATACATAGTCATCTGCCTCTGCGTGCATGTTTAAATTCATTTTCAAATAGTTATATACCCTTTATCTTAATTTTTTTTTTAAATTTTATTTCAGAGAGGAAGGGAGAGGAAGAGAGAGAGACAGAAACATCAATGATGAGAGAAAACCTTGATTAGTTGCCTCCTGCATGCCCCCCTCCCCACTAGGAATCTCACCTGCAACCTAGGCATGTGCACTTGAATGGAATCGAACCTGGGACCCTTTAGTCTACGGGCCGATACTCTATCCACTGAGCCAAACCAGCTAGGGCTAATATATTTCTTGAATGTAATTTTATTGTTCTCTAAAGAAAAGTAAACACTATCTACATAAAAAAGTTGATTTATATTTTTAAAAATTTCTTCTCAGCAGAAGAGTTTGAGACAAAATAACTTGTAATGTCTGCATTTATCCACTGCTTACCCATTTAAACCCAGAGATTTAGATCACCAAAGTAATGCCATTGAAAATATTCAGTTTGTGCTATATCTTCCTAAGAGACATTTAATTGAGCACATTTTGGCATCCCTCTTATTTTTACAATTCACCTTTTTCAAATAATTAGCTTGCATTGACCAATGTAGCATTTTTAACAGCCCCAAAGCAAGATTTTGGCCTTTTCAATACTTTGCTACCCTGTTTCCACATGAGTCTTACATGGGGATCTTTAAAAGATGGTGATGTCCAGTTTCCTTCACCAGAGATTCTGGCTTAACTAGTCTAGGATGGGGACAGACACTGGTACATATTAAAGCTTCCCAAGTGATTCTAATGGGTTGACAGCTAATGGCATAGATACAGCCTTCCTCAATAAAAGGACCCATCCCTGGGAAGAGTTAGATTCCCAGTGGGGGGCGTGTATTATCAAAGCAATTCAGGTTAGAAATCTGTTTTATATGTTAGGATTGTGCGGTTAAGTCATCTCCGTTGTTCAGATCCACCAGATAATGTCGATCTAGGACATTAGCATCGTGTTGAAGCAGGTTGATTTCCTATTTTCACCCTACTGCTTCTGGACCATTCTTGGTAGACTGATAAAGGAAAATTATTGCCTAAATAAAGCCTTAGTGCTAACCTGGGGATTCCCACCTTCCTCTATGACTTTGTTTAGTAATTTGGGTAATTCTCAAAGTGACCTCCTAAATCACACTGCCTTAGCCAACATTAGAAACACCTATTTCAATTGTGGTGAGCTTTGCTTGCCTCTGGAGAGGAGCCCACTGGGTTTGCCCAGATGACCTCAGTTACATCGAGCCCTGTTAAGGACTCAGGGGACAGCATCTTACTCTCTCGCCACATGCCTATGTAAATAGTAAATGACAGGCCCCCATAAAAGTTTCATATACAAAGCCTTAGCATGTGTGCCTTTAAAAAAATACTGAAGTCCACAGAACAAGAATTGTGTATTTTCTTCTTATCATATAAACCCTTTTTTAGAAGAGGATAGAATTTTCTTTCTCTCCCACTTGTTACACACTTACCTTGTGGCTATAGCCTAACTGAATGTACATGAATTTCTTTCTATTAATATTTGAAGCAGCATATCAGTTCCATAAGTCATCAGGACTCGTATTTCTGTAATTTAGGGATAATGTGATGCAGTGAATCTTTTAAATTCATTCCTGTTCTTCTCTGAAGACCTTCCTCTCAGCCTGTGGGAAAGTTTACAGTCATTTTCTTAAGATTGGCTTTGATAGGATTTGAATGATGAGTTTTTGGATTTGAATTATAGCTTTACCACTTCATAACTTAGTAACTTAAATTGTTTAGTGTTTTGTTTTTTTAAACCTCTTCTAAGTTGTAAACCTCATTTTCTTCACCTACAAAATGTTAGTCACTAGTACATCTTGCATGATACTAGTGATGATTAAATGAGATATTTTAAGCCTTTAAACCAATTTCTGGCATTCTGTAAATGTTGGCAACTATCACACAATTATTACTAGTGTAACTATTACTGTTCTTCCTGGTATTGTCCTGGTTATTACCCTTTTACAGTATTATAAAATAGCAAGTAAACGAAGGTCATTGGTGACATTACAGAAAAGAATCTAGTCTTTCCCTAGGCCTTTTATGAGTTGTCGCATGTGGTCTTATATTTTATGAGCCAGAGGCTCATCTCTCCATGGTCATAGGCTCACTGAGGGCAGGAAGCTCTTTTATTCTACTTAAAAAACAAAAATCCTACCTCTTAACTCCCATGGGATGCAACATTTTTATGTATCAGCTCTATTGAATATATGAGGAAATTCATATGAATCTTATGGTATGTTCTATAGTCACAGGAAATTCATAAAGATTGGACAATGTTTTTTCATGATGTATTGACTTAAAAAATACTTTAAAACATCCTAAAGTGGCTTAAAGCTGGAGGCTGAATTTTTCAAGTTCATGTCTGTGTCACTTGTAGTCACTGACTGGAAAGTCATCATTTCCTTTAACCAGAGGAATGTGCTGAAACAGTAGTAGGTGTTGGTTAAAATTAGAAGCAACTATTTTTCCATAACCAGAACTCCAGACATGTTAAAAAAAAGTAAAAGTGACAGACCTCTACCCATTTTTGCCTTTGGGTTCAAGAGTTTTTCAATCTAATTTTGCTCACTACAGTTGGATTCTGTCCCTTGAACTTGGCACCTGACATGCATGGCAGACATCCTAAACCTAGTAGTGATGGAAGCTAAGAACTCTTCCCAGGGATGGGTCCTAAAGAATTGCCATCAGAGCTGAATGGCAAATAGTTGGGACACACCACTGACTTCTCATGTTGGGTTGTGCCCCCACTCCCACCCCATGCTAAGCCTCAGGGAAGGGCATAACAATGACATCATTTGCACTTAATAGCTCACTACTGTGTCCACACTCTCAACTCCCCTTTCCTAGCAGAGCTTGCCTAAGTTCCAGCACTGTAACTGTATGCATGTGTTTCTAGACTACAACAGGAATTGTTCATCTCGTGACACTACTTTTTTGTAGCTAATAGCTAGCATTTGATGTCTCTTGAGAAATGCATGCACAGACAGTTCAAAGGAGAGTGGCGAAGAAAAACAACCCATGATCCTGTTTAAGGAAGATGCAGTTTGTGTGAGCAAGACTCTTTAGATATATTTGTGTAAGGTGCAGGCGTTAGTCCCTGGTGCTCCATGTATCTGCAGAGATGGGGCCAGACCACAGAGCCTCTAGACCAGCAATTTCCACCTGGTGTGCGCAAGAATTTTTAAAACATGCAGTACCTATTTAGTTAGGGGCTCTGACCTCTTTTCTCTCAAATTGACAGAAAAAACAAAAACAAAACAAAACCCAGCCAGCACAAGAGCTATTTGGTATGAATGAATTAAAATTATACCCTTCCACCCTCCCCCTTTTTTTGTCAGATTGACAAAACATTTTTCAGTGTGCCATAGGATTTTAATAATCAGTTTATGTGTGCCATGAGATAAAAAAGGTTGAAAATCGATGCTCCAGACAGGTCAAGTTGTATTGAATCAAACGATGGCCAGAAGCTCCTGCGTAAGCAATTTCTGATGGCAATGGCTCCGAGTGCTTTGCATGTGGTGTATTTTGGCTCCCTTCCTCCCTCACATGCTGAATTATAACAGTGCCACTGATGTGCAGTTCTTGGCATTTCTCAGTTTTCCCACCAGATACCTGGCATTTACAGAATGACTTTAAATATTTGCCGCAGTCCCAAGTCTTGGCACCCAGCACCGTTTTTCTAGCTTGCACAATAGTGGAAGTCCATGTTGCCATTTTCTCAATGAGCAAGCCCAATTAAAAAGAGAGAGTCTGGGGCTGTAGGATGTAGATGGTAAGCAGTGATGTAGAAGAGATTTACTGAAAGAAAACGAGACGCTCTTGGGAAATTCTGCATCTCTGGTGCATCACTACTTCATGGCTCCAGCAAAGGCTGGATGCGGCAGTGTATCAGCTTTTTCCTGGTAACTCCTGGAGAGGAGATCGGACTGTTTGCAAGGTGATAGAAGGAATAGGTTGTATTTCATGTTGGTTGTTTTTATTTTTGAATTAAACTTATTCTAGAATTTAAAGTATTTTGACACGGGCAGTTTTCAACTTAAAAATGACTGTGCGTGTGTTTTGAAAATGTTTCTGTTGGTTGTTTGAAAACTGAAAATATTTACAAACGAGGGTTTAAAATTTTTTTTTTAAGGCACATGTAATGTAAGTGTGCTGGAAGTACTTCCTGAAAGGGACTCCAGTGACTCTCTTTGAGTAAGGATGTTGTTCTCTGATTGGGGGGTTCTTGTTGTCTAGTAATTGCAACAGAAGAGAGATACCTCCCTCTTATCCTACAGGTAAAGGAAGGGTCTGAGAGGAAGCTTTGTGCAAAAAAGAAAGCTTTAAAAATACGTACATATATATTTATTTGTTTGTTACACTGTACCATGGGACGTGCTGGGACATGGGAGGAGTATGCAATTTTTGGAAAAAAATATTTAGAACAAGAATGTTGAAAGGTAAGATTTTATTGTATAATCGGCAAATACTTCATCTTTGGGAATAGTTGCCTGACTTCATGGAAAGGACAAAACAGAGATACGTGTATATCTTGAGGCCTATGATACACGGATAGCAACCAATCATGATGGTCCCCATGGTTACCAGGAGCCCTGCTCAAGTGGGTTGCTACCCCGAGCCCTCCTCTCAGGACCAGCCTGCCACAGCTTTCAGCTGTTTAGGATTTGCTCTCCTTGAATCAGCAAAAGAAATCTCTGTAAAGTTATCTAATTTGCAGGATGCCCGCCTGCCACACTGCCTGCTTGCGTGTGTCACAAGAGTCAAGCTTCCTGCCTCCTATCACAGGAGAGCTTTTTGTGTTCCTAACAATATTCCATTCTTTTGGGGGCTTTTTACATAGCTGGGCTGGTTAATAGAGGGATGGGGACTGGGCTGTAAGCTTTTTCACTCAGAGGTAAATTTGGGGAGTTATTTTTAACTGCTCTGTACAGTAAAACCTGAATGAATTAGGATTAATTGGAGAAAGGGCAGTTTCTGGTTAATTGACTTTTCTTTTGAATTAATGGCTAAATACTTTACCTTTTCTCACTAATATTGGCTTTGAAATTCAGATGTGAAAATAATGTTTCTCCCTTCAAACCCTGTCCCCTGGTCATTCATTTTCCCTCCCAGAATAAATTAAAAAAAGAAAAGATTTTTTTTTTTTTTTTTTTTTTTTTTTTAGTTAGCCTATAACAGTGCTTTGGGACATCTTTGATTATGAATCTTATTCTTCAGGCTTCACTTTCTAGGTGGTCTGAGAGTAAGAGGGTGTGGCTGCTGATTTTTTTTTGGAGGGGAGAGAGAATAAATCCCTTTTTGTATTTTGTTTTATCTTTTTAAGAATCAAAATGAAAAAGCTATTTCACCACTCCCAGCAACAGCAGGCCTAATTATATAATCCTACTGTTTAAGGTTTTACAGATATTCTAGAAAAATATAATAACAGAAATGAGTTGTCAGCAACTGCTTAAGATACAGATTTTTCTTCAGTGCAAGTGAAAGTCTAAATACATTTACTTTAATAGGCTGTTGACTTGGCCCTTCTGCATAATCCAGACAGTAGACACATTCAACAAAGATTGCTCTATGCTCTTTACATACCACATTAGGCAGTTTTATTGTCAGTAATGATGTGACAGCATAAATACATCAGCTTCTGATAACCTTAGCAGGAATCTTATTTTCTGTAAGAGCAAGGAAAACTCTTTGGTCATAGCAGTTATGATTTCTTTGTTTGAAATATTGTTGAGATTGCCTGCTGTTTTCTTTGGGACTCAATACTTAGAAATAAAGAGATTTAATTTCAAAAGTTAAAAACAGTATAATTATCATTAATCAGAAATTATAGGTATTTGAGAACACAGAAATTTTTCCGGAACCACAAATAAAGAACTTAGGCTAAAGGATTGCTTTAATTTCACCTGAAATCTAATATTGACTTGCAAATATATCATTAAGATTTTAACATTTCCAAATAAATACAGAATGTGCATTATTACCCATTAATGATAACAGTGAAAGCTAAGAATAGTAGGAGGTAAGCTAAGTTATTGTCCACATTTTGGCTTCAATAAAAATGAAATCTGTTTTCATTGGTTTCTCTTCTTAGATCTTGGTCTAGCCATACTATCACCATCTACACTAATAAAAGAGAAACATGCAAATTGACCATCACTTCGCTATACCCACCAGCCAATCAGGAGCAAGTATGCAAATTAACACAACAAAGATGGCAACAGCCATGGAGCTAGAGCGAGCAGGAGGCTTGGGTTGCCCCTGGTGATGGAGAAAGCCAAGCTTCTTTCCCACCCTGGCCTCCGCTCAAGGCTACAAAGTTTCAATTATAGAAGATAAATATATCCCAGATACCTGCTTCCAGTTGGCCCAGCACTGGGAAAAAAAAAAATAGTGGCTGGGAGCTTGGGTTGCCAGGGATTGTGGCCAGCCTGCAAACACCCCTCAGCCCCTCACCCAGGCTGGCCACACCCACATGGCCTGATCCCTGTAAATGGGCAGTTGAACATCCCTCGAGGAGTCCCAGATTGGAGAGGGTGCAGGCCGGGCTGAGGGACACTCTCACCTTCCCCATGCACGAATTTTGTGCACTGGGCCTTTAGTAAAAAAATAATCTTTGAAACATACTGAAACAATGTGGCAAAGGTTAAAGTTTGATAAGAAGTGGTTCTGGATTCATGGGGAATGCATTATATTGTCTGTACTTATGTGAGTTTGAAATACAACACTTTTAGATGAGTCACTTTTAAAGAAATTTATTGTCCACATGTCCACAACAGTGTTTCAGTTTAGCACCGTGAAAAAAATAGATCCTATGCTGGGTCTTGTTGGGGTTTGTGATTTATAGAAGTTAAAGTAAATTTCATACTTTCAGGATGAAGCAGTCCACCTCTAATGGGTTTTTATAAAAAGCTTGTCCATGGATGGTAATATCAAGTATCATTCTATTGGTTGACAATTGAGAGCAAGAGAAAGGTCAAGGTATTGGTGGAACCCTTAGAGCTAGCAAGTCAGCAAATAAGCTTTTTAGCTGCTTAAGCCTAGCTGTTTTATTGGTATTGAAGCCTTGGTCCACCAGCCATGCCCATGCAATCAAAAGTGCTGTTTTTCCAAGATATATACTGGTCATACAAGAAAAATGAATGATACTTATATGATCTTAGATACTAAGATAATACTGATACGAAGGTAAGAATTACTTATTGTGTATCTACTTTTAATCCAGAATGCATGATATTCTCTCTCTCTCTCTCTCTCTCTCTCACACACACACACACACACACACACACACCACTCGTCTGCCCCTCCCCCCAATTTTAGAGAGAGTTTATTTAGAAAGTTACAGAGGTAGTAGAAGTGAGCCAGCTGGCCTGCATAGGCTCAGGAAACAGGTTACAGAGGCAGAAGGGCCCTTGGAGTTAGGAGAGAGAAAGGCAAAGGTAGCTGGCCTGAGGAAAGAAGATGGGAAGGGAAAGCATGGGCATGCTCCAGAGAGGGAGAGGGAGAACATGTTCCACATACATTTAAAAATATGATTTTAGAGAGAGAAGGGGGAAGGAAAAACATCCATCCATTTATTGTTCCACTGATTGATGCTTTTGTTGGTTGATTCTTGTATATGTCCTGACTAAAGACCGAAATGGCAACCTTGGTGTCTGGGGATGACACTCTAATCAACTGAATTACCCATTCAGGGCCACACACACATTTTAAATCTCATTATTTATCTTCCTTTTAATTTGTGTAACTTGTCTCCAAACTAATAAGTGATATTAACACCTATAAGTTAAGTTACATTGGCTTGAATCCATCTGCAAGATCCGAGCACATGGTTTTGATGTCAGTTGGACAATGGGATGAGGGAAGGTGGTTATTGTGGAACTGTGAATAATGCGGATGTATTTATAATGCATTGATTTAGGTGAGTTTATATCTTTTCCTTCCCACTGAAATGACAGAAAAAGCACAATTCCATAGGAACTTGGAAAGGAATCCTTAGAGGGCAAGAAATACTGAGAAAGTTTTGGAAAATAGTTGGCAGCTTAGGTCACAGGAACGCTGTCATGATATTCCTTCCCATAAGAAGAAGAGACCTTGCCCAGCCAGTGTAGCTCAGTGGTTGATTGTCGACCTATAAACCAGAAGGTCATGGTTCAATTCCCGGTCAAGGGCACATGCCCAGGTTTCGGGCTTGATCCCTAGTTGGGGGCATGCAGGAGGCAGCTGATCCATGATTCTCTCTCATCATTGATGTTTCTCTCTCTCTCTTCCTCTCCCTTCCTCTCTGTGAAATCAATAAAAATATATTTAAAAAAAGAAAAGAGAAGAAAAGAAAAGAAGAGCAGGCTAATGGAGAAGGAGGAAGCAGCTTCTTGTTGGAACCCCGTGGGTGTCTGAGTTCAGACCCTGCACCCAGGGAGTAGGAATGGTTGTGCACTGGGATGGAGAATGGAAAGGATGCCTGTGGAATCTGGGGAGCACCCTCTTTCCAGCACAAGGAGTTGTTGGTCTATACTTGCTCATAGGCTAAAACTAGGAGAAAAAATGCTCCACCTAAAAGGAGGAGCTTTGGGGGGCTGATGAGAAATAGCAGGTGTTTTCCCATGGTCGGAAGTTGAAAGGAAAGGCAAAACAATAGCAGCAACAACAGCAACAAAATAATTGGCTGGCTGTCAAAACAGAAAGGGAAAGGAAGGCAACAGCCCTAAAAAGAAGGAAATGCTACACCTGAAGTAAAGCCTTCCTCGTTAGCCATTCTGGACCCCAGCTTGTGTATCTTCCTCTTGGTGCCTCTCAGTGACACCTCAGAAGGGTCTGCTTTTGTAGAAACCCCTTACACTACAGTGGAAGGAACCCTCAGGATGTGACATTTGAGGAAAATGAATGAATAGCATGAAAGCAGGACCCAATGAACAGAGCAATTGACCCCAGAGCAAACAGCATAGCTGCAGATCCTCTATGCTCACCAATACACAACATGATGCTCGTGAGGGCAGAGCAAAGGGTATAGGGAAGGAAGCCTGCTAACTGTTAACAGTATTGTCCTTTGGGAAGAGGAATATGGGAAGTGGAAACTAAACTTCTTACCCCTAAATGTTGATGTTATTTCATTGATTATGGTGAGTTTATTTTAAACTTTAACAGGTATTTTAAAGTATATATTTTTATTGATTTCAAAGAGGAAAGTAGAGGGAGAAGGAGAGGTAGGGAGAGAGAGAGAGAGAGAAACATCAGTGATTAGAGAGAATCATTGATTGGCTGCCTCTTGCACACCCACACTGGTGATTGAGCTGGAAATCTGGGCAGAGGCCCTGACCAGGAATCAAACCTTGACCTCCTGGTCCATGGGTCAACCCTCAACTATTGGCTGGGTGACAAGTATTTTTTTTTTTTTTAATGTATGAATGTATGATTTACAGCTTGAGATGGTACCGTGAAGATGGCTTGCCAAAAATTCCATTGTCAGAAAAGTGTGCAAGGCTGATTGTTTTGATAAAGACATTTGTCAGTAAAAACACATTGAGGGTTTTAATCATATTAACTGTACTGAATGTGTTAAACAACTAGGGGATATTTAAAAATATATATATAGTACCTGAATTTTTAGTGATAAACCACAAAGAACAGAATAGGTTTTTTAATTAGCATCATGTTGCTACTTAAGATTTAGCAAAGAGCCGAAACCGGTTTGGCTCAGTGGATAGAGCGTTGGCCTATGGACTGAAAGGTCCCGGGTTTGATTCCAGGTCAAGGACATGTACCTTGGTTTCGGGGACATCCCCAGTAGGGGGTGTGCAGGAGGCAGCTGATTGATGCTTCTCTATCATATCGATGTTTCTAACTCTCTATCTCCCTCCCTTCCTCTCTGTAAAACATCAATAAAATATATTAAAAAAAAAAAGATTTAGCAAAAAGAATGTGTGACAGAACCTTTGAATTCTCCCTAATTTAGAAAAATAGATGCTAGATTTCAAGTTGCCTGTTATTGGGAAAGATTTAAAGACTGTACTAAAAATGTCTCAAAGTGTTAATTTTCCCAAGACAGGGGTGATGAGGAAACTTGCCAAAAGGGAAGGGGGAGAGGAATGGGCGCAGAAGTCAATATGAAGCCTCGGTCAGGAACGAGTTTAAAAGGGAGGGGGCTAGGGTTAGGGTCGGTAGGGAAGATAAGTGAGTATATAGTATTTCTGTTCATTTTTTTACTTGAAAACTGAAAACTTACGCCACCATATTCAGGCTGACTGTGTGAGGACTTGAGTTTATTGCCACAGTTTATGATGTATCGGAACGTAAACGTTCCTGGAAGTCTTTGGCCTCTGAGCTGCCTTGTCTGTTGTGTGAGCCAAGAATTTAACAGCTCTGCTGAATGCACGGATACAGATGTTTCACTTCAGCTTCATGGTCCCGTGTGTGTGTGTGTGTGTGTGTGTGTGTGTTTGAAAAATTTAAAAACCCGATTGTTTCTATGCCATGCTGATGAGCCACAGCCTAAACTTAATAATCACATTTGGCTTCGCCTTACTCACTGGATAAAACGATATTTTCAGGAAATAGTTTACGGAGTTGAAAAATGAATAACCCAAAGTAAAATCAGGCTCCAAGCAAGTTGTTTATGGACCAGTGTGTGAATAGGACAGCTGATTTAAAAAAATGACAGATGGGTAGGGATGGAAAAGAGAATGTGTTATGTAGCTAGCCAAGTAAATATCTGGCTGTATCAAAAAAAGGGAAAATAATAATCTTCAAGGTGTTACATTATTTTTATTCCTTCCATCTTGCTTGCCATTTGCCTCAAGTGATGCTGTGATCTCTGAGCCCACTGTGACTCTTGTGCTGTTTTGGGGGAGTAGAGGGGAGGAAGGTCTGGTGATGTGTGTGCTTGCTTCCTGCTCCCTTTGGCTGTTGCTACTTGAGCATGACTGCTGTAGAGAATGTGGTCTCCTCTCCTCCCCTCCCTCATTGTCCTGTGGAAAAAAAGCCAATACAAATGAACATCTGGCCAAGAACCCATCCCGATTTAAGGAGGAAGTTCTCCAGATTTATGATCCCCCTTTTCTGCTCAAGTATAAACTGGAGACTAGCTGAGGAACCAGAACTTGAGGGTCAGGGGTGGGATGGGTGAAGGGCTGCTGGGGTGGCTGCCTAGGCCGGAAAAACATTCTGCATCAGCTGAGTGGCTGCGGCTGGCCTGGGTGGTGGTGTTTTCTCTCCTGATTCAGTTTTGTGAAAGGACAGTGGGTGTGAATTATTGGCTGGAAGCTCTTGTCCTTTTGATTGCTAACCAGAGTTCAGCTAAATTGGCCACAAGAAAATTCAGTCTCTCAAATCCCATTTGCTAAGTATCTAATTAGCCCCTTTCCTTGAAATTACTTTAAATTGTAGGATGTATTAATTTGTCTGTACAATGACTATTAAAGGTGATTTTCAAAATGAATTCTATAACACAACAGAAAGATACTTATTCAAAAGTATATATTTCTACGTAATTACATTTATGCCGTGAAGAGCAATAAATTGACTTTACAAAATTTTCTAAGGTGGAATGGGAACATAACAGTGTTCCTGTTAAAGGGGTTTTCGTGGATCACAGAAGTTTGTTAATCCCAGTTTAGGGATAGTCCTGTCTGTTAAACTCATTGTCATTGTACTAAGTATAATGACCTATCTTCCTTCAGTCTCCCAGCTCCTGGCCTCGAAACATTTTCCTTACTTTATGTAATTTCTTATTAGAGTAATCTGGACTTCCAAAAGCAACTGGGATAGATTAAATCAAAGCTCATGGTCGGGCTATAAAAACAGGAACTTCATTTCAGGGAAGATTTTTGTAAGATCACTTTCTCCAGTATCAGAAATATTTCAGTAATGCTTTTTAGCGAGAAAATTGGTTCAATATTTTTGGCTTTGTTATCTCGGTACTCAATAATAGATAGGCCCTGTTGTCATTACAGTTTTGACTTTTATCAACTGGAGAATAATTTTAGCTTAAGTGCTTTAAAATTGCTAATTTTTTTCTTCCATCTTTATCTAATCCTTTGTCAGTGAGACTCAGATATAGTGTGGAATAAGGAAAATCCTGGTTTTTGCATCTTTCATAATTTTCCTTATTTCCATTGATTTAATTAGCTTCAACTCAGGCAAGAAACTCGTGTTTTAAAATATTGGGTGTCTTAGCAGTTTAGGGGGAAGTCATCATCCCTTATTCCTTCTGACACTTAAGTTTTTCTCAGGACCTACGCAGATCAGATATTCTTCCTTTATTGAACTTTTAAATTGAACTTTGTTTTAAGCAAGAAACAACATTTAGAGGTTGCTGATAAAAAGAAAATAGCTGATATATTAGTAATTGTTTTATTTTTTTTCAGATGAAGTATGCATTATGTACCTACAATTGTCCAATATGAAATCAGCCATAATTGTGGGAAGAAATAGTTGTCTATTTCCTAGCTTGAAAGAATATATAACCTAGTTATACATTTTTGTGGATAACAGAAGTTTGTTAATCCCAGGGTAAGCCAGTCACTTTCAGCTGGATCTAGTTAGATAAACAAGAGGTACTCATGAAGTAATTAATGATTAGAATGGGCATTACAAGAATAAGTTCTAGATGATATGGTGCTACATGTAGGAGCTATAGGAACTTAAAGAAGCAGTTATGGAAAATGTTCTTGAGGGGGAACTTGGGTTGAGAGTTCAGACTGTGTTCTCACCAAACTTGTTCTCATTTTAAATTCGGCATTCGATAGGCTTCTAATTTAATGTCTTTTCCCCTTTACAGAATGCCTCAGAATTCTGAAAATGATCTTCATAGAGAAAGATAGTAGAGTCTTTTGAAACTGAGCTGCCTAACTTTCTAAAAGAATGTGGTATTATGGAAAGAAACTAAGGTGCTGATAAAAGGAATGGTCTCAGTGACTTTTAATTGGTGGCTTGTAGGATAGGCAGCATCTAGGATTCTGCAGTTCTTCTTAGAAAACCATGAAAACTCATTGTAGATATTAGCAAACCATTTGGCTTACATATGTTATTTGCTTTGTGAGCACACAGGCTTGGTTAAAAACAAAAACACACCCAGTGTTGATTTATAAGAGAAAACCAGCAAACAGCATATTCTGGTGGATCCTTTACCCATTCACCTCGGGAATGTGTACAGCACAGGGTAAGCCAGCCACTCTTAGCCTGAGACTGCTGGAAAATTGAGCGATGAATGGCCAAGAGGAAGGGCCATCTACAGGAAGCTGTGAGCTTTTCCTTTTGTAGGCTGTGTGTGGTATTGGACCAAAATTATAAAAGGCCTTTGACCTCTATACTATTGTACTTCCTTTTTTTGCCCTCAGAATCTGATCCAAAATAACAAGTACCTTTTTAGTAACTGGGGACAGAGCTGACCAAAAACCAGTTAAATTTAGAAGGAGCCTGGCTGTAAAACAGGTTTTTAAACTGCACAAAGTGAGATGGGAACAAACTTCATAGGGAAACTTCCAACGCAGTGTTTTCAAGAACTGATATGTAATTGTGTTTTCATATGTCAGTAGTCTTTCTGTCTGGTTTAAGAAACACATGCGTTGGGCACACTCTCTCTCCTCCTACCCTCAACTCCTCCAGGCAGGTTACCTTTGCCTTTCTCTTGCTAAGCTCCAAGGGCCCTTCTTTTGCCTCTCTAACTTGTCTCCTAAGCCCACGCAGCCCAGCTGGCTCACTTCTACCACCTCTGTAACTTTGTAAACTTTGTCTTATACTTCGAAAAAAAGGGAAAGAAATACAAGTCATTAAATAAAAATTCTGTAAGTTGTTGCTAGTCTCCTTCCTTTCAGAGAGAAGTAATATTAATTTGATCTGATAGTTATCATTTTGGTTTAATTAACAGTTGTTTGACAGATGTTAACATCACTGTGGCAAACTGTTTTTGCCCAAACATTGTGTGGTGATTTTAGGCCCGACCTTTCAGTTTGATGGTTCTCCAGTCTTTTAGCTATTGTCACTGTAAGCCCTGGGATATCAGCCTGTCAGAAGAGTGGCCTGGTGCATGCACTCTGAAAGCCCACGATCAGGACCCTGCAAATTTTATTAATCTGACAACACTTACGGTACACGTATTATGTTGTAGATAGTGTGCATAGACTGAAGTAGAGTCCACAGGGAAGCAGATGGGACAGTTGGAACATGAGAGTCCAAAATCCACTCTTTTGTAGAAGGGAAAAGTTTGCTCTCAGGAATACATACAACACAGGCTGCTCTGCATAGGAACACCCTATTTGGCTATGCTGCCTGCTCACTCTGTCTGTTATTCTATACAAAGCCTGTAAATGCAAAGGGGTTCAGAGTTCTTTCAGAGAAAGCTTTTATTAAAAACAATACTAAGAGGCAACAAGAGTCATTGGAATTTCAGTTATTTCAGGTCATTCCTTTGTACAAATTAGTAGATACATACACTTTTTTTTACCGCTGCCCTCCCCCCCCTTTTTTTTTTCATTCAACAAGTCTTTATTGAGTGTCCACTGTGGCTCTACAGCTATGAGGAAAATGAACCATAGGACCCAATATGGAGAGTTGTAGAGCAGATGACGGGTTTTGGAAGTACAAGGGATGGAACACCTAATTACCCAGATAGAGGAGTATTATGGACAGCTTCTGGGAGGAATTGAGATGAGAGCTGCGTGTGGGAAGTGCAAGAAGGAGTTAGCCAGGTTTGAGATAGAGGATGGAGTGTGGGTGTCCCAGGAAGAACAAATGGCCAGCAACCTGGAGAAGGGATCTGAGGATTGAAAGCTGGCTGTCCTGGGGAGTTTTGGTTGTTCAGCCATGAAATTGTAGGTTGTGGTGGAAGATTAATTCCTCTGCAGGTTCCCGAGAGTTGAGTAGAGGGACCTTGAACTTATCTGGGCCCTGGCTCAGAGCAGGCAAGCACTAGACAACAGAACCTGGCTTTGGGTTGGTTGGGGTGGTAGGGAGGATGCTGTGAACTGGAGCGGAGAAAGCACAGGTTTTGTATTCGGACACCTTCAGTCCTGGTTCCACCACTACGTCACGATTGCAGTTGTTTATATCTTTATTCTCAACTTTCTTATCTTCAGTGCAGGAACTGCTTTGAAGAGTAGGTGCACCCAAGCCAATGTACAAATGAGCAGCTTTTTCAGTGGACTGAGTGTATTTCTATCTTTCGGCTCTCAGATTGGTCAGTGCTTCTCAAAAAGCCTATAAATGTCTTTCTGTCTCGCAGCAGGACCAAGTGCTTTTTGTCGATGTCCTCGATGAGGCTGGTGGTGCGAGCATATAGTTCCTTTTGAGCTGCAATGTAAAGCAGCAAAGGGCCCGTGCATCCAACACCTCCTTCCTCCTACTTTAGCCGCCGCCTCGGTGGGAGTGGGATGGGAAGCCAGCAGGGACCCGCACTTCTGCCCAGGTTTTCAGCCGCTGGGGCACGCCGGAAGCACCTCCATATTATACCTATCTCTTCCTGTCCTTTATCAAAGATGGGATATTAGGTTTCTATTGCTGCATAAAAATGACCACAAACTTAGTGGGTTCGAACAACACAAATCTATCGTCTTAGTTACCTTGGCTCTGCGGGTTGGGCCTGGGTCCCTCTGCTCAGGTTGCCAGAAATCAGTTCCTTCTTAGCTTGCTGGTTGTTGGCAGAATTCAATTACTGTGGCTGTAGAACTTAAGCCCTCATTTCTTAGAATCAGTCCACCATTCCTTGCCACATGGTGCTCTCCAACTACACAGTTTGCCTCTTCAAGACCAACAGGAGAGGGTCTCTGCTGGGCTTACCTGCTTAGGTAAGATCCACCTAGTATAATGTCTCTTCACCTTTGCCATATAATGTAACCTAATCACAGGCATGCAATTCTGTCGTATTCCTAATTCCTACCCTCACTGCAGGGAGGAGATGATGTTGATATGTGCACCAGTGAGCAGGAATCATGGAGACTGTCTTAGAATGTTGCTTTACCAGATAGCATATTCACACGTACTCTTTTGCAACTCACATCATGTAATGAACTGTTGTGAAAAAAAAAAGAATTGTTTTATGCACTGCTTCTCTAAGAGATGTATTGTCTTTGCTCTTTAATTTATTATTTTTTGGTACTTAGGAAGGTTTGAATTTCTCTTACCTTTGTACTTTAATGAAAAGGTCTGGGGGAAATAAAGGGGGAGTGGGAGACAATCTGTAATACTGTCAACAATGAAAAAAAAAACGACCCTCAGCCACTGCTTTCTTATTTCACCTTATATTATATGGTTTGTCAGTTTTTAATGGTATTTAAGTCTTGCCTATTTCCTGTGCAATAGTCAACGAGCTTAATCTATTTTCCCCTTTCACTCTCTTTAAAAAAATCTAAGGTGTATTTATTGGTGTAAGAAACATCTAAACCTGTAGAGAAATTTTACAAGAGTTTATTTGAACCAAACTGACAACATATATCAGGAAGCAAGATATTAAATGTCCAGAGAATAACAGCTTGGAAATTGTCTCTCTTATATATCTGATAGTAAGGAGGGTTTGTAAGGAAGATTATGTTAAAGCGGGAGAAAGCAAGGCAGGATTGGATTACAAGTTCAAATGATGTTCTCTCTTGAGGGTGGTCAGGCTTTAGAAGAAGGAATCTGGAAGGGTGGTTCATGTATTAGAAGGAGGGTCTGAAAGAGTCATTTCCTAGGTGTTAACCTAGATGCAGAGAAACAATGGACAGGGCTTGCAATGATAAACCTTTTACTACAAAGTTATATGGGTGACTCCCACCGTGACCTGTCCAGCTGAAAATTTATGATCATTAACCTGTGAGGTTACTTTGCATAGAAACTTCTTTTTTTAATACACATATTATTTCTGTGGTGTCACGACATGTAGCATTGTTCTTCCAGATCTGCATTTCAGTCTTTGTCTTCCAATTTTACAGCTGGCATGGTTTTTGTGTGACTTACTGTTTCCTCTTATCATTCTGGATAATTTTTGGAGTATACATTGCTGTTCTTATAGCAGGAGTGTCCCCCTCCCCCTTTTTCTTTAAATTCTTGAGAATAGTGAGTTTTGGAGATCATCACAGAAAATAAAATGGAAGACCAACAGAACTATTGATGTGCATTATTAAAAACATGGCAAATGGCCCCTACTTCAGAAAGAGGAAGACTGGATATATATCTTTTTAAATATATTTTTATTGATTTCAAAGAGGAAGGGAGAGGGAGAGAAAGAAACATCAATGATGGGAGAGAATCATTGATCGGCTGCCTCCTATACACCCCCCACTTGGGATTGAGCCCACAACCCAGGCATGTGCCCTTGGCCAGAATCAAACCCAGGATCTTCAGTCCATAGGCTGACTCTGTCCACTGAGCCAGATCAGCCAGGGCAAGACTGGATCTTTAATCAACTGAATTAGTGAAGGAATTTGGCACCTTTGTAAACATGGAGGACCTATATATGAATATGTGGCTTCCTGTAAAAAAATAAACATGAGAAAACTTGGGCCTTTAGTAGCTTAGAACCTGAGCAGGGTGGGAAGAGCTGATGATACTCTTTTAGCAGAAAAGCTGAGAGTTAAACAGCTTTCTCCTCTGGAAGCTTGGTAAGTGGTTTCCTGCTAAGCCTGTGTGGAGAGAGAAAGCCTCCCCATTGGAAAAGTGATAGTGATGAGAGTGCAGATCCTAAAGATTTAACATTCAGGATGTCTCTTCAAGCTGAGTGAGATTTACAGCTGAACAGCTGTTGAAGCTACAGCAAAATGAAATGAACAAATGAGTGGCTAGAATTTTCATTGGCATGATTATTCTTTGTCTTATTGTTTGGGAGGATGGTTGAGTGGGTTGTTGGTTTCCTGATGTTTAGGACTTTATATAATGCAGTTCTAGAACTTCGCATAACCATGGCTTAATCACCAAGGCCACCTAAAATCTAAATCAAAGAAATCACTAGACTAGAGAAAGTGCCTCGTTTGTGAAAGGATTACCTGACCTTGTTACAGGACTAGTATAGGTGTTTTCAAGGTGTTTAAATCTGAGTGGTTCTAACCTATATGAGAAAGCTTGGGTGTGAATAGGTTTCTATGGCCGATGGTTGCCTGACATGGCCATCAGCCTTTCAGGCTTGTGATTGGAATGATATTCTCTTGCCTGGCACATTCTTAGAACATGTATGATCCACAAAAATACATTGCTGTGTGTGCACATGTTAGCTAGCAGCACACTGAGTTACAAGTTTTTATTTTTGTTATTTTGGTAACATGGTGCTTTTGGTTCTCCTCATTGATTGCTGGAGAATTAACTTGTACTAGGTTGCCCCAAATGCAACCCTGGAATTACTCAATAATTCATGTAAGTTTCACTCTCCTTTTCCCTATAGCCTGAGGACGTCTTGTCTGCTTTCTCTTCTGCGCAGTCGGGAGGCAGAGTGCTGGCCTCTGAAGCAATGTTGGGTTTACTTTAGGGGAGCTTATCCGATGTTAATAGAAGAGGAACAGTGAATCAGACAGTGCTGATTTCAGAACAGGATGACTTGGGTGGGGATTCTCTGAAGATAACATGTTGTAATAGGCAATACCCAGAGGAAGTTGACAAACTGAGATAAGGATCATTGGATATTTCTGGCCCACCAAGGGAGCGGGAGAGTGAGAACTAAGTTGTTTCTTCAAATAAACTTAGATTAAGAAATGAGTCTGATTCTCATTCCACTGCATGATTTTTCTGAAAAAGAAAAACAAGACTGGCCCTAGGCAAAATTGATTGGGGTGTGTGAAAAATGGATTCTTGTGTTCCCTTCTTGTCTCTGTTTCATTCCTGGCATCTGGTTAATTAAACCCTCCTACCTATCTCCTCAAAACCTCGACTCTGCACCCACCAGCTGCTCACTGCTTCAGATAGATCCCCTACCCTCTGCCATACCCCAGGACCCTAACAGTACCTGACCATGGGCCAAAACTCAGATGTCCACCAGGGGTAAGCCCTGTCTATTAAATTAGTAAAATTTGCCAGATTTAAGCAGAAGAGAGTATTGGGGCCTTGGCAAGCCAGAGAGTAAATGTCCTGACTAAGGGGCAAAGCCACTAAGCTTTAGCCTAGGATGGCAAAACTGGCCTATACTGCCAGGCCTTCCAGAGTTTAATGAGAAGATGGAAATATGGAGCTTTTTTTTTTTTTTTTTAAATCCTCACCCAAGGATATGTGGGGTGTGTGTGTGTGTTTGATTTTAGGGAGAATGGAAGGGCAAGGGAGAGGTCATTTGCCTTCCGTATGTGCCCTGACTGGGGATCAAACCTACAATCTGGGTTAATGCTCTGACTGGGAATCAAACCCATGACTCTTAGTGCATGGGGCAGTGCTCCAACCAACTGAGCCACGTTCAGGGCTTGGAAATTTGGATTCTTATATGAAATCTTTGACAGCTCATGCACAGTTTTAAGAGTTTTGTGGGCAATAAAAACAATTCTTTAGGCCTTTGGTGCCCCTGTAATCCAACCATGTAGGCCAGTAGTTCCTAAATAGAGGTCCATGATGCAGTATGCTTTCTCAGAGCTAAGTTTATTTACTTTAGGGTTTATATCTTTATTCTGAGGTTTTTGTCCTTACTATATTGTTGCTATAATTATGTAATTACTTATATAAGATGACTTGGGGACAGCAGGGGGTGGAGAAAGAAGGGTAGTTCTTATCAACATTCAGTGAACCAGCCAGCTTGTGTGATGTCTCAGAAGCACAATTTCCTGGGCTGCCTTATGTTTTGAGTGAGAGCATTTTAGGAAAGTTGATACAGAAATGACCAAAGAGCCTGATTGTGTTCCTGGAATTAATTGCTAATACTCCTTCATAGGGAAGGAAGATGACTGGAAGATGACTGTATGGGTACAGAACTATTTCTCCCATGGAGTCCCATGTATCCTGTGATTTAGATGTTGTCAGCAAGGGGTGTATCCAAATGTTCTAGAAGGCTTAATCACAAGGAACAACAACAGCCTGTATTATTGGAATCGAGAGTCTAGGTCAGTGTTCGGCAAACCGTGGCTCGGCTCGTGAGCCGTTGGTTTGCCGACCATTGTTTTAGGTCGTTTAAATATCATAAATCGTAGTTTCCTGAAAGAGAAACTGGCAACCGAATGGAATGTATGGTAATAGTTTTCACCATCGTGCCCCACCATTTATAAGTAGGCCTGAGTACTCCTAAAATCAGCAAAGGCAGTAACATATTGGTGCCTCAACTTTCACCCTGTGGTTTCTCATACAAAGCTATGAGGTAAGTTTTTTGTGTGTGGGGATGAATCTTTGGGTTATTTCTCAGGTTTTGGGGAAGGTGGTAGCGTGACAATTTTTGTTTAAAAGTACATGCTTATCTGATTCTTGGTACTCAAATAGGGATTGATTGTTTTATCCTTGGAGTGCCTTCTTGGATACAGCTTTGTTAAAAAGCTTTAATAGTGAAAGTAGCTACTATTTAGTGAATACTTTGTAATGTCCCATACATTTGTGATCACAGATTATAACATTTTCTTTTCACAATGACCCTATGGATAAAGAATACGGGAGACAATGGTCTCCAAAGATAGAGAGAGATTCCTTAGCTTTGCTGTGAGGAGAGTAGAAGAGGAGGGTACAGATGTGTGGTTGGTTTGTAAGTTTCACAGCAGGAAGTAGGGAGGGTTCTGGTATAAGGGTATACATTTCCTTTGTGAGGTACAGGAGTGAGTTTGGATTCAAGAGGGAGTGAGGAGAGGGGATAGAGGTTGGAGGTTTGAAGAGACTGGAAAAGGGTTGATGTAGTGTATATGCAGAGAGAGCTAATCAGAGAAATGCAGATGGTTTCTGGACATTTGAGATTGGTAATTGTCATTGTGGTAGACCAGTTGTCCTGTTGGTGGTACTCTGTAGCAATGCTCAGCTGTTTACATACCAGGATGAACATATTTGGTAACCAACTCTGTCTGGGTTTGGGGTTTTGTCAGATGACTGCTGAAAAGACAGTTAGTGGAGCAAGAAACATTAGTGCACTAAGAGGTCTATTTGCCAGGACCACAGATTCTAAGCTGCTTAAGGTTGGGGAACCATAAGTAGGAATGAGTTGATAAGAGTTTTTGACTAGGGTTCAGACAAATTTGGGGAAAGTATTATGATATAGAAGGAAAAAGATGGTTAAAATAAGAGCCAACATAATCCCTTGCAACTGAGTTTCTACACTGGTTTCTGATAAATGATCTGTTTTATATGCCTTTCATAATGAGTACATTATCCATTTCTTATTTGTACTTTATTTACCATGGTTCCTTTCTACCCACATACAGAAAGACTTCTTAAAAATATGGCCATATGTGTCTCTCCATACCTGTTTCTCATGTAAGGTGTCTTACGTTAGGTTTCATACACGCACACACACACACACACGTTAGGTTTCATACACGCACACACACACAC
>JAAGEH010000393.1:32529663-32576424 GCA_011751065.1 Lasiurus cinereus | reverse complement strand
CACACGTTAGGTTTCATACACGCACACACACACACACACACACACACACGCGCGCGCGCGCACACACACACACACACACACACACACACACACGAGGCCTGGGCCATGAAATTTGTGCATGGGGGAGGGATGTCTCTCAGCCCAGCCTGCACCCTCTCCAATCTGGGACCTGTCGAAGGATGTCCGACTACACATCTAGGCCTGATATGCTGGCTCCCACCTACTCACCTTCCAGCCTGATTTATGCCTAACTGCTCCCCTGCCAGCCTGTTTGCCCCTAACTGCCCTCTTCTGTGGGCCTGGTCACCCCTAACTGCCCTCCCCTTCAGGCCTGGTCATCCCTAACTGTTCTCCCCTACAGGTCCAGTCACCCCCAACTTCCCTCCTCTGCCACCTGGTCACCCATAACTGCCCTCCCCTGCAGGCCTGGTTCCTCCTAACTGCCTTTCCCTGCTGGCCATCTTGTGTTCACATGGGGCAGTCATCTTGTGTTTTGGAGTGATGGTCAATCTGCATATTACTCTTTTATTAGCTAGGATTATTAGACAGGATAGAGTCCTGGTGCCTGGGTGGGGGCCAGCTAGTTTGCCCTGAAGGGTGTCCCAGATCAGGGTGGGGGTTCCCTTGGGGTTTGGAGTGGCTTGGGCAAGGGGCCCATGGTGGTTTGCAGGCCAGCCACACCCCCCAGTGACCCAAGCAGAGGTCCTGGTATCTGGGATTTATTTATCTTCCATAATTGGAATTTTTTAGCCTTGCATGGAGGCAAGCCTCTTGCTTGCTCCCTGGCCACAGCCTTTTTATTGGGATTTATTTATCTTCTATAATTGAAACTTCATAGCCTTGAGTGTAAGCCTGGACCTGCCAGGGTGTGCAGGAAAGCTTGGCTTCCTCCATTGCTGGGGGCAACTCAAGCCTCCTGCTCTCTCCAGCTCTGTGGCTGCCACCATTTTTGTTGGGATTTATTTATCTTCTATAATTGAAACTTTGTAGCCTTGAGTGGAGGCTTGGGCCTGCCAGGGTGTGTGGAAAGCTTGGCTTCCTCCATTGGTGGGCATGACTTGTTGGTATAGCAGAGTGATGGTTAATTTGCATATTACTCTTATTAGATAGGATATATAAATATAATGCATATATGTTTGCATCTGTATTTACTTTACATTTACTATATGTATATTTATTCATACTCAAAATTGTGAGAAACTAGTAATTGGGTTATTCACCGAATGTGGGCTCTCTCTTATGCACTAAGGTACTTTCTAATCAGTAGATCTCAAACATTATGTACATAAAGATTTTCCCAGAAATTTGTAAGAGATGTGGATTCCTGGATTCAGATCCCATCGTTCTTGTATCAGTTCTCTAGTCTGGGGCCTAGGAATATGCACATCTGTGTTACCACTCTGAGAACACTTGGAGAAGTGCCGCTGTCTTCACCTACATCTTAGGCCTTAAATGTAGAAAGTATAATGTGTGGAAAAATACAAGGATGAAACCAATGAATTAATTTTTTCTTGAAATACCATCATTTGTGAAGCACAGTTTTTCAGAAATTGAGTAAGGAAAATGATATTTCCCTCTATTTAGCTTAAATTGTTTGTAGTACTTGTGTCCTAGATGTTATGAAAAGTCAGACATTAATTTGCCTTTTTTTTTTTTAGGAGTTCTGTATTTGATTAAGTCAGAAGACTTTTCCCTCCTTGTTTTTCCCCCATGAGTAGTTTTTCAAACTACTCATGTTTGAAGCATGAGTAGTTTTGAGAGAAAGAAAAAAATTCTTGCATCTTTCATTTTTGATGAAGAAAAGACAGTGTGAAAACAGTACAATTACTGAGCTTCTCAAAATAAAGTTTTGATGTACAAGAAGTGTGTTTTTGTCTGAAAACAATTATAATTTGCTTTAGGGGAAAGTTGGAGGGTTACAAAAGAACTGGTTGAATAAGTGAAAAGATCCCATTGTAGGTATTTTAAAGTGAAAAATGCAAAAGCCTTTGAATAAATAAGAATTTAGAAGTCATGAATTGCTTTTCTTATGGTATTTTCTTCTTTAAATAAGTAAAGCCATGTTATTACTTGGCTTATTATTATAAACTAGAGGCCTCGTGCACAAAATTCATGCGTGGAGGGTGTCCTTCAGCCCAGCCTGCTCCCTCTCCAATCTGGGACCCTTTGAGGGATGTCTGACTGCCCATTTAGGCCCGATCCTAATCCAGATAGTCAGACATCCCTCTCACAATCAAGGACTGCTGGCTCCCAACTGCTCACCTGCCTGCCTTCCTGATTGCCCCTAATGGCTTCTGCCTGCCAGCCTGATCACCCCATAATCCCTCCCCTGACAGCCTGATTGATGCCTAACTGCTTCCCAGCCAGCCTGTTTTCCCCTAACTGCCTTCCCCTGCAGGCCTGGTCCCTCCCAACTGCCTTCCCCTGTTGGTCTGATCACGCACAACTGCCCTCCCTTGCAGGCCTGGTCCCTGCCAATTGCCCTCCCCTGCTGACTATCTGACCATCTTGTGGTGGCCATCTTGTGTCCACATGGGGGCAGGGTCTTTTGACCACATGGAGGAAGTCATCTTGTGTGTTGGAGTGATGGTCAGTCTGCACATTACTCTTTTATTAGATAGGATAGAGGCCTGATGCACAGATGGGGGCCAGGTGGTTTGCCCTGAAGAGTGTCCTGGATCACGGTGGATGTTCCCTTGGGGTGTGTGGTGGTTTGCAGGCCGGCCATGCCCCCTGGCGACCCAAGCAGAGGCCCTGGTATCTGGGATTTATTTATTTATTTACAATAGAAACTTAGTAGCCTGGAGTGGAGCCAAGCCTTCTGCTCACACAGCCATTGAAACTTTGTTGCCTTAAGTGGAGACCTGGACAGCCAGGCTTTGCAGAAAGCTTGGCTTCCTCCATCACAGGGGCAACCCAAGCCTCCCTCTTGCTCTCTCTCTGGCAATAGGCATCTTGGTTGGGTTAATTTGCATACTCGCTCTGATTGGTTGGTGGACATGACTGGTGGGCGTGGCTTGGGGTGTAGTAGAGGTGTGGTCAATTTGCATATCTCTCTTATTAGCTAGGACTAAAGGCCTGGTGCACAAATTCATGCACCAGTGGGGTCCCTTGGTCCGACCTGCCGGATTGTGCTGAAACCAGCTCTATAACATCCCTTGAGGGGTTCCAGATTGTGAGAGAGGGTGCAGGCCAGGCTGAAGGATCCCACCGGTGCACAATCAGAGTTGAGAGGGACATGGGAGGTTGGCCATCTGAGAGGGACCATGGGAGGGCTCTAGGGAGTGCCTGGCCTGTCTCACTCAGTCCCTGTCAACTGGACCCCAGCAGCAAACCAACCTGCCAATTGAAGCATTTGCTCCTGGGTGGTCAGTGCACATCATAGTAACTGGTCGACTGCCCCCTGGTGGTCAGTATATGTCATAGTCAGCAGCTAGTGGCCTTAGCCTATCATTAGCATATTATGCTTTGATTGGTTGAATGGATGACTGGACACTTAGCATATTAAGCTTTTATTATGTAGGATTAACAATTTACTAAAAACATACATATGTTGTTGGTGAAACAGCATCCTAATGTTAGACCAGTAGAGTTTAGGCTGGATCTTGATTCAGAGATCCCTTAAGTTTATATTTTGGACTCTAAAAAAACATGCCATTTATTTACAGCACCAGAAGTTCTTCCATATGTGTGTATTGGAGACACACTCAAAGACATTGTTAAAGAAGTTAAGATGCTCCAGTCTTTCATCCCACCTCGTTCTTGAGTTTGGTTGTATTGGATTCTGGTACTCAATAGCTGAAGTTTATTGAATCCTTGTTATATCAGGCACTGAGTGCAATGCAACACTTTGCATGTGTTCACTCATTGAATTTCTAATTTTCATAGCAACCCTTCTGTATAAAGCCTCTTTTATCAAGCTCCTCTGGAAATCCCCTGGAGTAGATAGGGTCCTCCTGTTACAGGTGAGGAAACCAAAGTTAAAAAAAGTTAAGTGACTTTTGAGTGGACCTACAGCAAGTAGTTTTCCTTCTATAAAGAACTCTGGCTGAAACTGGTTTGGCTCAGTAGATAGAGTGTTGGCCTGTGGCCTGAAAGGTCCCAAGTTCAGTTCCAGTCAAGGGCATGTACCTTGGTTGCGGGCACATCCCCAGTAGGGGGTGTGCAGGAGGTGGCTGATCGATATTTCTCTCTCATCAATATTTCTAATTCTCTATCCATCTCCCTTCCTCTCTGTAAAAAATCAATAAAAATATATTTAAAATAAAGAATTCTGAACATTGAACTTGGTCCCCAGCCACAGGCTCTTCTGTGGACATCACACTGCTGTCCCTGTGTGTTCTGCCATCAGTGATATGTGTTTCAGTGATATGTGTTTCAGTGATATGTGTTAGGTGACTCTAACAGGGATATTCTTCTGTCTTCATTTTCAGATGAAGACACCAAGTCTTAGAAATTTAGTTACTTTGCCAGAAGCAACTGCTAGTGATGGCAATTTGAGCCCAGGCCTCAGTGATTCCAACCAAGAGGCTTGTCATTGTCCTTTGCAGGGATGGCCAGAAGACATTGTAAAATCCAAAAGTTCACTCAGTCATTAAAGAAATATTAAGTTATGATAATATGGCTTTTGTGTTAACATGTTTTGATAAATCCTATTCATTTTAAAATCATGCATGGTATGCACAGCACCTCGCTATTAAACAGTGTCTCTATTGCCCAAACATGTGGAATACAGAGGATATATTGTACTAACCATTTACAAATATATGTATAGAAGAGGGAAATGGGGGGGATGAATGGACTTATTTGTCAGTGGGCCAGCTGACTAGGATGGAGCCCTGTGATAGGAAAGTGTGTGGAGGACTATTTCAGGACTGGGTTTTAAAGAATCATTTAGGAAATAGAGTATGTACCAGGTAGTTGATATTTTTTCTAAATTAAATCTTTATTGTTGAAAGAATAACATATATTCTCCCCCTTTGACCTTTTTTAGCCCACTCCCACCCCCACCGCTTCCCCACCCTAGGCCTCACCACCCTATTGTCTGTGTCCATGGGTTATGCATATCTGCATACAAGTTCTTTGGTTGATCTCTTCCTACCCACCCTCCCACCTCCACCTTCCCTCTGAGATTTCACAATCTGTACTAGATTGTTTTTTAAATCATCAATTGGAAATTCTCTTATCCTATCACATTTCTTTAAAGTTTAGCTTTTTTAAATGTCATCAAAACTGAGGCATTTCCCAAATACCTGACATGAAGAACAAAACTATTCAACAACTTCAAAATCTACTTGAGGGGACCACTGGTAACATTCTGTTTTTATACTTGGAGTTGAATTTCTCTCTAGAAGAAGATAGATCTAAATCAGAGGCATACTTCAAGTTGGCTAACTCTTTGGGTGGAGGTCACTGGATACATTGTATTGCATTATCCCTGTGGTCTTCAGGACTTGAACTTGAGGTTTAGTTTAGAATAGGATAAATTGGTTCAGTGAGTTGGATATGGCTTATCTCTCAAGCGAGGAGAGTAGAGCTGTTACTGAATGTAACCTCTGTAATATCTTGGCATTTCTCCAAATCTTATGGCTGTCCTGGAGATGCATAGCACTGCTTTGTAGGAAACAGAAAAGTGTTTACATCCAGACCATAGTGAGTGGGTGTATTGAGTTCAGCCAGGGTCCTGTCCCCAAGCCTACTGTATGGTTTACTCCTCTGAGAAGCACAGGGATTCAGTGCAGCCAGATTCCATGCACCTCCCTCTTTTCACCCCTCTCCTGCTTGTGTGCTTTCTCGTGCCTTTTTCTTGCACATAGGCAAGTGTAGCACTTAAAATTGAGTAGTGCACACCCTTGGGGCCTGCTTCCTAGAAATTTGTTGTCTCTAATAGAGTTGTTCGCTTTCCCTGGAAGTGTTTTATTCTTGTTGCTTTGTCTGGTGTATGCAGTGCAAATGGATTTTCTTCCACTGAGACCTGATCACAGGCTTAGGTAGGACTTTATGCTTAGAACATAAAGTATGAGATGTAAAATGAGGAATAATGCAAATGACACGGATTTTACTTTATTACGAACGGTAATACTCTCCTAGACAGAACAAACCAAATTGAAAACCTACACTTCAAACAAGAGATACCTCTTACCGAGGTGCCTAAGGTTCAAGTTTGTAATATAGGATATAGTCTGGCTGTTTAATACATAGTTTATTATCTAATGTTATAGTGGTTTTGCACTGCGTGTATAAAATCTAGATTACTATGTACCAAACATCAGAAGGTTTTGGTTTTGCCAGTATTGTGGGAGTTTTTAATTAATTCATGCATGCTTATTACATACCAGAGGCCGGGCACATGAAATTCGTGCGAGGGTACAGTCCCTAGGCCTGGCCTGCGATCAGGGCCATCTTCTCCAGCTGCCCACCGCTGGCCCTGCCCTCCGCTGCCACCCAGCCCTGGTTCCCCTTTCATCATCGATTAGTATCTGATGGCCTGGTGAAGTGACCGAGAGGTAGACTTTTCCTGCCCTCTCACTGGTCTCGCCTCCCGTTCCAGGTTGCCCTCAAGCGATTGGAGCCTGCTGACTGGGGAAAGGGGCTAATAGGTGGTCAGTGTGCCTCCTAGTAACTGGTCCAGTGGTCGTTCTGCCATTAGGATCAATTTGCATATTACCCTTTTATTATATAGGATAGAGGCCTGGTGCATGGATGGGGGCCGGCTGGCCTACCCTGAGGGGACACCGGATCAGGATGGGGGTTTTCTGCTGTGGTGCGGGCTGGCTGGGGTAAGGGGTTGTGGGGTTTGCAGGCTGGCCACATCCCCAATCGGGATGGGGTTTCCTACTGGGGGTGGGACCAGCCTGGGCTTGGGGCTTCTGGGGGTTTGCAGGCCAGCCACGCCCCCTGCTTTGTCAGGAAGTACATACAGAATGACATCCGGAAGACATCCTGTCTATCTGGTCTAATTAGCATATTATCCTTTTATTAGTATAGATGTGTTTTGTGTTTATCCATGTTTATGTATTGTGGGATATAGGAAAGTAGGCCAGAGAAATTTCCCTCTCATTGTAGGAAAAAGCTTATACCTGTGAAATGGTAGAACAACACACATGCTCATGTGTAGTCCCCAAAACAAGTGCTGCTGGAGATAACACATGGAAAAGGCAACTCTAAGGATGGTGTATGGAAGACACAGGACCTAGCTGGTGGAGACATAGATTTTGGTGAAGGAGAGGATAGAGTGGGGGCTGCAGGGGAGGGGCAGGGCAGGTACAAGCTAGATGAGAAAGTACATTTGAGAGCTTTTAAATATATATATATATATATATATTTACATATATATATTTATATATACTGATATAAGTATGTTTATACTTATATTTACTATTTACCTTGTAGGATTCAAATATACAAATAGATGATGGCTAAATGTGATACTTCTCATATGGCCCTAATTATTTCTTTTAAAAAAGATAAAAGATTTTATGGAGGGTATCTTCATTAAAATATAACTTATATGACTGAGAAGAATTCAGCACACAATTATTATGCACCACTTGAATATTAGGCTCTTTCCTAGAGACTGGTACCATAAAGGGGACCCTTTTCCAGGGACATGCAGTGTTGTAAGGACAGAAAGATAAATTGGTAAAATAGAATGCCACCAGTTGTCCCCTCAAAAAGATTTTGAATTTGTTGAATCATTTTGTTTTTAATTTGGGGGATTCTTCTGTTTTTATGACCCTTTAAGAGTTAAGTGCTTTAAAAATTTTTGCTATAAAAATATTCTCTTTGATATTGTGTTTGAATTAACTTCTTGATTGTTTGTATTGACCAGAAAAATACCAGTGGCATTAAAGTAGTGCTTTTTAAAAAACTTTAAAATCAGAAAGATATTTTAGTAGTAAATAAGGGCATTCAAATGATAATATAAAACAAAGGGCTTAGGGGTGTTTTTTTTGCACATGAATTAATTTGAATTAGTTATCTAAGTCTTCTGGTTGGTTATCCAGTTTTTATGTTCTTTCATTTTGTTTTTTTAACAGCTTTTTTTAAAAATTTTTTATACATATCTCCCCATTGCCCCCCCTCCCTCCCAGGCATACCCCAACCCCCCAATGTCTGTGTTTCAGTTTCTTGTATGTATCTGTCCAATTTTCCCAACACCATTTATTGAAGAGGCTATCTTGGCTCCATTGAATGTTCATGCCTCCTTTGTCAAATATTAATTGAGCATAGTGGTTTGGGTGGATATCTGGGTTCTCTATTCTATTCCATTGGTCTATATGTCTGTTCTTGTGCCAGTACCGGGCTGTTTTGAGAACAGTTGCTTTGTAGTATAGCTTGAAGTCTGGTATTGAGATCCCACCTACTTTATTCTTCCTTCTCAGAATTGCTGTAGCTATCCGTGGTCTTTTTTTTGTTCCAGATGAATTTATGAAGAATTCTTTCTAGGTCTGTGAAAATATGTCGTTGGTATTTTAATGGGTAGTGCGTTGAATCTGTAGATTGCTTTGGGTAGTATGGACATTTTAATGATGTTGATTCTCCCAATCCATGAGCATGGTATGCTCTTCCATCTGTTAACATCTTCCTCTATCTCTTTTTTCAGTGTCCTGTAGTTTTCTGCGTAAAGGTCTTTTACCTCTTTAGTTAGGTTTATTCCTAGGTATCTTAATTTTTTTGGTGCGATGGTAAATGGGATTGCTTTTTTAGTTTCTCTTTCTATAATTTCACTATTAGTGTATAGAAATGCCACAGACTTTTTAGTATTAATTTTGTATCCTGCTACATTGCCGAATTCATTAATTAAGTCAATTAGTTTTGGAATGGAATCCTTTGGGTTTTTTATGTACAATATCATGTCACCTGCAAATAAGGACAGCTTTACTTCTTCTTTTCCAATTTGGATGCCTTTTATTTCTTCTTCTTGTCTAATTGCAATGGCTAATACTTCCAGTACTATGTCAAACAGGAGAGGTGAGAGTGGGCATCCCTGTCTTGTTCCTGTTCTTAGGGGAAATGGTTTTAGTTTTTGCCCATTGAGTATGATGTTAGCTGTGGGTTTATCATATATGGCTTTTATGATGTTGAGGTATGATCCTTCTATTCCCACTTTGCTGAGAGTTTTTATCAAGAAAGGGTGTTGGATTTTGTCAAATGCCTTTTCTGCATCAATTGATATGACTGTGATTTTTATCTCTCAATTTGTTTATGTGATGTATCACATTTATTGATTTGCGGATATTGTACCATCCCTGCATTCCTGGGATGAATCCTGCTTGGTCATGGTGTATGATCTTTCTGATGTACTGCTGGATCCGGTTTGCTAGTATTTTGTTGAGGATTTTGGCATCTATGTTCATGAGAGATATTGGCCTATAATTCTCTTTCATTGTGTTGTCTTTATCTGGTTTTGGTATTAGGATGATGCTGGCTTCATAGAAGGTGTTTGGTAGTATTCCTTCTTCTTGCATGTTTTTGAATAGTCTGAGGAGGATAGGTTTTAATTCTTCCTTGAATGTTTGGTAAAACTCTCCTGTGTAGCCATCTGGACCCAGGCTTTTATTTGCTGGAAGCTTTTTGATTACTGCTTCAATTTCTTCCATAGTTATTGGACTATTGAGATGTTTGATTTCCTCCTCATTGAGTTTTGGGAGGTTATATTTTTCTAGGAAAATGTCCATTTCTTGCAGGTTGTCCAATTTGTTGGAATAGAGTTGTTCATAGTATTTTTTAACAATCCTTTGTATTTCCACAGGGTCTTGTTATTTCTCCTCTTTCATTTCTGATTTTGTTTATTTGGGTCTTCTCTCTTTGCTTCTTGGTGAGCCTAGCTAGGGGTCCATCAATCTTGTTTATCCTTTCAAAGAACCAGCTCTTTGTTTTGTTGATCTTTTGAATTGTTTCTTTGGTCTCCAAGTTGTTTATCTCCGCCCTGATCTTCACTATTTCCTTCCTTCTGAGTACACTGGGCTTTTCTTGTTGCTCTCGTTCTAGCTCTTTGAGTTGTAGGTTTAGGTAATTTATTACCATTGTTTCCTGTTTTTTTGCAGTAGGCTTGTAGGGCTATGAACTTCTCTCTCAAAACTGCTTTCACTGTGTCCCATAAATTTTGTATTGTTGTGTTGTCATTGTCATTTGTTGCCATGATGTTTTTTATTTCTTCCTTGATCTCTCTGGTTACCCAGTCGTTGTTTAATAGCATGCTGTTTAGTCTCCACGTGTTTGATTTCTTTCTATTGTTTTTATTATTGTTGATTTCCAGTTTTATGCCACTGTGGCCTGAGAAAATGCTTGATATGATTTCTATCTTCTTGAATTTGCAGAGACTTTTCTTATGACCCAACATATGATCTATCTTTGAAAATGACCCATGTGCACTGGAGAAGAATGTATATTCTGTGGCTTTGGGGTAAAATGTTCTGAAGATGTCAATTAATTCCATCTGTTCTAGTGAGTCATTTAGGATTGCTGTTTCTTTGCTGATTTTTTGTTTAGAGGATTTGTCCAGTGGTGACAGTGGGGTATTAAAGTCTCCTACTATGATTGTATTGCTGTCAATCTCTCCCTTAATATCCTCCAAGAGTTTTTTTATGTATTTAGGTGCTCCTATATTGGGTGCATATATGTTTACCAGAGTTATTTCTTCTTGTTGGATTGTTCCCTTTAGTATTATGAAGTGTCCTTCTTTATCTCTTGTTATGTCCTTCACTTTGAGATCTAATTTGTCAGATATAAGTATTGCAACCCCAGCTTTTTTTTATTTCTATTTGCCTGAAATACCATGTTCCATCCCTTCACCCTCAATCTGTGTGCATCTCTTTTCCTAAGGTGGGTTTCTTGAAGACAGCAGATATATGGATCATGTTTTCTTATCCAATCGGTTACCCTATGTCTTTTCATTGGAGCATTTAATCCGTTTACATTTAAAGTTATTATTGATAAGTACTTATCTGTTGCCATTTTTAGTCCTTACCCCCGAGTTCCTTCTTCACTTCCTCTTTCTTTTTATTACAGCAGATCTTTTAACAGCTTTTTAAAAGTTCACCAATATATAAGTGTACTTAGAGTAGTGCTTTTAATATGAGGATGATATTGTACATGTAGATACCAAATTTTCCTCGATGGTCTTTTCCACAACTGTGGAGGGGTAAGGACCAAAACTGGCTAATGGCAGAGAAAACCAGGAGCTGAACAGTGGAGACTTGTCACCTGTCCTGCCGGTCTTGGCTGGGCAAGGCTGAGCTAGTCTATAGAGACACCCTAGGTCTCTTGAAACAGACTAGAGTCCATCAGGACTCAGGGACATGCGGTGAGATCTAACTTCACCAGTGTCGGTGTGTTCGTGTGAATGGTATAGAATTTTATTTCATAACATGTTTTCTTCATGGTGGTTTTATTTTTATATTTTTATCTTTTATTTTTATTATTGGTTGATTGATTGATTTTAGTAATTGAATCTCAGGATATCTTCTAGCCTCCCAAGATTTTCCATTTCCTACTATAATTACATTAGGTGCTGGCTTTGATCGGTTTGCGTGGGCAGCATATAGTAAGATGGAAATTGTGCCTCTGCTCATTGTCAGTGAGGCCTGGATATGGAGATTTTGGACTTTGGTGTTGTGGAAAGGGAGAAGCGATGTGGGGGAGCCAAGCATTGTCAGTCAGAGCATTGGTTTTCTGTTGCTTCTGTAACAAGTTACCATGAACTCGGAGGCTTAAGACAACTCTGTTTAATTACCTTAGCGTTTTGTAGAGTGAAGTCTAGCCCGGACCTTCCGAGGGGGAAATCGGGTCTCCGCAGAGCTCTGTTCCTAGAAGTGCTAGGGGAGGTTTCATTTCTTTGCCTGTCAGTGTCTAGAGGCTGCCGTGGCTCCCCTTTCCACCGCTGTCAAAGCCAGCATTGGCTGGGAAGGCCTCCTCACACTGTGTCACTCTGACTTCTTCCCTCTGACTCTCCTGTCTTCTTTCACTTTTTTAAGAAATTGTAGTAAACTATTCGTATTATGAAGGTTACCGTTTTAACCATTTTTTAAATGGACAATTCATTGGCATCAAGTAAATTTAGTGTCATCCAACTGTTGTCCTACTACTTACAAAGTCCATCACCTCAAACAGAAACTCTGTATCCATTAAGCAATACTCCCCACCCTGTCTCCCATAATGGCTGCACCATTTTTCATTCCCAACAGCAGTGTAGGAGGGCTCCAATTTCTCTTCATTCTCACCAGTACTTCTACTTTTAGGGGCCTTGTGACCATGTTGGTCCCACCCAGGTAGTCTAGAATAATCTCCCAATCTCAATATCCTGAATCCTATCTACAGATCACTTCTGAATATGCAAGGAAACATATTCACAGGGTGTTGGGATTAGGCTTCGGACGTCTTCAGGGGCTGTTATCTGCCTATGACAGCAAGTCTGCCCTTGAAGTTACAACTATTTACAAGTGAGGAGCTAGAGATTCGCTGTTATATTGTCGAATAGTTGCCTAAAAAGCAATTTTCTAGCCTCTTGTGTAGCCTTATGTGTAACTCCTCCATTGAGTATACAAATGTGTGCAGGGAGACACAGCTCCTGGCATAGCCGTTGGCAGACAGTAAAGAACTGTCTGAATTCCAGAACATGTCAAGGAATCAGGCATCACACCTCCAATGAGTTAGATGGGAGGTTTGCAAGAAATTGAATGAGTGTTTCTTTCCTTCATTCCCTTTGTATTTGGATATGATAAGAATCTGTATTTCAGGAGGTGGCGTGATGGCCAGAGGAGGGAGGAGAAAGTGATATAGGGAGTAGAAAGTTAGGTTATGGGGAAACTTGACCTAGATTATTCCAGCTGTGACCTTCTGTTCTGTAGATACCAACCACTCTCCTACCTAGCCTTGCATATTGCTGATAATCTGGTTTTGCAATGACAAGGGAGTAATATAAGAATAAATATGTATAATATAAATATATAGATATCAAATCAACACTTGTTTATTCCCATTTGCAAAGGATAGTGAGATGTGACTAAAATAGTAGTTAAGTTACATGAGACTTTAGGAAGTCTTTAGTTTGTGTTTACTAGTAAAAACAATTGTGTAATTTTCTAGAAGTTCATAACCTCTCAAATAAAATGAGCTGTTTTGTGACTATAAAAGCCCACCTTGAGACATTGACAAGTGCTGGAACGCTGCTTTTATTGCATAATAAAACTTGTATAGTCAGGAAATAATGGGGGCTTCCCAAAATAGGAAAAGAGCATTATAGCAACTTATATAGTCCTTAAAATGGGGATACTCTGTACATATAGTCCTTGAGTTACATCCAACTTGACGTATATAGTTTCATGGTTACGTTGCCATCTCCCATTTATTTATTTATTTATTTATTTATTTATTTATTTATTTAAATATATTTTATTGATTTTTTACAGAGAGGAAGGGAGAGGGATAGAAAGTCAGAAACATTGATGAGAGAGAGACATCGATCAGCTGCCTCCTGCACGCCCCCTATTGGAGTTGTGCCCGCAACCAAGGTACATGCCCCCGACTGGAATCGAACCTGGGACCTTTCAGTCCGCAGGCCGATGCTCTATCCACTGAGCCAAACCAGTCTCGGCTATTTTTTTTACCATTTATTTATTTAAAAAAAAAAAAGTTCTGTCATTTTGACTTATGTACCTATGTGCTTTATGTGTTTTGTTATTTACCACAAGTAAAGGTCAGGAACTGTTATCTTTCTTTAAATTTTTTTTGCTGTTTCACTTCATTACTGCTGTGTATGTGCTCTGTGTGAGTGACGTGGGTGGGTCCCGACTTATGGTGAAAATTGTGTTACATTGTGCAGTAGGAACGGATCTCCCAAGTAACCCAAGGACCTACTGTATATATAAAAGTCTAAGTGTCCATCCCTTCAACTAGTCGCTATGACATGAACTAACCACCAGGGAGCAGATACTCAACACAGGAGCTCCCATGATGCTCACTGGCCATTTAAAATTAAACGGCACCATGAACCTCAGCTTTCCTCAAGTGGGACACAGGCCCTGCCAGGACCCTGGAGCAACACCCCACCAAATCACAGCCAACTCTGGCAAGATTCCATGGCACAAAATGTGGTCCACAGCCCAGCCCTGCCCAGCCCTGAAACAGTCGCTGTGGTCGCTGGGTAGTGACATCACGTAGCAATGTCTGGCTTCCTCTCCCTAGAGACTAGCCTCCTTGGAGCTTCTTCAGCCCAGGAACCTGACTTGCTTTACAGCCAGGTGCAAACACTTTACAGTTTAACGAAATGTCTATGAAGTGTTTTCCTGTGCCTCATCTCATTTGATCCTCACAGAAGTCCTGGAGTAGGTAGATAGGAGGCTCAGTAGAATCCTATTTTCTTTTCATTAGCAAGATGTGAGTAGCAATATTAAACTATTTCTTCTAATTAATCTCCTTTAAATGTGCACAAATCTGTGCACCAGGACACTAGTAAGAGTAATAATATCTAACATATACTGAGTGCTTGCTGGGTGCAGGTCTATGTGTTGACTACTATACATGTGTTAAACTGATTTGATTTTCCGAAGTATACATGTATGTGTGTTCAATCATACATGTGCACATACTTATGGTACATGTGAGTGGGCTTTCTTTCATGATTCTGGAAAAAGAGACACGTTGGTCTGGATTCTTTGTTCTACCATTGATAATAACCAGTTATATGAACATGGACATTGCCTTCAGCTTTTTGAGTCTGTTTAGTCACCTATAAAAGGCAGAAAGGACTAAACTGTCACAAGCTTCTGTTACAGCTCTGTACTTTTTGGTTATTAAAAAGGTATGGAAGTTAGTGTTTTGTTCAATCCTTAAAGAAAGCCTTCCAAGAAAACAGGCTGTAACTAAAATTGTGAATGGAAGATTAGAGCTCTGTCTCATTCTCACAGTGTCCCCAGGAAGGATAGCTTTCCAGTCAGATTTTATTTTAAAGATGTAAATAGGTCAGAGAGCAGGCGAATTTCTCCTGTTGTGGGCTTCGCTGGCTACAGAAATGATCTTAATGCCCTCAATGATTAAATAAAAATAACAGTGACAACGAAAGGTGACTGAGTGATGATTCAATTTGGGGAACTCTTTGGCTGGCTGCCTGCGTCCTGTGCCAAGAAAGAAAATGAATATATTTTAGCAGCATCCTCTAGGCTAGAAGGATATTAAAATTTAGGATGTCAGGTAGTTGTTTGGAACAAGAATATAGATCATGAAAGAAAATGGCTTTGAGGTTAGTTGAACAGAGTGGGTGCGTCATGTGTTGAATTTGCAACCACTCTCCTTGCTCCCTTCACATGTTACAATTTTAAAGTAAATACATAGGGGAATTGGTACATTATTCAGTATCAACCTGATATCCCATAATGGTATAAGGAAAAAATGACCACGTGGGAAGAATTAACAGAGGAGAAAACCTTTACCTATTGTGATTTGAGGACCCCAGAGGCTTGCTCTTTCTAGACATTTCCTTGGCTGATGACTTCCCACTGCCTGTCAAGTAATTTTAAAATTCTGTAGTCTGGTGTAATGTCCTGCCTTTCTGACTTGATATCCTCCTACCCACTTCTTGCCCTCTGTTTTATTGTGTGTAGCTCACAGCCCTCTGCCTTCTACTGTATCCATCCCTCTGCTCACATTTTTCCTTCATCTAATATAATGAGAATAGTAATATCTAATATGTAGAGTGTTTCATGTATTTCTTTTGTGCCAACTATATGCATGATCTAAGTTTATTTTTCTCTGACTCTATGAGGCAAGTAGAATAATTACATTATCATCATACATATATATGTATATTATCATATATATATATATACATATATATATATGTATATATATATATACACACACATATATATATATATATATATATATATATATATATATAACCTGGCTATCTATAGATTTGAACGCATAACTTATTTTTGGGTCTTAGTTCATATTTTTGAAGATGTTGAAGACCATTGTTAAAACACCATTATTTTCTCTGAAAATATTAATAACTTAAAGAGTCCTGTGCGTTTTCACTTTAATCTTGGATGCCAGTGATTATGTTTCTTGGTATTCAGGTAGAATCGTTGGATTGCTTCGCTCATGGATGGGCCATATTTTAGAAACACTATTGTTTAATTGTCATGGAAGGAGCGTGGGTCTCCAGACCTCTCTTGAGCCCCAGCTTTGCCATCTGTCTCATGCATGGAAGTTGTGTAACCTTGTCATTCAGTTTTCTTCTCTGTTAAATGGAGAAGATAATGCCTACTCATTGGGATTATAAAGCAGAATAAATGGGATAATATGTTCAGGGAGCCTAAGTGCCTGAGACATATCAGAGCATCAGTAAATGCTACATCTTGTTCATGACCCTTACCTTTGATGCCGACCTTCAGTTTTGAAATATATGTAGGGGCCTTTTCAACTCTGGGCTATAAGTTCATTTTAGTTTGCTTTTGAGTAGATCGGGGTTGGATTCTAGCCAGTCCGATTCCAGAGCCCAACTCATAAGTCCCTGTTTCACGTGGCCTCATTAGATCCAGTTCCTTACTGTGCTACCCAAGCATCCAGTTGAAACTATCACATTTCCTTGTGTTTTTGTGGGGTTTTTTTGTTTTTGTTTTTGTTTTTGTTTTTTTAGGAAAAAGTCATGGTCCAGAGAGGAGAGAAGTGAGTTATTGTTTGGGTAGAGTTTCAGTGTTGCAAGATGAAAGAATTCTAGAGAAATGTTATACAACACTGTGAATATAGTTAACAGTACTAGACTGTACACTTAAACATGATTAAGAGGGCAAATTTTATGTTATATGTGGTTTTTTGCTACCACAAGTTTTTAAAAAGTACTGGCTCTTTTATCATTTCAGAACTAACAGATTGTCTAAGCTATTTCTCTTGTAACAAGCTTTTTCCCTGCTTCCACAAGCAACACTGCTTGTAAGGTTTGTGTCCTTTCTTCTCTCTGTGCAGGTGACCATGTAATATCATGTAATAGAAGAGTTTCTGTTGTTGAATCTGGTGACTTAATACTTGGAAGTTTTAATATAGAGATTAGGAGGACAAAGGTGCTATATCATTACATAAGGTGTGTTTGGGTACGATTCCCTTTCACTGCTCTGTGTCTGCATCTCACTGTGGGTTTCTCAACTTGAGCCTTGAGGATCTCAGGGGATAAGAAGGAGGCTTTACAAGTTTCCATTCCTCCCGTGAATCCAGAACAAGGGCTAATGTCAGAAAACTATTCCTAGGAGATGAGTTTATTTGGTTCTCAGTGATTTGAGTACCTTCATTTTGCTCTTTGTTGTACATGGTAATTAATCTGTAAGTATAACCTCAGAGATATAGACTATCATAGACTCTCTTTTACCACAATTAATTTCTCCCTCAAGGACCCAGAAACTTGTTATTTACCTTCTATTTTATTTTTATTTACCTTCTATTTCCAAAAGGTCCTGAAATGGAAATTACATCTCAAAACAACGTAAAATAGTATAGTTAAGAATAAAACCAGAATATAGACCATAAATGTAGCTACCATAAATAGTACCATAAATAGCTATACCATTGTTATAATTGACATCAATTTGAATTTACTGACAACAAAAACAAAACAAAGTTCAGGTTCCATGGTTTATTATTGGTGGCAGAAGAATGCCCAAAACATCATTTTTCTTGAGGGAAATGCTGCTAGAATTGAACTTGAAGATTTTCCCCCACGAATTCATGTTGGGGAGATAATTACTAAAGAGTAATTATATCACTGACGGAGGTTTTCTAAGAAACACTCTTCAGTGAATAGACTTTGTTAATAGTTGAAACATAAATACTAAATCAGTGAAGGTATTTTTAGACTGCAGAGTAGGACACCTAGTTTGCTTTTCATTTATTCAGCAACCTATACAGTGCCTATTTTTTGCCAAATACCCTGCCAGGCATTGGGGATGAACAGAGAAGTCTCGGGAGTACGGCATGTACCTAGCTGTGTAGGGAATTTGATGGTAAATGGACTCTTGGGGAACAGTGTCCTAGGTGCGGTAATGGAGACGTGCACAATTTCACTGGAGTAGTTGGAGGAAGGCTCTACTGCTAAATGACATTTGAGTTGATTATTAAAAGTCTGCCAGGTTGAAAGGAAGTAAAGGGATATTCCTTATAGAAAGAATGCTCTTGGGTGGTCTAATTTCTTTTAGCTAGGAACTTGTACAATATAGGCATAGATAACTAACAACCATTAAACTTCTTAACTCAAATAGCAGGTCTTCAGTGGACCTTTGGCATGTGCTTGAGCGCAACAACTTCATGATGAAATTCTCTTCCGTGCCTTCAGAAATTTTGGCATGTGGTCAAAGCCCAGTACACAGTGGATGGATTGATGGATGAAAGGACACCGAGAGTCCTATGTCATAGATATTACAAAGATGAGGTAGAGTTGTCACTGTTAGAAAACTTGGAAGCACTTGATTTACATTTTCAACCAAGTAGGAGAGCAATTTAATTTTGTACAGCAAAGGGACCTAGTGATAGAGCCCATATTTTCCTCAGCAAATAGCTTGGACTCTTACAAATTACCTGCACAAACATTTAGCTGGATCTCCAGGGTCCTGCCCTATGCAGCGTGAAAGGAATGGATTCCCTCCAACAAAGGTTAAGGGCAGGTATTACCAGCTAATCACAACATCCCTGAACTTTAGCCAGGCCTCTGAGGAGTATCTGATTTTAAATAGAACCACTTCCTCTCTGTCCCTGTAGAATTATTAAGCTGTGCAATGTATGCCTGAACAGTTCAGAGGCTTGACCTAGGGAAGGGGTTATTTTAGATAAATGATTACCAAGTGCAATATTAGTTTTGGTGTACTGAGCAACTTCTCCCAACAGTAACTAGTCATCAGGTCCACAGACTTCCTAAGACTCCTCATTTAGAAGAATATATACACCCTTTTCTTTTAGTCTCCGGAATTGTGTATCCACCTGTTGGATTGTTCTCTTGGATTGCTCAGCTCTTTCAAACCTAAACAGGACCATTTATAAATCTTATTCTTCACTACTTGCTCCAAATCTGTACCTTCTTTTGCTGTGTACTGCTCTCACTAAATGGACCACCATTTACCTAGTAATTCAAGGAAGGGAGGAGCAAGGTGTTAATTTAAAAAATATATACATTTTGTTGATTTTCTACAGAAAGGAAGGGAGAGGAATAGAGAGCTATGAACATCGATGAGAGAGAAACATCGGTCAGCTGCCTCCTGCACGCCCCCTACTGTGGATGTGCCTGCAACCAAAGTACATGCCCTTGTTGGAATTGAACCTGGGACTTTTCAGTCTGCAGGCCGACACTCTATCCACTGAGCCAAACTGGTTTCAGCATGATGTTAATTTTTGACATCCTTCCTCAGCCCCCAAATTTAGCCAGTCAGTTTCACATAATTTTCTATATGCATCTACCTTTCTTCATCTGATGTTCCATCATCCATCATCCTCCATTTGAACTACTGCTCTGGCCTCCTAATTGGCCCCCCTGCTTCCACTTCCCCTGTTTCTGATCAGTTCTCCACAAGGTATCTATGGTCATCTTTGTAAAACATAACTTGATTATGTCATCTCATGCTTATAAGCCTTTAATGGCTTCCCTTAGCACTGTAGTTAAAATAAAAAGAATTTATCCTGGCCTATGTGGCTGGGCATGACATAGCCCTGACTTACCTTTCCAACTTTCTCTTTTCCCCATTCCTTCTCTTTCCCTTTCCAGCTCTGGTTACACTCTTTCAGCTATTTGATGCGCCAAGCTGTTTCCTGCCTTGGCGTCTTTTCCCTGTTTCCTTTGCCTTGAATGCTGTCGTCCATGCTTCACCTGGCTCACTCCTCATTTTTAGGACTCCTTTTAATTGTTACTTTTTCTTGAGAGGTCTTTAGCATTGCCCAGTCCAAAGTTGCCCTCCCATAATCTTGATCCAAGACCATCCAAGTTTAAGAAGACTCGTTTGCTTTAACTGTATCTCCTTACCGTAACATGATGCTCTAGGGTAGTGGTTCTCAACCTTCCTAATGTCGAGACCCTTTAATACAGTTCCTCATGTTGTGGTGACACCCAAACATAAAATTACTTTGTTGTTACCTCATAACTGTAATTTTGCTACTGTTATGAATCGTAATGTAAATATCTGTGTGTTCCGATGGTCTTAGGCGATCCACAGGTTGAGAACTGCTGCTATAGAGCCTAAGGAGGGTCGCAGCATTAGAAAGGTTAAGAACTACTGCTCTAGGGGACCACATCTGTGTAGTCTCCCACTGTGCCATGGAGCACAGTGCTGTAAAGCGGTGGTACTTCATAACATTTTTTGAGTTAAAGACTGTTTCATTAATGTAAAAGTAGACCTAGAAAGGAGAATCTTGGCTTTCTCTTTGCAATAATGATGGCCCTGCATCTGATTCCTGTAGCAGGGTTTGCACATGGCTTCCATATGAGTGTTGAGTAGAGTCCTAACAGAAAGTCAGTTATTTGCTCTTTTGCCTTGCAAAAGAGAGGAAAAAGAAAAATACTAGGTGGCATTTCCAGTGTTTTGTCTTTGATGCCTCACAGACTAAGTTTAGGCCTTGTTTTTGCTCCTGTAAAACTGTCTAATCTCTAGCAAGTTAACCCAGTTCTCCCAGGTTTGTTTCCTCATGTATAAAATGTGGAAAATTATATCTATCCCGTGGGTTTGTTTGGAGATTACATGAGATTGTGTGCAAGGTTTCTCATACCATGGTTGGAACCTTGTAATTCAGCCATTCTTTTTTTTTTTACAGGAAACACAGATTATTCTTTATAAAAAAAAACTTTATTCAGATTACTACAGTTGTCCCCCCCACCCCACCACCATAGCTCCCCTCTACCTGGTTCCCACCCCACCCCATGCCCTTACCCCCCACCCCCACTGTCCTCATCCATAGGTGTACAATTTTTGTCCAGTCTCTTCCCATACCCCCAACACCCCTTTCCCCTGAAAATTGTCAGTCTACTCCTTTTCTATGCCCTTGGTTCTATTATATTCACCAGTTTATTCTATTCATCAGATTTTTTATTCACTTGATTTTTAGATTCACATGTTAATAGATATGTATTTGTTGTTCATAATTTTTATCTTTAGCTTTTTCTTCTTCCTCTTTTTAAAGAATACCTTTCAGCATTTCATATAATACTGGTTTGGAGTTGATGAACTCCTTTAGCTTTTTCTCATCTGTGAAGCTCTTTATCTGCCCTTCAATTCTGAATGATAGCTTTGTTGGGTAGAGTAATCTTGGTTGTAGGTTCTTGCTATTCATCACTTTGAATATTTCTTGCCACTCCTGTCTGGCTTCATAATTTCTGTTGAGAAATCAGCTGGCAATCATATGGGTGCTGCCTTGTAGGTAACTGTTTTTCTTTTGCTGCTTTCAATATTCTCTCTTTGTCTTTTGCTCTTGATATTTTAATTATGATATGTCTTGGTGTGGTCCTCTTTGGATTCCTTTTGTTTGGGGTTCTGTGTACTTCCTGGACTTGTAAGTCTATTTCTTTCACCAAGTGGGGGAAGTTTTCAGTCATTATTTCTTTAAGTAGGTTTTGAGTATCTTGCTCTCTCTCTTCTTCTGGAACCCCCATAATTCAGTTGTTGGTGTACTTGAAATTGTCCCAGAGGCTCCTTCCTCTGCCTTCATATTTTTGGATTCTTTTTTCTTTTCTGGTTGAGTGTTTTTTGCTTCTTTGTATTTTAAATCTTTGCAATCGTCTAGTCTGCTGTTGGATCTCTGTATATTTTTTTATTTCAGTCAGTGTATGCTTAATTTCTAGTTGATCCTTTTTCATATCCTCGAGGGTCTCACTAAATTTATTGGCCTTTTCTAGAAAATTCTTGAAAACCCTAATAACTGTGGTTTTGAACTCTATATCCAATGATTTGCTTTCCTCCATTTCTTTTATTTGTGATCTGTTTCTTTGTCTCTGCATTTTGGCTGCTTTTTGAGTTGATAGAGTGGCTCTGTCTGCTAGGTGTCCTATAGGGCCCAGTGGCTCAGCCTCCCCAGTTACTTGAGGTGAACACTCTTGGTGCATCCTTTTGTGGGTGGTGTTCACAGTCTTGTTGTAGTTAACCCTTGATTGTTGTTGGTATCACTGGGGGGAATTGACCTCCAGGCCAATTGGCTGTGAGGATCAGCTGTGTCTACCATGGGCGAACTTCTGTGCTGGAGACACCCTTATGAGATAAGACTTGCTTCAGTGGAGGCTTTGGTGCTCAATGAGTCTACCCCCTGAGTGTGTCCCTTATGGATCTGAAGAGTTGTAATTTGGATGGTCCCACTCTGACTCCTGGGTACATTGGCTCTTGGATCTCTAAGGAGGTGCTAATTTAGCATCTGCCTGAGGCCACCCAGCAGGAGTTATGGAGAGATCTGTAGATTCTTCTTATTTGTTTGGGTTTTGAAGATGCCCAGTTGAGGCACAGCTGTGAAGCAATGCAAGCTGCTGTGGGGCCTTGGGCCTTTTTTTTGGATGTTCTGGGTCTCACTGACATAGTTGCAGTTTGTTAGGTAAGTTTAGAATTCAAAGGACCAGGGCATTCATATGCAAAAGCCTCTGAGCTCACCTTGGATGGGGTGGTGTGTCAGGGTGGAGCAAGCAGCAATGTTTCTAGGGGAGGGACCTCAGGATGGAGCAAACTGTAATGGCTTCTCGTCAGCCCTGCCCCAAGAGGCTCCTGGGTCTCAGTGTCCCACAGTGATCACTGCAAGCACCTTTGAGAGAAAGCTGCCCTCGAGTTCCACCCACTGCCAGACAGTCCAGTTTCTCTCCGTATGAGTCTAGATCCCCAGAGTTTCTCCTGGAACTGGAGTTCAGAGCAATTGGGAGCTTGTGTCTCCCTCTTGATTGAGGAAACCAGCTGCATACTCAGTTGCCAGCCCTCTCTGCCATGCGCTTCTGTACCTCTGCCTTCTGCAGCTCCTGTGAGTCTCAGTGTGCTTTTTTTTTTCCTTCTAGTTGTAGAATTTTTACTCAGCCAGCCTTCCTGTGGTTCTGGATGATGTGCGTTTTGTCTTTTAGTTGTAATTTTGAAATTGTGTGAGGCAGCAATTTAGGTGTTTACTTATGCCACCATCTTGGTTTCTCCCCACAGTTTATTCTTAGCCATTCTTTTTCTTATTCCCTTTATATCGCAAGAAATTAATAAGGACTCTGAGAAAACATAATTTACCTCGTAAACTTACTGTACTTATTTAATGCTAAATCATACCCAGGGGCACTTACAGGAGGTAAAAAATCAGTTTAAGAAGAAATAATCTATCTCTAGAGTGCAAATAAACAGTGATGGACTGGTTATGTAACACTGGACTCCCTTAGAAGGATATTCATTGGAATTCACCTTTCCTTATTCCAGGAATTTTTTCTTTTTCAACATTACATTATTAAAATGACAAATAAATACAAATATATGTTTTGTATTCTAGTTCGCGTAGATGTTCTGCGGAGCTGGGCCATGTGAAAATATTTTTCCCACTTTAGTATTTCTATGGAGAAGCCTTGGCAAGCCCATTGAAAACTCTGGGCTTTTCTAATTATGTTGTCAGCTCTGGGGGTAATTTAAAAATGTGATATTCTGCAGACAGTTTATTAAATTTAAATGGACTGGATTCAAATTAGTAAGTGGTGTATGTTTACCACATACTTAAGCATTTCAATCTGGATGCTAGATTGAGTTTAAGGGAAAATTATTGTGTCATATCTACCAAATTATGCAAGGTTAATTCTTTGTCTCTATGAAGTGAGAATAACTCAGTGACCCTTGCCTCTATGAAATGTGTTTCACTGAATGACATGAGACAGCACTGTGGCAGGGGAATCCATAGAGCTAGGGGCTTCAGCATTACAAGGTTAAGGCCTAGCCCTGGTCGGGTAGCTCAGTTGGTTAGAGCATTGTCCCGAAACACCAAGATTGCTGGTTTAATCCTCGGTCAGGACACATAGGGGAATCAACCAGTGAATGCATAAACAAGTGGAACAACAAATTGGTGTTCCTCCTTTCCCTCTCTCAAATCAATAAATAGAAATTTTTAAAAAAGGCTTTGCAAAAAAAGGTTCAAGACCTATTTGCTCAAATATTGACACAGGCCAGGAACTATATTGTTTATTATGGGGTAGACATGATCTAGGCAATGGTCAGCAAACTCATTAGTCAAGAGAGCCAAATATCAACAGTACAACGATTGAAATTTCTTTTGAGAGTCAAATGTTTTAAACTTCTTCTAATGCCACTTCTTCAAAATAAACTCACCTAAGCTGTAGTATTTTGTGGAAGAACCACACTGAAGGGACCAAAGAGCCTCATGTGGCTCGTGAGCCGGGGTTTGCCAACCACTGATCTAGGGTGTCGAGGCAAGGGGATAGACATGACAATTAAGAGCTGTGAGACAGAGAGAATCCAAGATGGCGGCATAGGTAAACACCTACACTGCTGCCTCGCACAACAATTTCAAAACTACAACTAAAAGACAGAACGGACATAATCCAGAACCACAGGAAGGCTGGCTGAATGGAAGTTCTACAACTAGAGGGAAAGAGAGGGGCTCACAGAGACCCAGAGGAGCTGCAAAAAGCTGAGGTACAGAGACATGCGCGTGGAAAGAGCAGGTGCCGGAGAACCTGGCTGGCTTTCTCTGGCGGGAGGGAAACGGAGACTCCCAACGGCATTGAAACCCTTACCTTACGACACTAAACCCCAGATCCAGCCGAAACTCATATGGGGGGAGTTTGGACCGTGAAAAGGGAGAAGTGCACGGAAATGTAGGGGAGTCGCAAAAGATCAAAGGCCTGGTGGCGCGCATGGCACTGCACAGAGGACAGATTGCTGATTGTGCCTCTGGCTTTTGCGACTGGGTGGGAGACAGACCCTCCCAACTGTGCCACTTCTGACTCCACTAAGCCCCTGTTTTGGGCGAAACCCTGGGGACCTAGTCTCGTGTGGTCCTGGTGCGCAGGGGAGCTGGAAAGGCAGCGGTCTAGAGGCACTGCGGGTGCTCAGGCACAAAAATCACTCCAGTGATTACCCAGTCACGTGAGACTCAGGGGCCATGGAGGGCTGGGCCGACTGGAAGGCAAGGCAGTCCCTTAAGCCCTGAGACTCCACCCATCCCAAGCTTAACAGAGGCTTCTTTGGTTTTGCAAGTCTGGTATTATAAGGCTGAATCCAACACAGAAGTTCTCCCGGCATAGTGAAAATGCCGAGACAAGGGAAGGGATTACAAACAAAAGAAATGGAGGGGAAAAAACGACTGGATATAGAGTTCAAAACCACGCTTATAAGGTTTTTCAAGAATATGCTAGAAAAGTTGGATAAATTTAGTGAGACCCAAGAGGAGATGAAAAAGGACATACTAGAGACAATGACTGAAATAAAAAATATTATACAGGGTGTCCTAACAGCAGACTAGAGGATGGCAAGAATCAAGTCCAAAATTTGAAATATAAAGAAGTGGAAAACATTCAACTGGAAAAGCAAGAAGAGAAAAGAATCCAAAAATGTGAAGATAATGTAAGGAGCCTCTGGGACAGCTTCAAGCAAAACAACATCAGAATTGTGGGGGTGCCAGAAGAAGAGAGAGAGCAAGATACTGAAAACCTATTTAAAGAAATAATGACTGAAAACTTCCCACATCTGGTAAAAGAAACAGACTTTCAAGTCCAGGAAGCACACAGAACCCCAAATAAAAGGAATCCAAAGAGGACCACCCAAGACACATCATAATTAAAATACCAAGAGCAAAAGACAAAGAGAAAATATTAAAAGCAGCAAGAGAAAAACAGTTCATTACCTACAAGGGAGCACCCATACGACTGTCAGCTAATTTCTCAACAGAAACGATGCAGGCCAGACGGGAGTGGCAAGAAATATTCAACGTGATGAATAGCAAGAACCTACAACCAAGAATAATCTATCCAGCAAAGCTATCATTCAGAATTGAAGGGCAGATAAAGAGCATCACAGAGAAGAAAAAGCTAAAGGAGTTCATCAACTCCAAACCAGTATTATATGAAATGCTGAAAGGTACTCTTTCAGAAGAGGAAGAAGAAAAAGGTAAAAGCCAAAAAATTATGAACAACAAATACATACCTATCAACAAGTGAATCTAAAAATTAAGTGAATTAAAAATTTGATCAACAGAATAAACTGGTGAATATAATAGAATCAGGAGCACAGAAAGGGAGTAGACTGATAATTTTCAGGGGGACAAAAATCATAAAGCATCAACAGACTGTAAAATTACAGCAGAAAGATTAAAGTTAGGTGAGGTAGATAAGTGATCAATCAAAGGACTTGTATGCATGCATATAAGCATAACAAATGATCACAGACACTGGGGGGTTGGGGTATTCCTGGGGGGGCAATGGGGAGATATGTATAAAAATTAATAAAAATTAATAAAAAGAAAAAAAAAGAGCTGTGAGACAGTCATTGACTACTTGGCTCAGTTGTTGAGAGTGTGGGGACTTTAGGCAGACTAGGGGAACAGATGTGAACTCTTTCTAGGACTCGCACCCTTCCATGTTCTGTAGCTGAAGATAACATCTCAAACCCAAGCCAAGTATCTTGAGAATGTGTGTGATTGGTTATTTGGGACATTAGACTAATAACAGGTAAATGTACTACCACTACAGAAGGTGTGTTGCATTGACACAGAGGAGTCTATATGAGTATTGATGTCTAGACCTTTAGCTCATGACTGATTTCACAGGGCAAGTTCGACTTCATACGCTAGTATAGCTAAACTGAGAATTGTGGTTGCTAATGTTAACATATGTCCAGCATAATGGTAGCATATGATGTCATCTCAGAGAGATGACAAAAGCCAGTTACACTGTTTTCATAAAAAAAACAACATAAAATATGTGGGTGCTTCTGGGCGGCCTTACCCCCCCTCCCCCAAGACGCCTTACCTTTTCCTTTCTTTCTCCTAAGCCCCAAGGACCCCTCTTTGGCTTCTGTAAACTGTTTCCTGAGCCCCTTTCTTCTACTTTCTAGAGAAACTTTCTCTTATATAGAAATTAATTAATTAAAAAACCAAATTGTTCTTTTACTCATAGGTGTTGTCAAAGGTTTGATGCTAGAAATTGAAAAGAAATCATAAAAGAACCACAGCAGTGTTTGTTGATCTGCCTCCAAGTTACCCCTGGGTAGTCTGTTATGGAATGTGACATATCACTTTCCCTTTTTTTTTCCAGAATGCTATGAATCTACCTCCTGACAAAGCCAGGTTACTGCGACAGTATGACAATGAGAAAAAGTGGGAACTGATTTGTGACCAGGTAAGAAACAATGATGCTTTTATCAAGAAATAATGAAAGAAGAGATTTCCTCCCTAAATATATTGGCCCCCCCCCCAGGGGATGCATGGATTTCTGTTTTGTGACTTGTTGCCTTCCTGTTCCTTAAGATCAAAGGAAAAATTAGAAAATAACTTCTTTTATTCTTGCATGATTTTGGTTCTCTCCTTTATTTTTAGATTTTTTGTATTAGGTTTTCTGGGCGATCTGGTCTGGACAGGCAGCATCCAAATTCAGAAGATCTGTTTTTCTATTTATGTCATAGAGTAGTTTGTGCTGCTTGAATAAGGCAGGCCCTCTAATTTAGCCAGCTTTTCCATTCATGTATATTGATGCATATTCATGCAAGAAGGTGAATTGTTTATAAAGAGACTACTTAGGCTGATAAAAAATTATTTCAGTTTTTAGCAGTTTTTATTTTATTTTATCATGAACTCATAATAAATTCAGACTCTTCAGAAGGATATAAAATAAAAAGTGAAATTCCCCCTTTTTCTACCCTCATAATTGTATACTTAGAGACTTTGAGATGTCCTTCCAGGTTCTTTTTATGTTGTTATTTAAAAGCAAACAAATATATGAACACACACACTCTCTTCCTCATCTTGATAAATTTGTCAGTATATATAAGTCTCTACCTTATTCTTTTAGGTACTCTGTAGTATTCCATTTGCAGTGGTAGTGATTTGGGGGGCACTTTATTCTAGGATTAGACATAGGCTAGTTGTTTTAAAATGCAGAAGAGAGGAGAATCTAAGAGGGCGGCATAGGTAAACACCTACACTGCTGCTTCGCACAACAGTTTCAAAACTACAACTAAAAGAGAGTACGGACATCATCCAGAACCACAGAAAAGCTGGCTGAGTGGAAGTTCTACAGCTAGAGGGAAGGAGAGGGGCTCACAGAAACCCAGAGGAGCTGTAAAAAGCTGAGGTACGGAGACGCGCGCATGGAGAGAGCGGGTACCAGAGTACCTGGCTGGTTTTCTCTGGTAGGAAGGAAACGGAGACTCCCAAAGGCATTGAACCCCTTATCTTACGACACTAAACCCCAGATCCAGCCGAAACTCATATGGGGGGAGTTTGGACTGTGAAAAGGGAGAAGTGCACGGAAATTTAGGGGAGTCGCAAAAGATCAAAGGGCTGGTGGCGCGCACGGCACTGCGCAGAGGACAGATTGCTGATTGTGCTGCTGGCTTTCGCGAGTGGGTGGGAGACAGACCCTCCCAACTGTGCCACTTCTGACTCCACTAAGCCCCCGTTTCGGGTGAAACCCTAGGGACCTGGACTCGTGTGGTCCTAGAACGCAGGGGAGCCGGAAAGTCAGCGTTCTAGAGGCACTGCGGGTGCACGCGCACAAGGACCGCTCCAGCAGTTACCCAGTCATGTGAGACTCAGGGGCCGTGGAGGGTGGCAAGGCAAGGCGGTCCCTTAAGCCCTGAGACTCCACCCTCCCAAGCTCAACAGAGAGGCTCTGTGGTATTGCAAGTCTGATATCATAAGGCTGAATTCAACACAGAAGTTCTCCCAGCATAGTGAAAATGCCGAGACAAGGGAAGGGATCACCAACAAAAGAAATGGAGGAAAAGAAATGACTGGATATAGAGTTCAAACCACGCTCATAAGGTTTTTCAAGAATATCCTACAAAAGTTGGGTAAAATTAGCGAGAGCCAAGAGGAGATGAAAAAGAACCAACTAGAGATGGAGCTAGGAATTAAGCATACACTGACTGAAATAAAAAATATTATACAGAGACCTAATAGCAGACTAGAGGAAGGCAAGAATCAAGTCAAAAATTTGAAATATAAAGAAGCAGAAAACATTCAACTGGAAAAGCAAGAAGAGAAAAGAATCCAAAAATGTGAACATAATGTAAGGAGCCTCTGGGACAGCTTCAAGCGTACCAACATCAGAATTGTGGGAGTGCCAGAAGGAGAGAGAGAGCAAGATACTGAAAACCTATTTAAAGAAATAATGACTGAAAACTTCCCATATCTGGTAAAAGAAATAGACTTACAAGTCCAGGAAGCACACAGAACCCCATATAAAATGAATCCAAAGAGGACCACCCAAGACACATCATAATTAAAATACCAAGAGCAAAAGACAAAGAGAGAATATTAAAGGCAGCAAGAGAAAAACAGTTCATTACCTACAAGGGAGCACCCATACGACTGTCAGCTGATTTCTCAACAGAAACGATGCAGGCCAGATGGGAGTGGCAAGAAATATTCAACGTGATGAATAGCAAGAACCTACAACCAAGAATAATCTATCCAGCAAAGCTATCATTCAGAATTGAAGGGCAGATAAAGAGCTTCACAGAGAAGAAAAAGCTAAAGGAGTTCATCAACTCCAAACCAGTATTATATGAAATGCTGAAAGGTACTCTTTGAGAAGAGGAAGAAGAAAAAGGTATAAGCCAAAAAATTATGAACAACAAATACGTATCTATCAACAAGTGAATCTAAAAATTAAGTGAATTAAAAATTTGATCAACAGAATAAACTGGTGAATATAATAGAATCAGGAGCACAGAAAGGGAGTGGACTGATAATTCTGAGGGGGAAAGGGGTGAAGGGTGTACAGGGAGAGACTGGACAAAAATCATACACCTATGGATGAGGTCAATGGGAGGGAGGTAAGCGCAGAGGGAAGAGTGGAAACTGGATGGAGGGGTGCTATGGAGGGCAAAAAAGAGAAACAAATGTAATAATCTGAATAATAAAGATTTAAATAAAAAGAAAAATAAAATGTAGAAGAATCACTCCCTAAAGGTAGAGAGTAGGCTCTGTCGAGTCTATATTATCAGCTTTTTCATTTTGTGCCATGAGTTTCAGAGTGCTGGCATCCTTTACGCCAGACTGCCCTGGAACTTTCTGGGAGTGCTGTAATTCCTCTGACCAGAGCTCCCTGGTGTCCCTATTGCCGGGTAAAATGTGTCAGGGGTGTAGAGGGGTTTTCCACGTTTCCTAAGAAATAGATGCATGTGGTTCTTACAGAGTTTCTGCAGCACTCCTTGCATGTTGCTTGACCTAAGCCCCTAACTACTAAAGCAGTAATGAAATGCTGGTAAGAACCCTCCCCTCTTTTTCCATCCTACGTTTGAGCACCAAGAAGAGATAGAAAGTGAAGAGGAAGCCTACTGCTTACATGACCGTGATCCAAAAGAATAAAATGTTGCTGACACTTAAAATCTCCTTGCCTGAGACTTAATTTTTGATGAGTATTAGCTAAACCTATTATTTTGAGGAAAAATTATTTTATGACAGTGAACAAATAAAATAGGGATAATTACTATAAAGGAAAGGTAATCACTCAAGTGAGGGAAGGCCAAGGGGTGAAAAATTCTGCTGTGGCACAGTTATGTTATGACAGTGAAGGGGAGCACAGACGAAGGGGGACTGGCCCTGGTGGTGGTGAAATGAGCCATCCTTCCTTGCTCAGACCTGGAGGCATATTCTGTCCTGCTCCTTCCTGGCATGAATGAATTATTAGCGTTTGTATCTCCAATGTGCCAGGCAGGGAGGCTGCTGATGATGGAAGAGTTCCAACAGTTGTACTTTACTCTTAGACCAGAAATGGCTCCGTAGAGTTGATAGTGGAGTCTCGTGCAGCTGGAGGCTCAGAGAGTAGCAAATCAGTTACCTGATTATCTGTCTGAGTTCAGGTAATTACTGTCTTAAATGTGCATATGCCAGAAGGTGGGGAATTTAGCTGCTTTATCTGTTCCTGGCAGTCCCTTCAACACAAGCTGAAGTGGCTCTATCACTTCTGAGTGGTGGGTGATTTATTAATAGTGAAGTAATAATTATTATTGTTATTGCCAATAGCCAACATTTAGTAAGCAGATTTTCCGACCAAAAGCTTTGTGTTTAATCTTCAAAGGATACCAATAAGAGACTTAAGAGGAAAACCGAGCCTGAGCGATTAAATCATTGCTGAAGGTCGCATCACTGTTAGCAGGTAATGCGGAATGGATGGTTAGATTCCTGAGATTGCGCACATTCTGGGCCTTATCTGTACTTTCTGCTCCCTTCCTCACTGAGTAGGAAAGTGTTTGAATGATATACTAAGAGGAAAAAGTACAAGCTGTTTCTCTGCCCTGCATTCTGGTATTCTTTCCTGAGAGGGAGAGAAAACCAGAGAGTTTTATTACAGGCACTGAGCCTCATCTACCCACATGACCACCATGGTGAACTACCATTTTTTGATCAAACAGTCATTGGGAGAATTGTGTCCAGCATAAAACTGGACTTTTTGTCAGATACAACTATCTTATTGGTGTGTCACTGACATGAATATGACTTCTCCTATGTATGTTTCTAAGGGGAAAAATAAAATCCATTAGCTTAAAGCATGCATGATGTACTATTTATGTGGCAAATACAGTATGTTCGTGTTTATTTGACTGAAGGTTTATCTTACCTGTAATCTACATAGATCTTGTCATACACATATTTGGTATACAATCTATATTTATGGTACCTAACCTGATGGGCACTCAGAATATATTTGTTTTTATGATTCCATTTATATGAAATGTCCAGGATAAAAAATTCATAGAGAATGAAGCTAGATTAATGGATGCAATGGACTGGGAGGGGGGATGAGAAACTGATAATGGGAATTATATCTCATTAAACATGATATTTGCCTCTACAGCAAACAGAGATAGGGAAACAACAGGGAGGAAGAGAACATAAGAGATATAACTGTGGATCTTCTTTTGGATCCTTATCTGGACATTCATTCAAGTACTCCATTGGGATACTGAGGCGTGTTTTATAGTAGTATGAGATGGTAGTGTGAGAGAAAGTAACTGGAAATGCTAAGTTCCTTGGACAATTACCAATGAAAACTCCCAACTGTTTGGCAGTAAGTGGGCTCTCTCCTTGCTCTTTGTACCCATACAGACAAAGAATGCCCCTTGCTCTCACTCCTGCCTCAGTTTTGAGTGTTCCCTAAACACAGACCCTGTGCTGTGCTGCTTGGCTTTGGAGTCTTGGCTGTTTTCCATCAGCTTAGCGTAAAAGCTGCATGCAGGGAGCTTTAGAGATCCTGGATGGATTTCCAAATCATCACAGCAGGTAGGGTTGTAGAGACCATGCATTTCAAGCTACTTCTTATTTATTTTCCTTTTTAAAAGATTGTTTAAATTGATTTTTAGAGAGAGAGGAAGGAAGAGGGAGAGAAACATCAATGGGACAGCAGAACATCAATTGGCTGCCTCCTGCATACTCGCTACTGGGGCTCTGGCCTGCATCCTGGCATGTGCCCTGACCAAGAATCGAATGGTCAACCTCTCTGTGACTGGGCCTTAACCATACTTGTTACACTCGACCAACTAAGCCACACTGGCCAAGGCTCCACTCTTTATTTTTCTACTTAAAAGTTAGCATGTGCTTGTCAGAAAGAAAAACTGTATTAGAGCATGTGAAGTAAATTGTGAGTCCTTTTGCCTTTCCTATCTGTTCATGCATTCCCTTAATTTATTGGTGATGAAACTGAGGTTCAAGAGCATAAATGATTACCAGTGGTCGGCAAACTCATTAGTCAACAGAGCCAAATATCAACAGTGCAACAACTGAAATTTCTTTTGAGAGCCAAAATTTTTAAACTTAAACTTCTTCTAATGCCACTTCTTCAAATGCCCAGGCCATGATATTTTTGGAAGAGCCACACTCAAGGGGCCAAAGAGCCGCATGTGACTCGCGAGCCATGGTTTGCCGACCACTGGATTAGACCAATAGCACCAAGGCCATCCCGGCCAGTGAGATGAATGACAATACCTATTTTGGAATTCTTTCAGTTATTTCCTGTTACACAGGGAACTGGGAATACCACTGAAGCAAAAATTGTAGTAGATAAGAAGTAATCTCTGAGGCTTCATCCAAAGGCTTCTTGGTGTTATTGGTTGGGGATGTGGATTGTTTCATAACTGAATGATGAAGTAGAAGTGGTTAGTCCTAATTTCAGGACATTTTAAATGACTAACGCCTATGGGTGTAAAATCAAGTTCTGAAATATTATGGTGCCACACCTGAGTTGGGTTAGAAAGCTCCCTCTCTGTGGCTTTGCTGGTACTAATGGTGAGATTTATTTTGGCAGTGATGTGGCATGGCTTAATCTTGCCCCCTAATGGCTGCCTATTGTTTGGCATTGTAGCCTTAGTGAGAGATGGTGTCACCCCCTTTCTTGACTTAATGGAATTATATGGAATTATAGGGGAGTAGGAGATACAAACCAAAACAAAAGGGAGAGTTAAGAGTTGGCTGAGAATCATCTCCAGCTTCCTGCATTAAGCACCTCTGGGAGATTGAATGTCAACCCTCAAGGCTCAGCAAAGGAGAAGGCACCTGCTGCCACTGTGCCAGAACTGAGTCTGGCCAGGGGTACTAAGATACTCCACTACACCAAGATACTCCATTACAGTTGCTCTCTTGTCTTGGTCAACAGCTGACTCATACCATTTGAATGTATTTAATTACTAAGAATATCATTGTTTTGTAAATCCCTCACTTACATTTCCTACTACGATTTCTTCAAAAGGGCAAGAAAGTTCCTTATTGGCTAACTTGTATCAAAAGTGAAGCCAACGTACCATTGGAATAAAATTTTCTAAAAAATTAAAGAGCTAACAAAGTTACTGGTCATCTGAGATGCAAATCAAGACAACAATAGTTACCATCTCACACCTGTCAGAATGGCTATCATCAACAAATCAACAAACGACAAGTGTTGGTGAGGATGTGGCGAAAAAGCAACCCTCTTTCACTGCTGGTGGGAATGCAGACTGGTGCAGCCACTGTAGAAAACAGTATGGAGTTTCCTCAAAAACCTAAAAATGGAACTTCCATTTGACCCAGTAATCCCACTTCTAGGAATATATCCCAAGAAAACAAAAATCAGAAAAGATATATGCACCCTTATGTTCATAGCAGCACAATTTACAATAGCTAAGATTTGGAAACAGCCTAAGTGCCCATCAGCAGATGAGTAGATTAAAAAATAGCAGTACATCTATGCAGTGGAATACTATGCTGCTGTAAAAAAGAAAGGATTCTTACCAGAACTGGAGAGCATTATGCTAGGTGAAATAAGTTAGAGAAAGATAAATATCACATGGTCTCATTCATTAGTGGAATATAATAAACAGCATAAGCTGATGAACAAAAACAAAACCAGAGTCATAGAAGCGTCACACAGACTGTCCAACCTGTGAGGAAAGGTGGAGGGTGAAGAGGTAAGAGATCAATCAGTGCATGCATATGAGCATAACCAATGGACATAGATGGGGGTAGGGAGGTGGGGAACAGGAGGGCATGTACTGGGAGCAGCTGGGGAGAGGTCAATGGAGGAAAAAAGAATTGTGTAATACTTTAAACAATGAAGAATTTAAAAAAAACATTGAAGAGCTAATATTGCTTTTTTAAATGGTTTTGTGAGCTAGTTAGAACCCTCCTCTGTCAGGTTCCCTTTGTCATCCAGTTTTTATAGCAGGAAGAAGAGATTCTGGCCTACCTCCCAGGGATTGAGAGAGGGGTGGGATAAGGGGACAGAGTAACCTAGAGAAAGGGGGAATTACTTCTTTTAATACTAATCCTCTTTGTTAGCTTGATATAAATGCTCTGTCAGAGCAAGAAGACCAGGGTTGAGTCTGATTCGAAGCATTCAGGTTATCTTCTGCCAAATGCACATCACATTGCCTGCCTTCCTGCCTGGCAAGTCAAATAGAATTAGAGAGCTGTGCCCCGCCCCCAAGTGAAAACACTTGACTTCCTCAGCTGGTGTTAATGACCCCTTTATATTATATGAGCATATTTTGTGAACCTTGGAACGTATTACAGGAAATGAAGAATCATATAGGCAATTTAATACCTATTGGCTAGATTGAAGTTGACCTTTGACACTATCTTTTAGAAAATAATTTAAGTGATTCATTAAGGTGCTTTAGCCAAGAATCTGTGCTAGGTAATACAAATACTACTTTACATCGTTTTAACCCTTGAACATTTAACTTTTAGTCTTTGCTGTGGAAGGCTGTTTTTTTTAATTTTCATAAAATAAAACACTTTTTGGAAGTTTTCCAGCTAGAGGTTGAGCTGGCACTAACAATTTCTGTGTTTTAAAATGTACCGCAATGGTTTGGAAACTTTTTTTTTTAATTGCCAGTGTATGACCTAGATCACTATATCATTGTGGCTCTTTTCAACAATCCATTCATCATTGAAATTATTTCTTGAGTGCACACTCTGAAGAGTGATGTCCTAGTTCTGGCTGGCTCAGTTGGTTGGGTGTCCTTGTGCACCTAAAGGTGGTTGGTTCGGTTTCTTGTCAGGGCACATGCACAGTTATAGACTCAGCCCTGGTAGGGGATGTGCAGGAAGTACCCGATGTTTCTCTTCTCTCTTCCTTGCCTTTCCTCTCTTTATCAATAAAATAAAAATTCTTTAAAAAATAAGAGTGTGCTATGACTCTAATGCTTCAGAAAACATAATGCTGAATCTTTCAAAAGAAGTTACTGAAAAAAGAATAAGACATCATCCAAAAGAAAATTCTGCAAAGACAGTGTACAACTGGGAGCTTTCAGTCCACATATTCTCCCCTACTTATACAGAGCATTGATTGTACGTCTTGATGAACTTGCAAGTAAAATGTTCTAAAAGAAGTTATTTTCTGTAGCTATTGAGGAAATGAAGGTGCCCGTGGTCTTTATCTCTGCTGTGGTAGTAAAATAGCATTTTGATTTCACTTAAAGAGCAGAACTATAAATTGGTTTGGATTTCTAATTAAGAGTGTAGGTGTTGGAGGTGACGGGAGAGAGGATGAAAGTGAACTAGAAATATGCTTTGGGTTTGTAAGAAATATACAGGGACAGAGACTGAAACCATTAACATGGTGGATACTAGTTGTTTGGACAAGAGCATGGCTGGCAGATAAGGTACTTGAAATACCCTCCTTAGGCAGCTAGATGTTTGTTTATCCTTCTTGCTACAGCTAATGCTCTTCCCAGGAACTAGATACAACTGCTCAGCTGCTGATGGATGTGCGCATATTCTCAGCTACAACTTCTCAAGTGCATCTAAAACCCTATAAAATAAGTACTCGTCATAGTTTGGGTACCAGGCGTACATAGCTCTGTTGCAGCCAGGAGATGTCCTCAAAGGACCTGCTTCCTCCTCCCTTCTCAGCCCATTTTCAAAGGAGCTGCTTCCTCCTCCTTTCTCAGCCCATCGTTGTCTGGTATTATTTGGATCTTGATTTAAGGAGTCATTTTGACCTTGTGAATTGACAGATTGACACTATTGTTGGCTTAATCTTGGGATCTGAAGATGAAAAAAAATTACATGAAGCTGCTTAGAAGAGATTTGTACTTGTGTACTTATTATGTTAAATTTAAAACTATGGATGATTAAGCAGAAATCATAAAAAATCCAACTGGAGCTGGGCTTAAGGTTTAGGTTTTCAGGTTGTTAGCACACCCTGCTTTTGTTTTTATGTTTTAGAAGGTGACCATTTATACATCTAGGACAGTGGTTGGCAAATTCATTAGTCAGCAGAGCCAAATATCAACAGAACAATGATTGAAATTACTTTTGAGAGCCAAATTTTTAAAACTTAAACTTCTAACGCCAATTCTTCAAAATAGACTTGCCCAAGCCGTGGTATTTTGTAGAAGAGCCACACTTAAGGGGCCAAAGAGCCACATGTGGCTCGAGAGCCGCAGTTTGCCGACTATGGATCTAGGAGACTGAGATAGGTGTTGAGTTGGGGGAAGTAGGGAGGATTGAATGAAGATGGAGGATTAAGCAAATATCATGATAGTGAAGATGCATTAATTTGCATTTCCTTGATGATGGGCATCTTTTTATTTGCTGTTTTGTGTATCCGCATTGTTGAAGAATTTAGTCAATTTTTAAAAGTGGGGTTGTTTATCTTATTGAACTATGGAATTTAAAAACTATGCATTCTGGATACATGTCTTTATCAGATGTATATTTTGCAAATATTTTCTTCTATTTCATGTCTTGCCTTTCATATAACAATGCCTTTCAAAGAACAAAGTTTTTCTGATGAAGTCTAATTTAGTTTATCTTTTATCTTTTTAAGTGGTTCCTCGAATTTTTGTGGCCTAACAAATCTTTGTCTAACCACAGGTCACAGGATTATCTCCTATGCTTTCTCCTAGAAACTTGATGATTTTGTTTCTTATGTTAAAGCATGTTGTCTATTTTGGCAAAGAGGTGTGAAGTTAGGCTGGGGACTCACTGTTTTCCCCTTATATCTTTATCCAGCTGTTTCAAGCATTTGTTGAATAGACTGTTCTTTTTTCATGAACCACCTTAGTACCTGAAAAAACAAATTGTGTTGGCCTTTTTTTTGTACTCTCTCCTGCTCCATTGATCTTTATTTCTCTCCTTTTGTCATATAGCACTGTCTTACATAAAGGTAGTGTGAATATTCTGCTTTCTTCTGTAAAATTACTCCTGCTATTCTATTTTTTTTTGCATTATTATATGAATTTTAGAATCAGCTTGTCAATTTTTAAGAAAAAGCCTCCTGGATTTCAATTGAAGTTGCGTTGACTCTTTAGATCAATTTCAGGAACACCGACATCCTAGCAATATTGTCTCCTCTGATCTATGAACATGGCATCATTATTTATTTAGGGCTTTAATATCTAGCCTGCAGTGCTTAGAAGCTTCCCAATGGGTAGGTCTTGCACGAATTTTGTTAAATTTATTTTTAAGTTTTTCATTATTTTTAATGCTATGTTAAGTGTTATAATTTTAAAATAAAAGTTCCCAATGGTTTGTTCCTAGAGATATACTGTTTTTGAATGACTCACACCACTTCATCAATCCCCTTATGGAAAAAGGTGTGGTTTATGCTATATCACTGCATTTTCAAAACCAAGTTATACCGTTAAAACACCATCTTAATGGTTTCTGAACTGTAAACAGCACCGTAAGTGTTGAAGTTGAGAATTCTGAGCTTGGTTCTCATGTTTACGTCTATGTCAAAAGCATGTGCTAACGGTATGGTTAATATCTGATAACTTCCCCTATATTCAATCCATATGTTCTTTTTAACATAAGGATGCTTTCTTTATATGACTAGGCACTTGTTGACTTTAGTAGAAGGCATCTACCTTCTCTACCTGATGCTTTCTTTATATGACTAGGCACTTGTTGACTTTAGTAGAAGGCATCTACCTTCTCTACCTCTTTCCATGTTCCCTGACATACATTATGCTCTTCACAAATATTAGCGATCATTCAGTTCAAGCAAGCATCTATGGAAATTCTGAGAGTTACACCTGTGTATTTGCATGTTATTATAATTGGGGCAAATGAAGTGTCAGAGACTCTAGTTAATATAATTGTCAGAAAAAACAATCAAAATAAGAGCTTGCCATTCTTTCAAATTATACACTGATTGAAAAATATTATAGCCTTTATCTAAATCTTGAACTATCTAATGGTTTCTACAAGAAACCTAAGGCTTATTCTGTCTTTTTGTTTGTTTGTTTGTTTCTGCCTTGATCAGGATCAGAACTTGCTTATTTTCCTTTTCCTCCTCCATGTTTTGTTTGTATGATGCTTGGTTAGCTCAGGAGACTTTAAAGATCTTTCGAAGTGTGTTATTCTTGTTTTGGAGGCATCCTTAAGTAAGATTTCTGGAATTGTAATAAAAATGGGAGAAAGGGTTTCATATTCCCATTTTTCTTGTGAAGAAACAGTGATGTGTGTTTATACCCCTTGCGTTTTTACAGGAACAGTACTCCCCAGAGATTTTACACAATTTTCCTGACTGTAACTGTGATTTTATAATGTAAGTTTGTATCTTTAAATGTAACTGAAAATCTTGTTAAGTCTTTGCTTATGAGGAATATGCATGCTTCTCTTTGTAGATTGAGTAAAGAGGGGGGATTTACGTGTCCACAGTACGAAGTACAATCAGCAGCTTTAATGGACCGAGGACCTACTTGGGGAATTTAAGAGAATGCAGACTTTTGAGTACTTAATGACTTGGGTCAGGAGAATTTTTGCCATTTAGCAAGCAACCTCAGTTGCTTTAGATGCAGGCCTTTGGTCATGAGTATTTTAAGAAATGCCAGTCTAAATGGAGGGAAAGCTTTAGCTTTTGAAGAGGGAAAATAGATTTGAAGATTATCAGAAGGCTTTTCCAGTATAAATCTGACCTTCCATCACTCTGTGCAGATCTTCGATCCTCATTAACAATAACAACTGTACTTACTGAACATTGCTCCATGTCAAGTAGTCATAGTTCTGTCTTTTCTTAGGACAACATAAAATAACAGACAAACTTTATTAGTATGACCTCCCTCACACAAATACAACAAATTGAATTACAGTGCTTTTTAAGTTGGGAGAAGGATGAACTATGAATAGTATTAAAGAAGTCCAAATCATATCACATATTAGAGAGTGAATTATCAGAAGTTATGATTAGGAAAGACCCGTTGAACTAGAAGAAACTTTTGCTAGTCTAAATAAAGGCAATTATTTGGAAAACTCTCATAAAAAGTTATTTTCAGTCTGCAAGCTGTAATGGAACACTTGGAAAGTTGTCCTCTCTTCTCGGTCTAGGAAAATGATTCAATATTCAGAGCTGAAGAATGCTTCAAGGCGCTCCAAGAAACTATGGCTGTGGAATGAATCTGACATGCTGATTTTTCAAGTCTAGTCTAGTGCAGAAATGGCCAACTTGTAAAGTTGGGAATGAAGAAAGGAGAGTGATGCAGTATGACCCATATGTTCTTCCACTTTTCAAAACTCCTTATTGACTCCCTGTCCTACGCAATAGCCTATTATTTGACGTCTGTCATTGTCCTTTCCCATTTCCCTTTGTGCCATTAACTTTCATCAACTTTATTACTGGGACACAGCTAACCCCCTTGAAGATCCTAGGACATGCCCCATGCTCTTCTACTTTTGTTCCCATGGGCCCCCATCTGGAAAACTCCTCTGTTTTCTGCCTCTCACACCGTCTCAGGATATCTACTATATATGCTGCCTGTCCTTCAAAACTCAATTCTAAAGCTACTTTCCAGGGATGTTTCTTTGATCATCTCAGTTGGAAAGAGCCTTACCTCTCTTTGAACTTCCAGAGGATTGCATATGGTTCTGATTATATTCTACTTTGTATTATAGCAGTGTCTGCTATATCTCAGAGATGAGATTTAATGTTTTGGAGTTGAATTTGTTTCATTTTGTGCTTTTTATAGAGCATCTTGCATAATGTGTTCTGGATGAGTATAAGAATAAAAAGACTTTTTTTTTTTAACCTTGGTATTTTTCACGTGGGTGCCTTAAAAACAGGAGACTTAAATGTGATAGCAAGATTTAAGATGCTCAGGGACAGGGACTTATTTAGCAAAATGTTTCATCCAATAATAACCACAGGGACCCTTCTAAATAGGATCACAGCTGGCACTAGCTGCCTCTGGTAGTTGTTAGACAAAATTAGAATCCCATCTGAACTTGCTTTCCTTGCTATCTGTCGTCTTAAGTAGGTAGAGTCTTAATACTTTTACCTCGTTTTCTCTAAATTGTCCTCATACTTTCCATAGGAGGGGCATTTTGGTGGCCTCTCTGAAGTGTCAATTTCACATCTGTTAGTGTGAAATTTTTTCTATTTGTAGAAATTGTTAGTTTTGTGAGGGCTGAGATGTCATGGCTTCCCTTAGTCCCTCCTGCTGAGGAGTCCTGATTCTGGTCTTGGCACCTCCTCCCAACGCACTATTCTTGGCCTCTGGTATTCTATATAAATCACTTGTCTCTGTATGCAATATTAATGCCTCTTTGTCTTTTTTTCTCCCTGGTATTCTTGTCATCATTTACCATTTTAGAGAATAAACTCCTTGAGGACATGGATGATTCCATGAAGAGCTTTTAGGACCAAATTATATCCTGTGAAGTAGAACTCACTAATGGCAATGTTACTGGTTGTAATTATGGCTTTTACTCAGCCTTGGAAAAGGAAGCCCAACTACTTTCAACTTCTAGGAGGAAAAAATCACTCAAGTGTAGTGAGCTTATTCAAAGCCTTTGAATTTTCACTATCTAAGGTGATCTATTACAGGATCAAAATAACAAAACATTAATAATGGCATAACAGTGGTGACAACTAATTTATCCCTAGGAGGGTTTAAGCCAATGGTCGACATACTATGGCTGCAGTTTGCCAACCACTGGGATAGGGGCTTAACCACAAGGAACAACAGCAGCCTGTAATTATTGGAATCGAGGATCTAGGTCAGTGGTCGGTAAACGCATTAGTCAACAGAGCGGCAAACCGCGGCTCAAAAGCCCCATGTGGCTCGCAAGCCACGGTTTGCCGACCACTGGTTTAACCAATTCCGTAATAGAGCCAGTGACCTGTGGCCACCCCAGACTGGGAGAGAAACTCAAGTGTGTTTGTCCCCAACGAGCCATCCATTTCCCAGAGACTTCCTTATTTTCAGGTGTTGCGCTATAATTTCTCTTCAACCTAAGATTATTAAGGTATAACATAAATTTAAGCGAAATTCTGTTTGATTTTGGTGCTGCTTATCCAAATAAAACTTATAGAAATGCTTATAACATGTTTGGTATAAGTCTAGCTAACATCAAATTAACCTCAATTAAGTAATTTCTCATGTATTTATACACATGGGTAGAGAAAATGCAAAGGATTAGAGACCTTTTGTTAGATGAATGGAGTGTCCAATCCCAATTCTTTATGCAGAAAGGGTTCTATTAGATTTACGTGGAGAAAGCGGGGCATGGAGGGAAGGAGGCCCCAAAGACAAGGTTCAGCTGGTTGGAAAGAACTGCCAGGTTGTGTCTAATAGAAGAGGCCATGTTGTAGCATTGCCGTTGATTAATTGCCTTTATTGTGACTTTGCCTAATTAACTTAGTATACTCCTGTCACAGCCCCTTCTGTTAGTTCCTTTAAGAATGGCTCCTGGCTGGTGTGGTTTAGTTGCTGAGGTTGTATCCTGCACTCATAGGTTGACTGGTTCAGTTCTCAGTCAAGGCACATGCCCAGGTTTCAGCCTTGATCTCCAATAGGGGGCGTGCAGGAGGCAACCCATCGAAGTTTCTTTCTCTCCCTCTTCCTTCCTCTCTCTAAAATCAATAAAAATATACTTATTAAAAAAACAACAACAAAACACCCGAAACCGGTTTGGCTCAGTGGATAGAGCATCGGCCTGCAGACTGAAAGGTCCCAGGTTCGATTCCAGTCAAGGTCATGTACCTTGGTTGCGGGCACATCCCCAGTGGGGGGCGTGCAGGAGGTGGCTGATCGATGTCTCTCTCTCATCGATGTTTCTAACTCTCTATCCCTCGCCCTTCCTCTCTGTAAAAAAATCAATAAAATATATTAAAAAAAACTACAAAACAGAATGGCCTGAATTTGTGTGTTTTTTGTTTCAGCTGGATGCGCGCCCCACCCCTCCCCCCCAGCCCCTCAATAAACTCGTATAAAAATCCTCTTTACACAAACAAAAAAAGAATGGCCTGGTTTTTCATCTCAGGTCGTGGTAGACTTGAACCTTAGTCATTAAGTGGAGTCCAGTCAGTGCTTTGTCTTTTCCTTATCTGCATGTGTTTAGGCTGCCTAACCTTCTCCATGGCTGGTGGGAGGAAGGGGAGGGGGCAGCCCGCACAAGCCTTAGCAGATTGAGTCAATGAGAAATGCATAATAATGAGAGGCACTAAGCATTTTCAGAGCTATTGGAGATACAACACATGCTTATCAGCAGATGTTCTTTAGCTATGACATGAGTTTGGCTGGCTTACTTCTAGCACAGGACCCGCTGGCTATATGCTCTGTACAGTGTTTACAATCTCGTTGCTTACTTTAAACTTTAAAAGTATTTTTTTACCCTTAATTTATGAGAGAGGTGACTTGTATATGGCATTTAAAAGAAGTTTAATTCTTTGAACATTATTAAAGACTAACTGTGTGCCAAATATTTGTCTACATACGGGAACTCAAAGAAGAAAGCATGTTTCTGCTCTTTTAAAAATGGTATCAGAAGCAAGATGAGCACACTTATTCCAATGTGGTGAAAAGAGCAAGGACCAGAGACTCAGAAAACCTGAGTTTGAATCCTTGCTGTGTGTGCCCATGTCTGATTGAAGGCAGTCATTTAATTTAGGAGCCTCGACTCTGCCATCTGTACAGTGGAGTTAATCTTGACTTGACACCTGGGAGGCTTGAGCGAGCTAAAAGGTCTGAAGAATGTATTATTAAAAGACTAGAGGCCCGGTGCATGAAATTTCTCATGGGTGGGGTACCTAGGCTTGACCAGCGATCAGGGCCGATTGGGGCCAGGTCAATCAGGGCTGGACTGGAGAGGAAGCTACAGTCACCAGGCTGGGTGCAGAAGGAACAGATGCCAACACTGATGCTGGCATTGTCGGTGTCCTGCCAATGCACAGTTCCCTGCCTGCCCCCTTCCTTCCCTCAACACCACACTGCCACTGTGGTGGTCAGGCAGCAGGCTGATTGGGGCCTACTGGCTGGGCGGAGGGATGGGGCACAGGTGGGCTCTTGGCCCCCCCTGGGAAAGGGGCTGTATCCACTGCCACTCACCCTCAGTTCCCTGTCCCAGCCCGGGGTTCTGCTGGCCAGGGAAAAGGATCATAGGAAGTTGGCCAGCTGCGGTTGGCTGTGGGAGTGCACTGACCACCAGGGGGCAGCTCCTGTGTTGAGCATCTGCCTCCCTGATGGTCAGTGCATGTTATAGCAACCAGTCATTTCGGTCGCTTAGGCTTTTATATATATAGATAAGTTAACCATTGAGAAACAGAAGTGCTGCCCCATATGGAAAGGTAATTGTGTCCCTGGGAGTGCATAGATGAAGTTGAGAAGACATTTTCTGGTTATTACCAGAGAAATTAAATTCCTAACACTCAAAGTAAAATATTTGCAAACAACACAGAAGCTTAATGAAGTTCTGATTTTAAGGCTTGTTGTTGCCCTTTCTCTCCTTCTAAGCTCCTCCCAGTGCACTCTGTGGTCTAGCATGTATTAATGTTTAGAAATGTCTTTGGACCCTTTCTTGTGAGTGTTTATGGGGAATGATTAAAAACCCCAGAGCAATTTTTATTTCTTATCCAGTAACATTTCTTGAATAAAGTTTAATTACACATGGAGATGAGTGGCAAGAGGTCAGGATGGTGGTGATGCTATATTGATTAGCCAAGAGGTCAGGATGGTGGTGGTGCTATATTGATTAGCCATTTTGAAAGAAATTTCTATTTTATTTTTGGATTTTTATATATTTTTAAATTATATTTATTGGGGTGACATAGTTAATAAGATGTTTCAGGTTTTGATTGTACAGTTCTATGATATATAATCTGTATATTACATTACCTGCCCTCCACCCAAAGTTATATCTTCTGTCACCATATATTAGACCCCCTTTATTTATCCTTTACTACCCACCCTTCCATCTGGTGACCACCATACTATTGTCTGTGACTATGAGTTTTTATTTGTTTTTCCTGTTTGTTCATTTGTTCATTATAGTGAAACAATAAGATTCTTAACTTTTTTCTATCTGACATTTTGCTTAGCATATTTTCAATATCACCCATGTTGTCACAAATGGCAGTATTTAATCTTTTCTTTGGCTGTGTAGTATTTCATTGCATATATGTACCACATCCTCTTTATACAGTCTGCTAGTGAAGGACACTTGGGTTGCTTCCATGTCTTAACTATCATGAATAGTGCTGCAATGAACATAAAGTTGCATATATCTTTGCAAAGGAGATACACAAATAGCCAACAGATACATGAAAAGATGCTGAACTTCACTAGCTATTAGGGAAATGCAAATCAAAACTACAGTGAGATACCACCCCACAGCTCTTAGAATGGCTGTTCTCAACAAGATAATAGCTATTGTTGGAGAGGTTGTGGAAAAAAGGAACCCTCATTCAGTACTGGTAGGAATGTAACTAGTACAACCACTATGGAAAACAGAATGGAGGCTCCTCAAAAAAGTATGAATAGAAGTACCATATTACTCAGCAACCCTTCTTCTGGTATCTACCTGGAAAATTAGAAACTTGCATTTTAAAGCTCTTTCATATGCTAAAAAAATCCATATTAACAAATCACCATAATTAAATAAATTTTTTATCCCTAAGAATAATATTTCTCTTTTTTAAAATATATTTTTATTGATTTTTTACAGAGAGGAAGGGAGAGAGATAGAGAGTTAGAAACATCATTGAGAGAGAGACATCGATTAGCTGCCTCCTGCATGCCCCCTACTGAAGATGTGCCCGCAACCAAGGTACATGCCCTTGACTAGGAATCGAACCTGGGACCTTCCAGTCCGCAGGCCAACACTCTATCCACTGAGCCAAACCGGTTTCAGCAGAATAATATTTCTATATATTGTAACTCAGGTTGAGGACTTACTTTAATTAAGCTACCTATATCAATGATGTTGAACAAGTAGGTAAATAGTTATTGAAATAGCATATGGGTGATGAAACATTTGGAAGTGATTGTGTTGGAAAACTGCCATCCAAGGCAATTTGGGGTTTCAATTCAAAATCTAAAATTCTAATATTTAGAGAAAACATATTTATTTAAATAAATATGATGTCAGTGATCTACACAAAGTCCTTCCAAATAAAAAAAATGTGTTTTGGCAAGGTGCTGACATTCTCTAGTGTATTCCCCCCCAAATTTAACTTTTGTTCAAATGGCTACATTGAAGAGATGGAAAAGATCTGGTGGGACAACAGATCCTGGATTTACAACCCAAACTGTAATTCCTTTTGAAATTAAAGAAACAACCTTAAGTTCCAGGAAAATGATTGGAGCTTTGTATTCTTCTGTCATACTAGTTTTTAGTTGAAACCCTGGATGCAGGCTGAGTTTTCGAAAAGTAGCTGTGATATAGGCCTACTGTGTTTTAAGACATCAGGCTTCTTTATTTTCTATTTCTTGGAAATAGATGAATAAGTTTCTCAAACAAGTGAAAAATGTGCCTAAAACACAGCAGCAAATGCTAATAAACACATTTGAAAAAAGTATGAGTGTATTAAATTTAGACCTTGTCCAAATAATTATAAGGAAATATTTGCAGGACCAATAAAAGTATATACAGGGGTGGGCAAAAGTAGGTTTATAGTTGTAATACCAACAAATTCAATAAATAGTAATAATACAAGGGTAAACTGTGTTTCACCTACTCACAGCTGTAAACCTACTTTTGCTTACACCTGGAGTTGAGAAAGCCTTTCTGGGTTACCTCAATCTTAAACAAAAAGTGGAGAAAGTTGCACTTATTGACTTTCAAAACTGAGTGAATGCCAATGTGTTATGTGCTACTCAACCATATCTATCTATCTATCTATCTATCTATCTATCTATCTATCTA
>JAAGEH010000393.1:32483976-32529653 GCA_011751065.1 Lasiurus cinereus | reverse complement strand
GAGAGAGAGAGAGAGAGAGAGAGAGAGAGAGAGATGAAAGAGAGAGAGAGAGAGATGAAAGAGAACCATCCACTGGTTGCCTTCTATATATGCCCAACTGGGGATTAAACCCGAAACCTGGGTATCTGTCCTGACCAGTAATCAAACCCACAACCTTTTGGCACCTTTTGGCATATGGGATGATGCTCCAGCCGGCTGAGCCACTTGGCCAGGGCAACCAGACTTTATTTTTAAAGGAATATATAATGGCTCTTCTGGTGTGAAAACTTTGCCTAAATGAACATAAATTAGAAATCTATCAGCAATTGTTCACAGATTCATATTTCAAGTCCTCAAGCAGATACTTCTTTTGCAAAGTTACAATTCCTTGAGATTGTGTTAGGGGCCTTATATTTGGAAGTAATTGGTTGCTGTAGCAGAAGGGAGCACAGATTTGCATTGTCATAGGATTTTTAACAATTTGAATGACTGGATGGGATTTTTAAAAAGCATAAGTTTTATTATATCCTAGTATATCTCTGGCACCAGCTGTAGTTACACGCAAGGTTGGAAGTAGTGACTAGGTAGCTGTCAGCCCACTTTTTGTGATTATTTAGCCTTCAGTTAGGCTGCTGCTGAAATCCCAGGGTAGTTGGATTCCCTCTGATTCCTTACCTAAGTGATGGTGGTTATAAATTAATAAAAAGGACTATACAGACCCTTGATGGCACTCAAGATATTTCTCCTGGTAGAAAATTTGGGGGAATAATTAGAAGCAGTATGCAGGTCTTTTTATGTTAACAGCTTTGTTGCGATATAGTTGATATACTATAACATTCACCCTGGTCATTTTTTAAATAAAGGGGAAATATTGATAGGTGTCTCACTATAAGCTACTTCCTTCTATTTTAAAGCATAATATTAAAAATATATACTTTCACTAGTAAGATTATCTTTTTGGTAATAGTAAGATGATCTTGAGCATTTCTGAGTCTTAAGCAAGCAGGACTTTTGAGTGGACCGGGAAGAGTATTGTGGTTCCCTGGGTTGGAGAAATAGAATTCACATGGATTACACAACTGCTTAAACATGCTGGCCAGTGTCAGTGTTGGGAAATACTAAAACATTCCATTGAGGTGTAAGCAATAATCAGGCTTAAAATAATTACTAAGAAAAACATCTTTTGGAGTGTAGATAGGATAGAACCTGATAAGAATTGTCCTACTTTCATGGTGAATCTTTGTTTTTTGTTTGTTTTTTTCTATTTAGAGCTGATTACACTATTTAAACTTGTGTGTGTCAAGTATAGCATACGTACAGAAAAGTTTGTGAAACCCAAGAACAGCATAACAAGTAGGATGAAGCCAGCACCATGTACCTCTTGGGTTAGGAAATAGAACATTGCTAACCTCTCAAGGAACACTTCATATTTCCCTTCCCTCACTTTAGTCCTCTAGCAAGTCATCTGCCCCTCCCTTCCCTTTTCTTTAAAAAATATATTTTATTGATTTTTTACAGAGAGAAAGGGAGAGGGATAGAAAGTCAGAAACACCGATGAGAGAGAGACATCGATCAGTCGCCTCCTGCACGCCCCCTACTGGGAATTTGCCCGCAACCAGTATACATGCCCTTGACCGGAATCGAACCTGGGACCTTTCAGTCCCCAGACCAATGCTCTATCCACTGAGCCAAACCGTTTTTGGCCCCCCTTCCCTGTTCTTCTCTCTACCCCCCTCCTTCCCTCCCTTCCTCTCTTTCTTACACACACACACACACACACACACACACACACACACGTATGCACACACACACATAAAACCATTAAAGATTATTTAATTTTGTGTAAATCTGTAATAAATGAAATCACGTGTTCTTTTTGTCTTAACATCAGCTTTCTAGGACCCATCTATGTAGGAGCATGCAGTGCATGCTGTGCAGTTACTCATTTTCATTGTAATAGTCGGTTGAATGAACATAGTATAAGTATTTTATCCATCCACTTTATAGTTTGTGGCCATTTGGGTTCTACCTAGTGTTTTACTACTGCTTATTCTGCTTTGGACTTCATATTCTATAAAATCCAATACACATGGGCATGAGTTTCTCAAAGTGTAAGTCCCTCCATCCACGGCATCAGCACATCAGCATAAAACTTGCTAGAATGCAGATTTCGGGGCTCCATGTCAGGTCTATATTCAAGTAGCATATATATATATATATATATATATATATATATATATATATATATGCCTATTTCAATGATTGTGGTTTTTCTTAAACTATTTTTGGGTCTTCTAGTTTGGGCTGCCTTGGGAGCCCATTGGTGATCACACCCATGGGTAAATATACACACAAATACATGCTCACTCCAATCTCTTAGCAATAGACTCTTTACTCATTTTTGAAACAGAGGTTTTATCACATTTGAGTCAAATTTTGGTTGTTTTTTTCCCTAAAGAATTAATATTAAAAATTTTGCTAACATTAAAGATTTCAAAAGAACATGCAGCAGACTGAGGACCTGCTAAAAGAGCACGTGGGTACAGATTGGGCAGAACATTATACCTCGAATGAGAGCTGCAGAGAAAGCAGGAGAGACTAGAGGAGGGTAATGTGACTTCAAATCCATTTGTACCACTGACAGCTGCATTAACTTAGGGAAGGGCCAAATTGCTCTGAGCTTCAGTTTTCTCCTTTGCAGAGAGGGTAACATCATTAGAACATAGTGATTGTTTGCAGGGCCACGTCTGTTCTGTGGGTGCCTTTCAGCCTTGGATCAGCATATGAATCTGTTTGAACATGGCTGGTTGTCATGCCTTCATACATGTGATATTTTTACTTTATTTTTGTGCTTCCTGCAGGAACGGTTCCAGGTGAAGAATCCTCCCCACACATACATTCAAAAGCTCAAAGGCTATCTGGATCCAGCTGTAACCAGGAAGGTAAGAGGGATTTATTTCTACTCTTTGTTCCCGCTTCCCCATGAGCAAGCAGAATCCTCTGCACTGTAGCCTGTGCCAGGGCCTCCAAGAAAATAGTCTAGAGACGAACACGAGAAGACAAAGGGAGAAATTGTCCTTCTCACTTGAGGGTGCGTTTAAAAGTGCTTTCCTGAGAAGGGAGGCCCTTCCCTCTGGTGGCCATTGAGTCACTGCCATGTGCAATTACACAGGCGGCGAGTGCAGTGCAGAGGTGTGGGGCCCCAGGAAAGCAGGCCCAAAAGCAGCCGACTTGTCTTTCATGTCTGGGTGCATTTCCAGAGACCTTGAAAAATCACGGGGCTTTGTCATCCCAGCTGTGCTCTCACATCCTGTGTTGATGCTTTTAGCAGCTTCCCTGTCCCAGCCCTGCCCCAGCCCTGCCCCTGGCCCCAAGAAGGTGAGGAGAGAATAAGCTCGCTCCATTCTTGACAGACGCTCCCCTTTTACAAACAAGCCCTGCTTTGTGCAGCCACACAATTGGTTTATACTGATGCCTCGTGGTCAGGCATGCAGCCTGGCACAGCCCTGCAGGCCTCGGGCGGGCCTGGGATGTCTCGGGCGGGCCTGGGATGTCTCGGGTCAGAGCTGTCCCTGCTAAGATGGGTAAAGGGCTCTTCTGCAGCGAGCGCTTGTTTTTCAGTTGACTTACCACAACTCCTGCTTTCAAGGCTGCAAGGAAAATATCTAGAGCTGAATCCCCTCTGTTGTTTCCACGTGTGACCCATGAGAGAAGAAAGGCATGCTTTTCCTAGTTAGCCAGTTTCCAGGGCTCTTCGCTCTTGTATTAAAAAAAAAAAAAAAAGAAAAAAATCCCCTTTTTCTTAATTTTTTTGCTTTCACTTACCCCCCACTGCCCCCTTTCAAAAAAAAAAAAAAGCTAAGCAATGGAAAACAGCTATTATTTCCTCTTGGAATTTCATGGTTAACATGCAGGCAAGTGGAAATCACATCTCCACATGATGATGAAATGGATGTAGACCTATGCTGTCTACTAGACGCCATATGGACTTCAGTGACACAGCCTCGTCTTCTGAGAATGTACCTGTCAAAGTCTCATAGCATATCACCCTCCCCCTCCCCGCCTGCCACACCCCCGCTCCCAAATATGGTGCACACATGTTTGTTTTTCTAAAGAGTTTCTATCAGATCCCCTCAATGAGACAGCTGCTTAATTCTTTGTTTTATTCTTGTTCATCTCCTCCCCCAAGGACGGAGCGGCCTCAGTCATCAGATTAGAGGGGGTTAAGTGAAGGTTCATACAGAACACAAGCAGAAGGCCCCAAGTGGTTTTCTGGGCCATTTCTTTGCACAGCGACAGCAAGCTTCTCTTTTAGAAACATTTCCAGGTATCCCCCGGCCTACACACCTTCAGGCTGGATAGCTCAGGCGTTAGGCATATTCACCCCAAGCTGAACGTTGCAGAAATGCCGACCTCTGTCCACAAGACTGAGAGCTTCCCTCACACAGAGTATGTTGTAAACCCCAAACAATTATTGCAACATTTGTCAGATTCTGAAAAGAAAGGAGAAAATACGTGAACTCTCAGAGAGCTTCTTAAGACTCCAGCCCCAAACCCCACAGGGAGGGGAGAGGGAGGTTCCTCCTGGCATGTCTCAGCTCTCCTTTGGAATAATTACTTCAGGGTTGAGGCAAAGAATATAAGACAAAAAAGAATAATAACTAATAAGCTGCTCAGAAAGTATTTTTACTCCCTCGCAAATAATGATAAAGAGGCACAAGACAATCGATGTCTGTTTGGCTGACCTTCAGTCTCTGCCCTGGGCCCTGTGAGTCCACCTGAATGGCCTTGTTTGGTCTGTGCCTCATCTTTCACCATCAGTCATTGGGCGCAGAAAAAAATAAAATGGATGTTGGATCCACCATCCCTGCTGCTCTGATTTTTGTGGGGAGCTGGCAGGAGGAAACAATCTGTTCCACTCAATGTAATTGTCATGCGTAAAGCCTGGGGAAAAGGAGATTTTGTTTGGAATAAGGCATGGCTTGCAGTTAAAATGTGTTTAAAGTTCTCAGTTGTAATATGGGAGGGGGAAAACAAAGAGATTTCAAATCAGGGCAAGATAGTGTAGACCCAGCTGTCTTCCCTTAACTGTATTGGGAGTCCTCAGGTACTCCATTAAGCTTTTGTTCATTTGGAACACAAGGTACTTCATGTACTGTCTTCTGGAAAAAAAAATCTGAAATATATTTTACTTAGATTTTCTTCTAAATAGTTTTAAAGCCCCCAGAAAAGGAAGAGCCTAAATTAGATATCTCTGGGATCAGAACTCTCCAAACCAGCCTCCTAATTTCATACCAGGCCATGTTTAGTCCATGCTTTGGAGGTGGGAGGGGTTGCTCATGTCTGGCATGGGAAAGGCCACAGACCAGGAAGAAGGGAGTCTGGTCCTCTGTGATGGTGAAATCTGTTGTCTCGGTCTCCAGGGCTCAGCTCTCTCTATGGGCCCATCTGCACTCTATGCCTTCCTCTTAGGGAGAGGCTGGGTCAGGGGTGAAGACTGCAAATGGATGGTATTCTGTTCCTTTTAGCTGGTTCCCACAGGCACATGATTTCTCTTTTAAAGCATTCTGCATCCATTGTGGAAGTGCAGAGTGTTAGCACTTACTGTTTATGTGTTTAGCGAAGTGGGTGCCAAGCATCTCTGTGTCTAGAAATCAGCTAAAAATCAAACAGTTCCCAAGAGAGTACAGTACAAGGGCAAAGTCAATTTAGTTTCACCTCAGGTACAATGTAGTTGCCAAAGTGTAATGCCTACCATAGTAAATGGCTAATAAATGCTACTTGCTATTGTCATTCCCATTATCTGATAGTGTTGTTTTGATATATGCCACTTAGTCCCTCCGCAGGTTTTCTTTTATACTCTATTATGTCCTCCTTGCTTCGCTGGGTACCCTTGTGGCTGACAATGTCTGAAAGAGCTGACCTTGACCCAAGGAAGCATGAGGCAGAGTTGGACAGCAGAAACCTCAGGAAACCAGTCAGAACTGTACCAAATGCATAGCCAGGAACACCGAATTGTCTTCTGAAGGCCACAGGTGTAGGCAGCCCAAGACTTGTGACTCTGGCATGAGGATGGCCCCTCGGGAGCAGCCAACACATTTGGAAATAGTGTCCTCACCTGCGTGGCTATAGGTAGACCCCCTTCATCAGCAGCCCTCGGTGCTGGAGAGCTCTGTAGGAGGTAATAGGGTGTCCCTCCAAACAGTAGACGCTGCTGCCATTTCTTAGGCCTTTCTTGATAAAAGAGGGGAGTGTCTTTCTTTCTTCATTGCATTGAGGATGCTTTCATTTCATATATCCTACTGTACCTAAATTCTAAAAACCTGAGAAGGTCTTTGGGGTGCTTTAGGAATGGCAACCAGGGAGAATCTGGGAGACTTTGCTTCCTTAGTGCCCTGGTGAGAAGCAAAGGGCCTTCAGAAGAGAAGAGAGTGACAGGAGCCGTCCATACTGAGCAGGGTTCCAGGTCTTCACTGGGGCACCAGGTTCTACCCATGGCATGGCCTGGATCTCCCCACCCCCATCCTGGAATCCTCCTGTCCAGGTTTTCTCCTTTCCTTCCAAAGCTTGCACACCTTTGCCTTTGGAGCCGGATACCTATGTACCTATGCAATGATGGCAGTAGACAAGGCTTTTTAATATCCTGAGCTAGAATCCTCAAAAGCCCTTTCCCGAGAACAGTGTAACATGATGGTGGTTTGGACCTATGGGACAGAAAACATAGGACTCTTCTTAGAAGGCGTAGCACATCAAATGTCCTTCCAGAGTGGCCCGAAACTTTAGTTATTGCAAATAAGTGCTTGTGTTCCAAAGAACTGCTGTGTTGTGCAACCCATTGAATTCTTGGAGATTATATAGAGTTGAGAGCATAGAGGGATGAGCACATTTACTATTAAAAGAGGACTCATTGAAAAAGAAAGACATGAGGGAGTTCTGTAAGGATCGAAAAAGTCCTAGAGACATGGGAATGAGGAAGGACATTCCAAATGTAGAAGGGAGGTGCCTCAGAACAGGGACCTTCCAAATGGGGGCTTGTGGGCAGAGATAACTCTGAATGTTTATTTTTGGAAATGTTAGGTCATGTAGAAAGGCGTTAACATAGCAAGTCTGCAACTGCTACCTTAGAAATGCTTGCTTGCAAGGTTGACTCCTGGTTAACTGGGAACTTGAATTTTGGGAGAGTTCCACTATTCCCTGATAAGAATACTCCCGGTGCCCAACTTGTTTAACCAACAATATAGTTTATGCCAAATGCCTCTTTTCCTTCTGGGAGACTGGACTTAGATATGTGCTAGGCAGAGGGTATCCAAGTTATCCACCTTCCAATGAAAACCCTGGGCACTGAGTCTCTAATGAGCTTCTCTGGTCGACAACATTTCAAAAAGACTGTCATTTGTGACTCCTCTGGGAGAAGATTCTTGGAAGCTTGTATCTGGTTTCCTCCAGACTTCACCCAGGTATCATTTCCCTTTGCTGATTGTGCCTTGTATCTTCTAATAAATCCTAGTCATAAGGACAACTGTATGCTGAGTCCTATGTAATCATTGAAACTGAGATGATCTTAGGGACCCCAACACATAAATATATTGGTGAATATTGTATTGTGGGGTAGGGGGAAAATAATCTACTTAGTTAATGACACTTAGTACTTGAAAATCAGTAATTTTTCCCAATCCTTTTGCATCAGCTGATTTTCATGCTAAGAAAAATGTGTGTGCTTTGTGAAAAGAAATGTGAGAAAAGCCCACTTCAGAAGCAGAGCTATTTTCATATTGTGTTAAACTTACTACAAGTAAGCTACAGTTTTAGCAGTTGCTAAAATATGTTTTGTGAGAATATGTGTTTCTTGAATTATAGAAATTTAGACGGCGTGTTCAAGAATCCACACAAGTACTAAGAGAACTGGAAATTTCTTTAAGAACCAACCATATTGGGTAAGTGTGCCCTTTTAACATTTTAGCTCCAAGGCTCTTTTGGACACAGACTGTATCATGTCTGAAAGAGTTAAGCTTCCTTACTGCTCATTATAAGGTAGGGGACTGAGGTTTAGGTGGGTGGAACCTATGTTGGTGCTTGAGTTGCTCACTGTACAAAATTCAGTAAGAGCTGGACAGACAGTCCTTGATTTGAGATATTTATAACCATTATAAAAAAATTTTTCTTGGATGTAGTAGTAAGTGTGTGGTCTTTTTGTGTATAATAATTCTTTGGCAAATTAGGACCCCCTCCAACATGTAATGGGGACAGGTTCTGGAAGACCTCCGAACGAACCTTCATGGGAGTTCTCCACGCTTATGATTTGAAATTGCTTCATTTTCCTTTCCTTAGCTCCCGCCTTTCTACCCAGAAGGGGACAGAAGCTGGAGTGATGCCATCTGGTACACTTCATTGTACATAGTTACTTTGTTCTGAGTCTCTTCTTCCTACATCTCACATTTGTAGGACCAAGAAATGTAAGTCCACTCTAGAAAATAAAGGTTGAGGGATCTCAGCACTAGGCATTTCTGAGTTTTCATGCAACAACATGGTTGCTTTGCCTCAAGCAAGTACAACTTCATGACATTTTCACATATTCCTGATGGCATAATTCTAGAGTACTTTAAAATAAGATGGTTTATCTGCAAGGCATATCCTATTTTATAACCTGAGTTCTTCCTAAAGTTTTTATTTAACATCCAGCAAGTTATTTAACCCTCTGGGCTTTAAATATTTGAGTTTTACAATAAGAAAATCTCTTTTAGGATTTTCTCCTTTGGCATTCTTTGCAGGTTTTTTGGAAATGAGGTTTTACATATATATTATTTTATAGTTTTACAGAGTAGTCTGTAAAATAAATGTATTACATAAGTAATAGTTTATTTCTACTTTAGACTATGTTTGCTATAAGCCATTCAAGTGGTTAATTTTCACAGTTATTTCAGAACTAGAGGCCTAGTGCACTAAATTCATGTACGGGGAGGGGAGGGTGTGCCTCAGCCCAGCCTGCACCCTCTCCAATCTGGGATCCCTCTCACAATTCAGGACTGCTGGCTCCCAACTGCTCTTCTGCCTATAAGCCTGATCACCCCCTAACCACTCCCCTGCCAGCCTGATTGACGTCTAACTGCTCCCTTGCCGGCTTGATGGCCCCTAACTGCCCTCCCCTACTGGCCTGGTCACCCCTCACTGTCCTCCCATTAAGGCCTGGTCACTCCTGGTCACCCCTAACTGTCTTCCCATGCAGGCTGGGTTGCCCCCAACTACCCTCCCCTGCTGGCCCGATCACCCCTAACTACCCTCGCCAACCTGGTCACTTCTAATTGCCCTCCCCTGCAGGCCTGGTACCCCCCAACTGTCCTCCCCTGCTGTCCTCATTGTCCCCAACTGCTTTCCCCTGCATGCCTGGTTTCCCCAACTGCCCTCCTCTGCAGGCTTGGTCCCTCCCAATGGCCTTCTTTGCCGGCCTGGTCACCCCTAACTGCCCTTCCTTGCAGGCCTGATCCTTCCCAACTGCCCTTCCCTGCTGGCCCAGTCACCCCCAACTGTTCTCCCCTGCTGGCCATCTTGTGTCCACATGGGGGCGGCCATCTTGTATGTTGGAGTGATGGTCAATTTGCATATTATCTACACAATAAAAGAGAAAAGTGCAAATTGACCATACTTTCACAACACCCACCAGCCAGCCAATCAGGAATGAGTAAGCAAATTAACACAACAAAGATGGTGGGTTAATTTCCACACACAGGTATTGAGTGGCCAGGGGTGGGACTCTTGTGTTGTCACAGCTGGGGGAAGGAAGGCCCATTCTTGCACGAATTTTCATGCATTGGGCCTCTAGTATAGGATAAGCTTTTGTTGTTGTTGTTAATCCTCACCCAAGGATATTTTTCCATTGATTTTTTTTTTTTTTAAGAGAGAGTGGAAGGGAGGGGGAGAGACACAGAGAGAAATATCTATGTGAAAAACATCTATATCGGAGAGACACATCTATTGGTTGCCTCCTACACACGGGTCAAGCCTGCAACTGAGGTACACACCCTTGACCAGAACCCTTCAGTTCCTGATCCAAAGCTCTATCCGCTGAGCCAAACTGGCTAGGGCAAAATAAGCTTTTTTAAATTGTAGAAATGCATGGTTTAAATGTTCATTTTCTAAAAGATAACTCTGCATGTTTGTTTCCTTGAGAATGAAATACTCAAAAAATGAACAGATTCTAACCTAAAGTTGAAAATCATCACCTTCATCCCCAAAAATGGCTATAGAGCAGTGGGTCATAGAATCATGATTTAGAACTGGAAGAGAAAGTAAGGATTACCCTAGTTCCTCATTTTACAGATTAGAAGAATTAAGGACCAGAGAAGGTGAGTGACTCCCACAAAATCTACAGCTGTAGAGCCAGGTGCTTTGGTTAAAAATGCTATTTTCTTTTTCTTATGTTGCCTAATCTGGCAGCCTTTCCCTGAAAGGAAATAAGATAATCAGAGTTCTGGGATCAAAGCAATGAGGCTTGTCTATTGGGGGTGAAAGTGGTGGTAAGTTAATATAGTTGGGCATCCAAGCTTAGGAAATTTACATACTTTCCAATATTTGTGGATCAGGAGCTAGATTCTGTTTGGTAAGGTCCAACTTCATAGTGTTGGCACCACTTCTTGACTGAGTGATCTTCAGCCAGGATTTCTACAAATTGTCAAAAAGCATTTCTTCGGGCATTGCTGGAATAATGTGAAATTGACCATCAAATACCAAAGCAAGATGATCATTTCCAATACAAAGCTGGCTGACTGGTAGAGAGCCCTGGTTGGGTTGAAGCCAGTGCAAATCTGCAAGCAATTGGAATGGTTTGTTATTTAGGATGCTGGGGGGGGGGGTGTTGAAAGATTCTTACATTTCTTTCATTTTCTCCAGCTAAAGTTTTCTCTGTTTATCACCTGTCTGAGACACTGTGAAAGCTTTGGCTTTAGCAGCAGAAATATGCATGGAGGTGCATTGTCTGTATGTATGCAACCAATTACTAGCATTATAACAGTGGTCAGCAAACCGACCACTGGACTAGACTAAATGTTACTGTGTAGTTGGAAGCTGTGAGGATTAGGCAATTGTGGCATCCTGTGTGCAAAGAGGTAAAGGGTAATATAAGACAGTGGTTGGCAAACTCATTAGTCAACAGAGCAGCAAACCACGGTTTGCCAACCACTGTCTTATACGAATGAAACCACACACCAGGATTTTGACCTATCTTGCTTGACCTGAAAACCCAAGTTTGAACTGACTCTTCACTATGGAAACTAAAGAACTTGAATTAATTTGGCTGGAAAATTTTCTGAAAAAGTTGCTCAATAATAATGTGAAAATAATCAATCAATACAACGAGGAATTCTTGGAATACGAGATGCTAAATAAGAGATCCATAGACTTTATTGTACTCTTTAAGGTACCATAATAGAATGGTAATTGGGTGCCTATTTGCCTTATGAAAAGAAATGTTAGTTCAAATTTTTGCTATTTGTTATTTTATCTTAGATAAGTTGCATAAATTCTCTGTACTTACAATCTGATCTAAGTTAACTGCTTCTCTATAAAATGAGGATAATAAAACTCCTTATGCATATTATAAGGATTAAATGAAATAATTCACAAAATATCTAATATAAAATGATCTAATATAGGGTATAATACATAGTAATTACTCACTATATAACTGTTGTTATGCATATTGAAAATACAGTGGTACCTCGAGATATGAGTGCCCTAACATACGAGATTTTTGAGATATGAGCTGTCGAGTGAGCGATTTTTGCTTTGAAATACGAGCAACATTTGAGATAGGAGTAATTGCGCGGATCAGCCGGCTGCATACGACCCACCAGTTTACCGAGACTCGAGCGTCTCATAGTTTCCCACGCCTCAAGGTCACGGAACGAATTAAACTTGTATCTCGAGGTACCACTGTAATATTGTATCTAATAATAATTCAACAATATTATATAATATATCCCCAAGGAATTCCATGCAGAGAATGTTGCCTTCTTTGTTTAAAATGACCCTGACACCTAGGAGATTGTTGCTTACCAGAAAGGAAGAATTACATTTAAAAATCTATTGTCTTAAAAAAAAATTATTCTTGGCACATACTTGCATTTCAAGGTTACAGGCTAAGGCTTTGTTGAGATAACATTCCAAGCTATAGCTTTGCCAAGCAAAGGGTTTGTCCTAAGTTTTGATGCTAACCTAAAACTCTATAAATGGAGTAATCTTCTGAGAAAGAAAATTAATTTCTTTGAGCCAAATTGAAATAAGAATTGGACTAGAAATAATCACATTCACTTACTCTTAAAGGAGTTATAATAATAGAGAAGAATTGGAGTATGACTTATCCTAGCTCTTGAAATGACTTAGAATACCCTTGAAAGGAGCCACAAATGTTAGAACACATTGGTCAGGCAGTGTGAGTAGGCATATGTTGTGATGTTTTGGATGTCAGGGTGATAAGATTCAAGTGGCCACAGTAGTGGTGAGCTGGATAGATTTATGGACTTAATTCCATGGAACTGAGATGTAGGCTATCTCTTTTTGTAGATAATTAATTTTAGTAAAACTCCCTATTACGATAGAAAATTAATTCTCATCCTGAGTGCAGTCGCAGAAATTCTGAAAGATGCTTAGTTCACTTTATCTCATAGGGAGAGTTGAGAGAATGAGGTTGTGGGAGGAGTGTCCTAGTGGGCAGGTTTGTAGAAAGGGGAGGAAGTGAGGAAGTGCTCAGTGACTCCCTCCTGGACTTTCAGGAGTTTTATGTGAAAAAGCAGTGTGGGCTGGGCCAGGCCAAAAGAGTGAAGAGTAACTAAGGCTGGTTTTAAGAGGTATAAAACGTGTGGTGTGTGTGTGTGTGTGCATCAAACTAGCCTATGATTAATTATTCTTAGATGGTGCTTTTTGGAAAATTTCAAGATCATAATCATTTGGTCATGTATTAAGCATTGTTTTAGGCACATTCAATGTATTATTTATTTCTTAAACAAAATCTTTTTGTTGTTGCCTTTTACCTGTTTACCTTCATTTTACAGATGAGAAAGCTGAGTGAGCTATTAAGTATCTTGTTCAAGTCCACACAACTTAGAAGCACTGAGGTTCAAACCTAGATATGTCCAAACCCTGTCATAAAGCCAACAGTTCTTAATTTCTTTTTAATTTTAGGACTCCTTACTCTCTTAAATTATTTTTGTGGGTTTTATCTATTAAATGTTCTCCATATTGGAAATTTAAACAGATACATTTTAAATATGCTTCTTTAATAAAATTTAATATTTATTAAATATTTAATAACTGTATATAAGTACAAAATAAGAAACAACATGTAGCACAAATAACGTATTTTATAAAATTAACTATTTTCTAAAGCAAAAAAATTTGGTGACAGGAGTGGCTTTAATTTACATTTAAAATCTCCTTAATGTTTCATTAGTAGAAGGCAGCTACATTCTCATATCTTTGTATTTAGTTTGTTGTGCTATGTTGCTTTGGTTGATGAATATGAAGAAAACCTGCCCTTACACAGATACTCACCTGGCATCATGCATAGCTATTACAATATTATTGATAGTAGTCGCTGTGCTACTTTATACCCCTGCGACTGTTTTATAGCTACCAATCTGTACTTTTTAATCCCTTCACCTTATTCAGCAAACCTCCCATCCGCCTTCCCCTCTGGCAACCATCAGTCTGTTTCTTGAGTCTATGAGTCTTTCTGTTTTGTTTGTCCATTTATATTGTTCTTTGGATTCCACATATAAGTGAAATCTTTCTCTGACTGACTCATTTTACCAGCAACACCCTCTGGGTTCATCCATGCTGTCACAAATGATAAGATTTTATTCTTTTGTGGCTGAGTAATATTCCATTGTATATCTATATCACAGCTTTTTTTTTTTTAAATCCATTTGTCTATTGATGGGCACTCAGGTTGCTTTCACATCTTGGCTATTATAAATTATGCTGCATTAAACATAGGGGTACATATATTCTTTTGAATTAATTTTTAGTTTTTTTTTGAGGAACCTCCATGCTGTTTTCCATAGTGGCTGCACCAATCTGCTTTCTCACCAACAGTGCAACAGGGTTTCCTTTCAAGAGGAGTTTTTATTTTATTTTTTTATTATTGAAAGTATTACATATGAGCTCCCCGCTCCCCACCCTCACTGACCTCTTCTAGTCCACCCCTATAGGAAGAGTTTTTAAATAACTTTTCTGGTGATTGTGGATGTTCTTCTTTGATATCACATCAAAATTCAAGAAATGGCAGTTTCTTAAAGTTACCTGCAATGTGAAATCTGAAACTAAACCAATGAGTTTTTGTGCTCTGTTGTGCTAAAGTCTATTTACTGTCTTGCACTTGAATGAGTCTCTTTACCCATTAGTAATTTTTTAACATCATGCATTAGTTATTTGGAAAATATTGTGCCATTGATCTGCTCACCTGAACTCTGACACACTTTATTCTGCACTATAAAAACAGCCACATTTGTTAGTAGTCACCAGTCTCACCGGAGTGTACTTGAAGTACTGAAGAGCTATCAAACTCCTGGTGGTGCATACAAGTGTTCCACATTTCTAACTTTTTTCAGTTGAAAGCTCAAATTTTATCATTGACAACAAATACCATCACCTGGTCTCCTCAAAATGACGAGCTCACTTCATCCACTTTTGAGACTATATCTGCCAAGTACCCAAGGCAGAATAACCATAGTCTGTCAGCCATTTTACATTTCATGTAAAAAAGTGGTGGTTGGGTTTGCAACTCAAACACTTACTTGTCTGAGCGCTTTCCCTCAAGACAATAGCGGCACTGGAGTAGGCAGCAGAAATACCTTAGGTGAGCTTCCTGTTTTGCCACACAGAAAATTCAAGATGTATATGTATAGAAGGAGGAAGCTTCAATGCAATCAATTGTTATTGCCTCCCTACAGGGAGTTTTAAATGAAGCTAATTTTTATCCTCCCAATGGCATAGGATGAAGAATAAAATAAACAGGTGTATTCTTTAGTGGCAGCAGTTTTATTCACACTTCTTTCTTTTTTTAAAATATAGTTTTTATTGATTTCAGAGGAGAGAGGGAGGAGAGATAGAAACATCAGTGGCGAGAGACAATAGTTGATTGGCTGCCTCCTACATGCCCCACACTAGGGACCAAGGCATGTGCCCTGACCAGGCATGTGCCCTGACAAGGAATTGAATTGTGACCTCCAGGTTTATAGTTTGATGCTCAACCAGTGACCCATGTTGGCCGGGCCACCCACATTTCTTTTGTACCATCAGTACAAATGTCAGCACAGTGACAAAAATAACTACTTTCTTAATATTTGTATGAAAATACTTGTAACTCCACAAACCCCTGGGACGGTGTCAGGGACCCCTAGTGGTGTGTGGTGTGTGGGCTATACTTGAGAACCAATTTGTGACACTATCTCCTAGATTTGTTAGCTAATGATGAATCTGGGTGATGCTTATCTTCTCTTATTTTGTTTTGTTTTGTTGTTATTTGTTTTTCCCCATCATTTTTTATCCACTGCAGTTCACCATGCCTGTGGGGAACCTTTTTCTACCAAGGGTCATTTAGATATTTATAATATCATATGCAAGCTATACAAAGTTATCCACTTAAAAATCAGCCTGCTATATTTGGTCAAACATTTAATTAACCCACCCCTAATGCCTTAACAGGCCAGACCAAATGATTTCACAGGCCTTATGTGGCCCGCAGGCTGGAGACTGGCAAAGGAAATTCATGCTTTGTTTCTTTATCTTGTGTCTGTACCTGAGAATAATGAGGTTTAAGATTTGGCGGGGCAGAGAGAAAACAGCAACGCTGAAACGAAGCTTTGACCTGTAGACAATAAAACAGTAGCTCCTGGCACCTGCACTTAGATCTCGTCCTTGAAGGAGGGTTTTTTCTGTAGCTATTTTTCTTGTCCATGCCTGTTCTGGCTCCTGAGCAGCTGATTGGAAATTTGCCTAATTCACTTTTACAGCATGTAGTAATGACAGTGAATCTGTGAGGTGCTTGGTACATGATGCATGCTATCAGAGTCAGAAATAATTCTGTTTTCCAAAACTATCATTACTCAATTTGAAACTGTTTGCCTATTGGTAATATATAAAACAAAATGTGTGTAGCGTGCACAGAGATGAAAGTGGAAATTGACTACAGGAACTCGACATATATGCTATTTCATTGCATGATTACTAGTATATACATAAATCTGCAGAATGGGGCATCCATTTTTTTATGTCTTTAGATTCAAGATTCTGCTTTGAAAGTTGCCCTTTTTTCATGCTTACCTGTTTTATTTCCATCTTTCATTTCCACAGAAGTTCACTCTCACCTGTGTTTTCTTCTGTTCAGAATATCCCCAGTGTGGAAGGGACAGGGATTGAGAGAACAGGGGGAAAGTGAAGGCTGCTTATAGCCTTTTTTGCTGAAATGAGTTTACTGACCTGATATCATTTGACTAATGGGGTAAGATAATCAACCATGATATACTTTTATTTTATTTCCTAAATCACCTAGGCATGCCTGGGCCAGACCAAAGATCCAGGGAAGATCTTGCAGCTTAGAAAGAGGTTGTCCTCATGAGATGAAATCTCTGAGGCAAGACATGGTACCCTCTAGCTGGCTTTTTAGGAACTGAGCAGCTGGCTTCTGCCTTTCACTTTGAAAGTTGTTTTTAAGGCAATTTGCTGAAAGTCATCAAGTGGGAGTGGAGGTATTGATAAGAACCTTGGATTGGAGGGAAGCTAATTAATAGTCTATCCTTACATCAGACTATATGCATACAGTGGTACCTCTAGATACAAGTGCCCTAACATACGAGATTTTTGAGATACGAGCCATCGAGCGAGTGATTTTTGCTTTGAAATACGAGCAACATTTGAGATAGGAGTAATTGCATGGATCGGCCGACCCACCAGTTTACCTCGACTCTAGCGTCTCATAGTTTCCCACGCCTCAAGGTTATGGAACGAATTAAACTCGTATCTCGAGGTACCACTGTATTAGCATTTTGAGTCAAGAGAATTGAAGCTCTGGCTGTACTTGGCTATTTCCTACTTTTTTCCTTTCTTCCTCTCTCTCTCCCTTCCTTTTTTAAAATTCATTATCTCCAAGTCATTTGCCTCCTATCCCGTTTGTGGCTGAACAGTTTTCAATTTTTTTTTTCTTCCCCAAACAATAAGGGAAAGTTTATTTAAAGTCACAGAGGTAGAAGAATGAGCCATCGAAGAAATGGGCTCAGGAAACAAGCTACACAGGCAAAAGAAGAGCCCTTGGAGCTTAGGAGAAAGGGATAGGCCAGGAAAACACTGCTGGGGGTTGGGGGTGGGGAAGAAAGGAGGCTGCTCCTTTGGGTTCTTCTCTTGAGGGTATTTATTGGAGGGCTCAGGGGACCATCCTAATAGAATATTCATCAACTTTCCAGGTGTGCCCTTTCAGTTCATGGTCTCCACTGATTGGTTGGTCATTAATCATTGCAGCTGGTCCTGTTGCCAGTCCGGGCCTCACCTGTCTGTCTCGCTGCTTTTCTGAGCCTTGAGCTGAAGCAGAACTGAGGCCTACATGTATTTGATGTGAATCAGAACCTCATTGTACTGGAGGGTCCGAGCTGCATGACCAGCAATATGAAAGATCAGAGGGTCTGGGGACAAGATCTTTGTTTTCCCAGCTTTGTGCGAGGCTTTCTACCTGGATGGCCTTCTGTACCTGCCCCATCGCCCTTGCTCTGTTCACATCTGTCTAACTGTGCAGCTGAAGTTTCAAGTGAGATGGCTGTGACAATGGTTGCGGCAATGACAGGTCCTCTGAATGTCCTGGACCAGCTCTACTATTTTAGAGGCTGTGTCTGGAAAATCAACGAAAAGGACCTATGTGGCTGTTTTTCTCAACTTCTACATTAGAGTATTCCCTGTGGCCACTGAGGATAGAGAGAGCCGAGACTACCCTGGAAAACCTGGTGACATTTCCTGTATAAAGATGACCCCCATGCCCAGCTCTGGGGCTCCCTGCTGTGACCCACCCCGAGGGCCTGTTCAGATGGTGTGGTCAGAGCCTATAGGTCAGACCATCGAAGAGGTCTGAGAGAAGCCAAGGGGTTTGTAGCTAATCATCTGATTTTCATAGTGACTTTTAGCCTTTTTTTAGTCCCCTACCATTTGTAAAAAGAAAAATATTCTGTTATTATTTCCAAGCTTCTAATGATCAGTGCTTAAAAAAATCTACTCTCTCCTGAGGCTTGGGTGTGTAGGGACCAATTAAAATAAATCAAATGAAAATAAGTATCTAGTAGCAGATGCCGTGAGGTTGTGTGTACAGTGGTTTTGGAATGAAACTTCGGCCCTGACCAGCAACTGGCCCTGTTAGTTTGGGTAAGCTGCCATAACAGAGCCACTTTGTGGGGCCCAGTGGTGGTGTGTTTCCTTGCCAGGGTTGCCATGGCAGGTCTTTTGAAAGTTAAAGTTACTTGCTTGCATGTGGCTATGTTAAATGCATACATTTTGTGACAGTCTGCCTGAGGCTGTTGAAGGAAAAATGTGAGGCCAGCGTCTTTTTCCCCACCTTGCTGCCTCCTGGAACCACCTACAGACATGAGTTTACATTCTGGAGAGGACAGGACTAAAAGGAAGAATGGCCCAGCCAGCATGGCTCAGTGGTTGAGCATCAACCTATGAACCAGGAGGTCACAGTCAGGGCATATGCCCGGGTTGTGGGCTTGATTCCCATACAGGAGGCAGCCGATCAATGATTCTCTCTCATCATTGATGTTTCTATCTCTCTGTTCCTCTCCCTTCCTCTCAAATCAATTTAAAAAACATTTTTTTAAAGGAAGAATGAACTGTGAAGACAAAATAAAAACAAAGAAAATAGCCTTCAAAAAACAAAAATAGAAAGCAGACATCCTGAGTTCCAGATTTTTTTTCATCTTTTAAGATGGAGACTTCAAGGGATTGCTCATCCTTAAGAACACATGGCAGGCTTGACCAATGATTCACAGCTCCGGTTCACCAGCTCTCGTGCCCACGCCTGCTAGGCCTTGGGAGTGGGTGTGCATGGAAGAGGCAACCATTTTGGAATGCCCTTGGCAGTTGTACCTTGTTTCACTTCTGTGATAGTAGCAGATATTATTTGTTGGAGTTTCCTATCTAGTGAAGGCTTAATGGGGTATCCCATGTTTTCTGATGATGGATGCCCTGGGGAACCTGTAAGGTGGGATAACAGCTGTCTATCTCCAGTACCTAAGAGTTCTATTCCACTAGCCAACATCATCTCTTGGAATGATTATGAAAAATGAATAAAAATTTGTAAAGGAAAACCAGCGAACTCCATTCAAATCTACCACTCAAATGCAAGGTGATCCTATTTTCAAAAGAATTTTTGAAAAATATGGTATTTTGTCACGTCTCAACTCTGATGATGGTATGCCGTGTCTGCAACTTCTTGAAAGGTTTTAACATTTGTGGAAAAAGTTAAGCAAATCATCCCTATCGAATTTCCAGAAGCCTATAAACACTGGTCTCTCATTGGCTGGTTGAGCGTTTTCTGCAGCTTCGTGTGCCAAGAAAAGAGTTGAATGTGGATTTGGACTCGCGCCTGGATTTCAGTGGTTATGTCGTCATGTCCCCGTCTGCCTCCTTCCCCGTGCAGTCTTGGCTCCTGAAGCAAGTGGGCTGGGGATCAATTATGGTGGAAAAAGTACATTTAGCAAGTACCCCCCCGCCTTTTTTAAGAAAGTTTCATAGGGTTATCTTAAGCAGTAAAATTTGGCCCCCTATTCTTGCACATGGAAATGTTGTGGTTTTCTTGGTTGTTCTATCTGAAAGCTCCTACCTGGTGTGATAGAGTCTAGGCTTCCTTAGTTACCGCTTTCCTTTCAGGAGATGAAGGTTTGTGGTGGAAGAACAAAAATTTTCACTGTGGTCTTTCATGGCAGAGCATGTGACGAATCTCCCCCATAATTTATTTTCCCAACAGATGGGTCCGAGAGTTTTTGAATGAAGAAAACAAAGGCCTTGATGTCCTGGTGGAGTATCTGTCGTTTGCGCAGTATGCAGTAACGTAAGTAAAACTTGGCTTGTTTCTTTTGCATTTTATGTGGTCACAGAAGATGCAGATCAGTGGTACAGTTACACCCTGCGCTCCGGGAAAACCAGAAGCAGATGTGCTATGCTCTAAAGAGACTTGTTTCTATTCAAACAGCTAAAAGCAAATCCCATAATTGTTATTAGAAATGCTTTTACAGCAGAAGTAAAACAGTGAAGTAAAAATTACCCTTCAAGAGTCCTTATTTTAAAAAGAACTACTTTGTTTAGTGCTCAAGTCACATATATCCATAAGGTAGAGTACTCCAGCACTTACTGAGAGATGTGTATGGTATATTATTGAGTGAGTAAAGCAGGATACAGGAGAGTAACTCCCTTCTTATTTTAATAAATTACATATATATGTGTATTTGCATGTGCTAGTAAATATAGAAATGAATAGCAGGCTGGAAGCAGTGAATAAAAGGCTTGCCCTTTTTACTTTTATATATTTGTATGGACTTGCCTTTCATAAAGGTGAAGGGGACAAAGTTGGAGCAAAGCAGAGAAAAAGTAACTTATTTAACCTAGTTTTTATTAATTCATATACTTTTCCTATTCACTTCACTTCTGAAAAGATTTACAGCAAGAATGAAAAGTACATTTGAATGAGATATGCTATTCTCCACATTTCCTCCTTTAATCAAAAAATATATCTGTGTCTACAGATATGTTCTCACACATCTTGAGGAAGTAGTATTGTATTTTTAATTTACCAGAAGACATTATGGCTCAGGTGTTATTTTTCCCCCAATTCTTTTAAAAGCAATCACTTGTTTCTTTTTATATTGCCTCACTGCAATAAAGTCTTAAGACCTAACCAGATGCTATTTTATCTTATTATCCTCATTACTTCCTTGAGAATTTGTGAGGAGAAAGCTATAATTATTCCTACCTTATAGATGCAGAAACGAAAGAATTAACTGAAACTGGCTTGATGAGTTTCAGCTTTGATAACTTTTATATATGGGACAGAGGAAGAAAAACCAAAACGTAAGTTCTTATCTTCCCGAGAAAGTGTCCTCTGAAATATAATCTTAGTTTTTATAGAATACTCTTCCAAAGGTTGTTTCTTATCTCCACTATATCAAAACTGCTAATCCCTTTTTGCTCTTAATATCCTATGACAAACCAATAATAGTACTCTGTTGCATATTTTATAATCTGGAAGATTACATATGGAATTAAGGAAGGGCTAAGAAACATCAGAAATACTGGAAAGAATGGTATGCTTTGTGCTATATGTTTGCTGTAATTGACCTTTTTTCTACATCACAATAGAGCTTTGGAACCAGCTTTTCCAAATGTACCCCTACATAAAACCCACGGGAAAAGGCCATGCCACCATGAAGGAATTCTTCTCATCTGTGGTAGAAGATCAAACTCAACAAAAGATTAGAACTCAGAGCTTTTGCTTCCCAATCATCTTTTTTCTTTTTTTGCATTGGCTTCACATTTGTGCTAATTAGTTTTGGTTTTCTTTTGCATTAATTAGATGACAAATTATATAGAGACACATAATTTATGTTCTTTCTTGAAACTAATGGGCTGGAAAATTTCTTGCTATTCCTTGGCATGTGACAACTTCCTAGCCCACGGAATGTGAAACAACAGGCTCAGGCTCCATCCCTAAAGCCCAAGCTTTCACCATGGTGGTTCCTTTTGCTGCTGTGTGAGAGTTGAGACTAAATGAAAGGAACATGAGAGCTGGACAGCTGAATGATTTGGGAGCTGCAGAGCGACTTGGCGAGAGTGGGGCAGACTTGATCTTGGAATGTCCCCTTGGCTTACCTTCCCCTATCTCAATTATAGACTTCTATTTTTATTAGTCAAGGATCTATTCGATTTCTCAGCTTCCACCTCTTTTCTGGTCAGCAGTGTTTCCTGAATCCTAAGGCATGACAGAATTGTCAGACCAGTTCAATGCCATTATATATACCAGCTTATGACATCTGGATTAATACTTAATAGATGGAGAACATCACCTGGTTTACAGATGACTTTTCTAACCAAGTATTTTATTTTGGCCATCATACTTTTTATAAAAGTCATACTTTTTTATAAAAAGTCATACGCATTATTTCCAATATGTATTGGTGCTGTTTCTTCTGTGATGGCCTCCAAGGTATTCCAGATGATAATAATTATAGTTGCCTTCTGTTTATTCCCTGTCTGATCAGGTGTTGGTTGGTGGAACGATGGGTAGAAACAATTGATAAAATACTTTTTTAGGGAAAGCAGAGCTTCTGACGTTGGGAGGGGAAAATACATAGAACTCAAAGGTCTGTCTGTTTAAAAATGCTGCCCCTAAAATTATACAAGACCAAGTGACTTAACTTGCCATTTATTCTAACATGGTTAACATGAGTAATAACCTCAAAAATGTCAGAGAAACAACAGCCCTACTTTAAAGAGCACCACATTGGGAAGCTATTCCAAAATCAAAGCAAATTCATAAGTTTGCAAGTAATGTATCACATATGGTTGGAAAAGCACACTTGCCAACACACTAGGAGAAAATGTGCAGTGAAAATTGATGGGTAGGAATTAATTAGTATAAGCCCAACATATTGACGTGTTAAAGCAAAATGAAGACATCTGTACCATTCCACCCTCCCCCACCTCCCATTTGAGTAATGTTGGCAATTGTGGTAAGCTAGCAAACTTTATAGTAAAATGCAGATACATCACTCTTTAGTTTTTGCTGCTGTTCAGCTACTTTGCCTGGCCCAGTATTTGTCATTCTGTATTTTTGAAGCTACCACAGAGTCCAAGGACACTTTTACAGTTCTCTTTTACTTTTTGTTTGTTTGTTTTTTTTGCAAAGACTAAGGTGCGGCATATAAAAGGAGTAAGTTATGCACATCCATGTGCTTGTGTAAATGTGAATCTCTAAGTCTCTTGTGGCATTTCTCTTTTGTTTCAGTTTTGACTTTGACAGCGTGGAAAGCACTGTGGAGAGCTCTGTGGACAAATCAAAGCCCTGGAGTAGGTCCATTGAGGACCTGCACAGAGGCAGCAACCTGCCCTCCCCCGTGGGCAACAGTGTATCCCGCTCTGGAAGACATTCTGTACTGCGGTAAGTTTCTTTAACCAGGAGGGAGGCACATGTGGTAAGATACATAAGGACAGTAGGACCCCTCATGACTCTGGGCCATGGATTGTTATATCTTGCCACATGGCAATTCCATTTCCAGTCATTTCAAAATGCAAGTTTCTTCACGAGTTTCTGGGGTCATTACCAGGGCCATGCTCTGTAGCATTAAGTAGCTCTCAGGAAATATGATTCCTTCATTCAACACAAAGAATAAGTTCTGCTGCGATAGGGCACAACAACAGAGGAGTTTGCAGAGGCACATGATTTTCTGGAACCAGGGAGGAGATGCTGACATCATGATTGAGGCTGTGTTTTCTGGGTAGAGGCAGCACCTTGTTGATGTTTGTACCCTGCTGCCCTCCTCCCCTCATCCAGTGGTAGCTCAGGTGAGTGTTCTGTGAGATGTCTTCTTAGTCCTAGGCATGGAATGTAGTGATCCTTTTTATTAATGAGATGTCTTTAAGGATGTTTCTTTGATCACCTGTCAATCTTCTTCTTCTTTTTTAATATATTTTATTGATTTTTTTTACAGAGAGGAAGGGAAAGGGATAGAGAGTTAGAAACATCGCTGAGAGAGAAACATCAATCAGCTGCCTCTTGCACGCCCCCTACTGGGGATGTGCTCACAACCAAGGTACATGCCCTTGACCGGAATCGAGCCTGGGACCCTTCAGTCTGCAGGCTGACGCTCTATCCACTGAGCCAAACTGGTTTTGGCACCTGTCAATCTTCTGTTTCCTTCTAAGGATTCCTTCTCAAGTCTCTCCTGGCTGAAATATCACCATGTTAAGGGAGGGTGGGTGCTGACCATCTGTATCACTAATGGGCATAATATCACTGAATTGTTCATCACAATATCACTCATTGTGAATGGTCATTCATGCACTGAAAAATATTTTTGAGCTTCTATAATTTGCCAAGCACTGTACTTAGAGTTATTGTCCATAGGTGTGTAAGTCAAAACTGCCTGCTAAGACAGAGACATCCAGATTTAGAAAGGTTTTTATGTTCTAGGAGTTTAATATAAATTTTTATTAGGAAGCCCCACACTCCCAAACGTGGCTTACGCTTTGTATCTTGAAGAGTTTATCTCACTTATTTCAGGCTTGACCTGGCAAGTGGACTTTCTTCCTGTCAGTGTTTAAGGTCACCATGGGTACCAGGTCATTGCAGTTGAGTTACATGTCTGGGTGTAGCCAACGAATGTGGGACTTTTAGGCTTTCCATGTCAGGTAGCCTTTTAATTACTTCTAGTCCCTTCGACTTGGGTTTTTGGTCATGGGAAGTTAATCTCTAATGAAATTCAGTTCTGCTGAAGGATTTGATGTTTGAATATGATGCCTCCAATCAACCTTTCAGATTATTTTTGGTTTGGAAATGCCAAAAATATTAATGGGTTTAGAGTCCTATATAATACAGAGGTAATATGCAAATTGACTCTCACACCCTTGTGTCACAAGATGGCCACCCCCACGTCATCTCAAGATGACCACCCCCACATTGTCACAAGATGGGTGCCCCCACAATGTCACAAGATGGCCGGCAGGGGAAGGCAGTTGGGGATGACCAGGCCTGCAGGGGAGGGCAATTGGGGGTGATTGGGCTGGCAGGGGAGCAGTTAGGTGTCAATCATGCCAGCAGGAGAGAGGTTAGATGTCAGGCCAGCAGGGGAGTGGTTAGGGGGCTATGAGGCAGGTAGGCAGGCAAGTGGGTAGGAGTCAGCAGTCCCAGATTGTGAGGGAAATGTCTGACTGCCAGTTTAGGAATCAGGCCTAAACTGGCAGTCAGGCATTCCTCAAGGGGTCCCAGATTGGAGAGGGTCTAGGCTGGGCCGAGGGACACCCCTCCCTCTACCACCCACTGCATGAGTTTCGTGCACCAGGCCTCTAGTGATTCAATAATAATGAAGAGCAGTGTCTTAATTCATCTCGTGGAATTTGCATTAACCAAGGGCTCTGTAACCTGCTAGTCTGCATTAACTTAACATGTAGACAGGGACATATATGGGCCAATCTGGAAGCTGAAGAAAGGCCAGTTGTGCCTAAAGAATTCCCTAATCACCTTGGTACTTGAATGGAAATTCTTACCATTAGTATAGTTATAACTATATGTAAGAGATCTAATGGACAAACTAGATGTTAATTTGCTTTTCCATCATTTCTTACCTAGAAAGAATCACTTATTGGCTAGCTCTACTCTAGCAAGGATTCATTTCTTGATTAATAATTCATTATGCCTGGTTTTGAATGATTGAGGAGCTCATGTTGTTTCTGGAAGAGTGGGAGAGTCAGGCGGGAAATATCCCAGGTCCAAGGAGAGTAGTAATCCTGGCCCCTGGAAGGCATGATACAGGGACATCAGTTTCTGATTTACTTTGTGGTTGGATCCAGGTAGATCCTGCTAGAATTCACTTTAAATTGGAAAAATAGACCATAAAAATAGAGAGATGCACATGATGAAAATGCTTTTCTGAGGAACTCAGGAAGTATAATGAAGAGCATTTCCAGTTGGCAGGTGTGCTTGAAGATGGCCAATTAAGAAACCAACATCACCTTCTTCTGTTTGTGTTTGAAAAGTTTCAGATTCAGTAACAGAACAATGGAATTTCCTCCCCAGGTTCTAGTCACTGAAGAGAATCAGTATGGCAGTAACTTTCATGAAACTTGTTGATCTGAAGCTTTGATTTTTGTTTTTAAACAGTGCGTATCCATGATATTCCAGCTCTTGAGGTTCATGGATTTGTGCCTAGATTATAATTCTGTATTTGGTCATTTGCTAGCATCTGTGATTTATAAAAACAGCAATCAGATGTGCAGGCATATGGTACATGTTGCTTTTCATATACCCAAAGATTGTTTACATTTTTTTTCTCTTCCTCCTCCTCCCTCACTCCCCTTTCTCTCTCTGATCCCCACATTGCCTTCACCTTTTGGCTTTCTTTTAGTTGCCCTTCTTTTTCATTCTGCCATCACATTTCTGATTGTCTTCTCCTCCTCTGCGTTGTCCTTTCTGTTCCTACTGTCTCCTCTTCTTCCGGTTCCATTCATCTCTTATATCACCACCAGATTGTTTTCTCTGCCTGAGTATCTTCAGTTCAAATGCCACCAGAGCTTCTTCTCTCCCTGTTGCCTCTGGAGCAGCTTCAGTTTACACACTGATGATGAGGCTTCAAACCGGAAAATTTCGTAAGTTGCGGGTGAAAATGACACCCAAGAGAGCTGGTAGTGCATGGTGGCACTGTATTACAATTGCTCCCCATGTTATAATATGATAACCTCATGGCTTAGCGCCCTCACCCAGTACTGTATGTGCCCACTGCCTTTTCCACTTTGATACACTTTGTTATCATATTATGAATTCTCACTTTAAGAATTTACACTTTACTAGTAAAGTATGTTACATTTTTTTTAATATTACAGGGATTTTTTAAGAAAGAAGGGATATTAACTCATTTTCTATAGAGATGATTTATTCTGGCTTTGTTTGACTAGAATGTCTTCTATATCCAAAGCAGAATTCAATTCCCTTATCCTAGTCTCCAGATAATAATGTCGATTGGTAAAAAGGGTTAGTTAAACTTGGAAGAAGAAATGAAATTTTAAGAAATTTAAAACACTTTATAAATGGGGCTTGGTTAAAGAAAAGGAAAAACATACTAATGTTGATGCACATTCTTCTCTCTGTATTCAGACTTTACTTTTTAACTAATTTAAGTGGATTATTAAACATTTTATGACATGACCTTCACCTTACATTATATCAACTATTCGATTCTGTATGTTGGCTTGGTCAGTAGTAAAAATGTTGATATTGATGCAGTAGAAACCTGGATTGTGTTGTTTTTTAAAATCGGAGCCCGGTGTGCCTTCAGTTAAGATAGATTTCTGTTAATGTGACCACAGATCCAGCTAAATTAAATGGCGTCTATGTGCACATATGTGTGCACTGGATTTTTGGAAACAAAGAGTGCATTAATTCAGAGGCAGGAGGCAGAAAACCAAGAGCCTGGAGGAGAAGTCAGATTTAAACTTTGGGTGTTGGCCAGAGCTGCTTCTCAGGGTGAGGAAAGGCTCTTCCAGGTGGCGGTAAAGTGAAAGAGGATGAGATGAGCAGAATTCTTACATCAGAGATCGGGCATGTGTGGCAAAGAGGGAAGAACCTGCCCTTCTGGGACTGTGGCTTTGTGGTGGGGGTGGAGGGCTATCTGAGGAGTAGTTGGGTCATAGACATGCAAAGCTGGAAAGACCTGGAAGGTCAACCCGACTGACCTTTCCCACTGAGGTGAAGAGAACAAGATTTGCATTTCTTTAAGATATGAATGCCTATTAATATTTTTTCCTAAAATTCCTAGAACACATTTTACTGTTTTCCTGAGATTATAATCTCAATAGAATGACATTTAGTGAATAATCATTGTCTGACTCTTACTGCCTATATACATAGTGGATTCATATGAAGAGATAGAGTTCAAATTTATGTGCTGGTTTATACATTTTAATACAGTAATCTCATTCCTGGCAACGTTTTTTAGGGGAGTAATTTTTAAAAAAATATTTTTATTGGTTTCAGAGAAGAAGAGAGAGGGAAAGAGAGATAGAAATATCAATGATGAGAGAGAACCACTGACTAGCTACCTCCGGATGCCCCCCACTAGGGATCGAGCCCACAACCTAAGACATGCCCTGATCAAAAATCGAGCTGTAACCTCCTGGTTCTTAGGTCGATGCTCGACCACTGAGCCAGGCCTACTGAATATAGGGGAGTAATTTTTTTTTAAGTATTTAATGGACATGAAGGTATAGATAGCTTTGTTACAGTTTTATTGAGTGTTCTCTGTGTGCCAGGCACAGTGCTCTGTGTGATAGCTACTGTTACTTTCCCCAGGAAGAAACTGAGTCTTCTAGTGGATAAAGCAATTTGTGTGGGATTAAACAGTAAGTAAACGAGGCAGGACGTGGAATAAGGTGGCCAGACTCTAACCTCCATACTACATTATCCTGCCTGCTGGTTTATAGGATGATTTTCCCTCCAGGTAAATATATTGTTTTCATATCAAGGTGTCTGTTGTCCCCTGCAGGAGGAGCTTTTGCTCCTTCGGAGAATAGAAGAATCCCATCTGTTTCGATAGATGCCAACTTAAAGCAGAACAAACTGCTAAGAAAAACATATTTTAAAATATTCTCATAGATAAGCTGTTGATCAAGATTTTTATTAAAGGAAATACTGTTGAAGTCTTTGGGAGGTAATCAAGGATTATTAACCCCATTTACAGGTGAGGAAGAAAAAAGAAAAATGAGGAGACAGTCATAGGAAATACACAATTTTATTTCTGTGGGAGGAGAAATGTTGAAGACACTCCTTAACCTGATGAAAATCTGAGGTTGCAGAAAATAAAATAACCATCTATAAAATAAAGACTTTCTAAATTTTTTCAGACTTTACAAAAATAATCTGCAATTACAAACTTTCCATTTTACTTATTGGCACATTGTAAGCAAAAACAACTGAAAGTGTTTGGTTGTTGTGTATCTGATTTTTGTATTTCTTTATTTGAAATTGTAAAAAGAAAAGTATACTTGGGTTAAGAATGGACCTTCCACGTTTTCAGCTTGGAGTTTATTTTAATGGCTCTGCTAGTGAAAATGGTGACAATTTTAGTTATATATAGCTTATGGGTGCACCATACCCGACAGATTTGTCCAGCATTTTTTACTATTAGTTTAACATCACCTTTTTCTATCGTGTGTGTGTCTTCTGTTATTGTTAATCCTCATCTGAGTATATTTTTTCCTATTGATTTTTAGAGAAAGTAGAAGGGAGGGAGGGAGAAAGTGGGGGAGGGGGAGAAGAGAGAGAGAAGCATCAATGGTGAGACACATCCCGCACCTGCCCTGACTGGGGGCGAGGATTGAACCTGCAACCCAGGTATAGTATCTGTGCCCTTGGCTGGGAATAGAACCTGAGACCCTTTGTTGTGCTGACTGATACTCTAACCACGGCCCACACCAGCTGGGGCCACTTTATTATATCTTTGATCCAGCAGAAAATACCAACTGAGAGACTATACGGAAATGGAAAAACAAGTCACCGATTCCCAGATCAGTGAGATGATAGGGTCCAGGATCTGCCTCACATGTTGTGAGATTAAATTGGCAATTCCAGTAAAGAACCTGGCACAGCAGTGAGTCATCAGTAAATGTTAACTATATAGGTTGAGGAAAACACTAAAGATGACTCAGCAGATTGCTATAGCTGTGGTTTGGTACTTTCATCAGCAAGATTTATTATATACTTAATATGCGTAGGATACTCTGACAGTGCTAAGGATACATTAAATAATATATTTGTATGTGATTCATGACTGATAAAGGATTTGTTCATACTTATGTTACTATATCTTCATAAAGTCTTTGGGAGGTAGTCAAGGATTATTAGCCCCATTTACAGCTGAAGAAGCTGACGCTCAGGAAATTATCCATAACTAGTAAGTGGCAAAGCCAGGGATTATAATCAAAGTCTCCCGGTTTCTTTCTGCTTTGTCATAGTGTCTTTATGATTTGACTGAGAAAGGAGTGTAGATATGTTTGTTGTGTTTGTGCACAGGTCAACATTACGTGTCATATGAATATAATCAAAACGAATGATAGGAAGCTTTACCCTATGTCTGAAGGGTAAGAAAGATGAAACCTAAAATGCCAAATCTTGGTAGTGTGAGCAGCAGGACCTACGGGAGATTCATGGCGTGGTCTGGACATGAAGTAACAGTGAATAAGACTTGGAGGTGTGACTAGGAAAGAGAGGAGGAGAGAGATGGTGTGAGCTGTGGTTCGATGGTAAGACTGCATGGTTTGTTTAGGAAATAATGAATAGATGAGTCTGGCTGGAAGTAGTTTAGTGCCAGTTTATATAATATTTTGAAAGCCAAGTTACAAACTGTCATTTTAGTTCAATGGTAATGATTTACTGAAGGTTTAATTTGGGATAAACGAATATTTCTATCTAAAAGTCACAGGAGATAGATGACTTCATTGCATAATTCACATAGGGATGCATCCTGATTAATTAGCCACTCGTAGCAAATGCCTTTGACAAAGGGGATATAATGAAAAACCAGAAAATTAAGACCAGCAATGGCTCCCATTCATATGATGGAAGACCATTCACTCACTCTATTCAAAAAGCATGTATGGAGACCTTTTGATTTTTGGCTTCTATTCTAGATGCCATTTGGTCCTATAAGGGGGAATAGAGATGAACAGAAAATTTAAAACAGTAACTTTAAAAAAGGTTCATTAGGAGTTTTGTGTACTTTTCTCTCTGTCTCTGCCTCCCTTTATTTCCACTTGAACTATCCGGATTCACCTCCTTAAGCTCTGTTTCTTTTGGCATAGAAAAGTGCTCGACTCATTTTTTCCCTTTAGTATCATAAATTTTGTGTTTAAATGATAGAAAAAGTATACCTAAGTGACGCTATGTCTGAAGGGTAAGAAAGATGAAACCTAAAATGCCAAATCTTGGTAGAGCGCTATTAACCCAGAGTTTGGAACCATAAAGGACTAGTACAGTTATGCCAAATTATGTGACAGAGCCAGTTGGCAGTGCATTCCAGTTGGGTCAAACCCTTATTAGCTTCCAAGGTAATTCTCATTATTATTCTTTATTTATAGGTAGATATTAGTTTGATATCTGAATAGATTGTTTGAAAATACATTTTGTAAGAGAAAATATATATTATAACATTTTCCTGGAGAAATGACAAATCTCACAAATATTGGCATGGGAACTTCATAGGAGATTTTTGAAATACCCTTCCCTCCCCCCTCCCCCTCCCCCCCTGCCCTCCATACTCTGAGAAAGCCTGGTTAGGTCAGCTCAGGAAATGTTCATTCAGGGTTCTGCAGTAATATATTCTCTGTGGATAATACAGGATTAGAGGGAAAGCAGACATGTACATAACACACATCCAAGAAAATGTCCAGTGTGCTCTTTCTAGCTCACCTGCACCTTTTTCCCTTCTTCTCTCAGGCACGTTTTCTTTGCCTTTTGTTCTCCAAAGTCTCGTGGGCCCTTCTTTTGCCTCTGTAACTTCTTGAGCCCACACAGCCCAGCTGGCTTACTTCTTCCACAGCTCACTTCTACCTCTGTAACTTTCTAAATAAACTTTTACATGGAAGAGAAAAAAGAAAGAACATATCTAGATATGAGCATATGTTAAGACAACAGATGTGTGATCAGACTTATTTCAAGGAATCATTGGGTGAACAGCAGCTTCCATATTGGGGTTTACTGTTTGGTGCTTTACAGATGTAGATCTCTGAACAAAATCCAGTGTTTGATCATGAGTAGTGGTCTTTTTCTTGTACCCCCAGAATTATCATAGATGCATTACTTAATTCGTTCTTAAATTTATCATCATTGGTTTCTTAATGTATTGCTTTTGCTTTTTAATATGTTAAGAACACTTAACATGCGATGTACTTTTTAAACAAATTTTCAAATGTACCATACGGTATTATTAACCATAGGCACACATTTTACAGCAGATCTCTAGAGCCTGTTCACCTGGAATAATGAAACTTTATACCCTTTCTCCTCCCCCACCCCAGCAATCACCATTCTACTCTCTGCTTCTGTGGGTTTGACTATTTTACATCCCTCATATAAAAAGAATTATACAGCATTTGGCCTTCTCTAATTGGGCCATTTCACCATTGCTCTCAAGTTCATCCATGTTGCTGCATATTGTAGGAATTCCTTCTTTCTCGAGGCTGGATAATATTCTGTTGTGTGTATTTACCGCATTTTCTTTATCTGTTCATGTGTCGAGGATATTTAGGTAAGTTCTCTACATCTTTGCTATCGTGAATAATGCTGCAATAAACACAGGAGTGCAGATATGTCTTTGAGGTCCTAATTTTATGTTTTTGGATAAATACTCAGAAGTGGGTCAGATAGGAATTTTATTTGTAATTGTTTTTTTTAGGAACTTTCATATGTTTTCCATAGTGGCTGTACCAATTTTTATTCCTAGCAGTAGTGCACAAGAGTTCCCATTTTCTGCCAAAACCAGTTTGGCTCAATGGATAGAGCATCAGCCTGTGGACTGGAAGGTCCCGGGTTCGATTCTGGTCAAGGGCACGTACCTTGGTTGTGGGCACATCCCCAGTAGGGGGTGTGCAGGAGGCTGCTGATCGATGTCTCTTACCAATGTTTCTGACTATCTCTCTCTCTTCCTCTCTATAAAAAATCAATAAAATATATATATTTTTTAAAAAAGTTCCCATTTTCCCACAACCTTATCAGCAGCACTAATCTTTTTTCCCCCAAGTATCTTTACTGGTATGAGGTGTTATCTCATGATTTTGATTTGAATTTTCCTGATCATTAGTGATGAGCATCTTTTTATATATCTTTGCCATTTGTGTGTCTTTGGAAAAATTCTATCCAAGTCCTTTGCCCATGTTTTAATGGGTTTACTTGATTTCTTGCTGTTGAGTTTTAGGGGTTCCTTACGTATTTTGGATATTAAGCTCTTATCAGGTATTTGGCCAATATTTTCTCTCATTCCATAGCTTACCTTTTCATTCTAATTCTTCCCCTTACTGTGCAGAAGCTTTTTAGTTTTATGTAGTCCTACTTGTCTGTTACATTCCCAAATAGAATAGCTGTAGTTCCCTGACAATGAAGAGTGGTGGAAAGATAGCCAAACAGGACTGTAACCAGGACTCTAAGGAGCATCAAACAGAGTGCAGGCTACTAACATATACTTGGCAAGAGAAATTCCTACATGTCTAATCTGTAGTCAAGCAAATGCAAGAGAGCTACTTCCCTGCATTCCCTTTGTTGGCCTTACCCTTTTACATGTATGTGCTTTTAGGAATTAAAAAATTTGGGTTTTATTTGCCTTGTCATTTATTAAAATAAGTCAGCTTGTTGATGATTGGCACTCACCCATCAGTCATTCTGAAGGGCTTTCAGAACAGAACTACCTTCTGGCCTTACTGCACCTGCTGCCAGCACTGTGCAGGCTGAGCTGCTCACTGCCTGCTCCTCAGCAGATTCTTTGTTGCACACAAACTAGGAGGCTCAGTTAGCTGTTGGCCCCAAATAGGAAATGTTTTCTAGACGTTATCTAACAGATACTTGTAAATATTGCTTTTTAAAAATGACTTTTACTCATACTAGTATTAATTTATAGTTTATTCATTTATTTCATGTATATGTAACTACTGGTGCATAAAATTAATATAAGTGGTTAGAGTCGTGACTCTGGTTTTGATCTAAGGTCAGTTTTGTAATGTGTTTCTTTCCATATTCATGGAACTTTCTGAGTTCAATTGGCAGCTCTTCCCAGACAGTGTCTCATCTCTGAATGCCGGGTAGCATTTTGTTTTAGCCCAGTGCTTGACAAGATAATAGGCAATTCTCAGAGTTGATGGAGAAGAGGGCCTGAGAAATTTGGTGGTATCTGTTTCCTATAAGGTTTCTGTGAAAATGGCCTTTTAAAAAATTGAATTTTCTCAAAATCTTGACCTCAGAAAACAGCCCTGAATAACTCCTCCTCATTATTTTTTCCTACATAAGGCAGGAGCTCCAAAAATTAGACCTACAGCTACTTTCTGCCTCTGGGAAATCTCTCTGTTTAGTCCAGGCTCCAGAGCCCTAAAGCTCTGCTTGCCCACCTGGGGAAGAGGATATCTCAGGATTTAGACAGCCTGCCCAGTGGCCCAGGCCTGAGTCACAGCCACTCCATAAATATTTCATTCCCCTGTTTTTGCCTTTGGAATCCAGGGAGTTTTCTCTGATCCCCACATCTCAGGGAGCCTGTCCTGACACACTAAAGAAACCGAGTTGTTTCAGGATCTCGTTCGACCTGTTCCCATCAGGATTGAAGGAATTGTTACAGTTCAGAACAAATACATTGGGCAAGAGATTATCTCTAAATGTCTCTTATGGGATGTCAGTGAAAACAGCAGATTAAGGACCTCAGTATGTGCTCTCATCCATAAAAGCAGTAAGAAAACTGTCGAAGTATGCCAGAACTAACTTTTTTTAGTACTCTGGAAATAAAAGTTTTTCTGCAATCTGGGAAGCATCGATTTGAGGAAAACAAGTGAATGTAAGAACCAACAGATATTTTTCTGGTGTTTTAAACTGTTTCCCTTCCTCTCTCTTCAGTTCCACAGTAGCCTTGAAAGCCAGTATCTCTGTAATCACAGTGCAGACCGTTGGCCTGGCGGCCAGTGGAGGGGGGTGAATGGTGTTGAAGCTTTTTCCAAGCCTCTTCTTCCTCCTTGTCCTATAGGTTAAGCTGTGATGTACAATGGATCCTGAGAACTACTAGTGAAGAAGCCAACTTTCAGTGTCAGTTAAAGTAACAGGCACCATTAGCTGTTGGCAGAGTCTGGAAACACTCAAGATATACTACTGGGCATACGACAAAAGCTCATCGCCTCATAGGGGACCATGCAGGCACCAGTGCTGCCTGGTATTTTTAATATACCCTTGTGAACTGGAGGACAGTCTCAGTCTGGCTCGGTTCAAATAGTCTCTATCTGTAGTTTCATAGCTTCAGGAAGGAAATATTATAGGAACTGGTTTCACTTTATGTAATTGTCTAACAGAACATGTGATTAGAACAGCGTATTAGTTTACCTTTACCCCCTACTGAGTCACCAGCTTAATTCCTGTAAAGCTCAAGTCTTTGTGGAAAGTGTATTCAAATAGATTAGTGCTTGTGAAAGGTGAAGAGAGCTTAGCCTAAGGGTTGTGTTGTAGAACTGGATGCGGGCAACCTTACACACCCTCTCAAAGATAGTATGTTGAATTATATCTACTTGTGTTAACATGTTTATGCAATAGCACCGGGTACATACAATATTTGGCAGTTATGACTAGTTTTTTTTTGAGCTGTTTGAATTTTTAATTGATGGCTGATTATTGCTGTGATTTCCCAGTGCTCCCTAAGGGAGTCAGTTTGATTCATTCACCTGGTAGAATTTTGTGGCCCTACAGTTACCCTCATCCTTTTTCTATAGAAACTGTTCATCATTATTTTCTGGATTTTTGACATCCAGGTGGACATTCGCAGGACCAGGGAATCGGCTTGTTAAGGCCTCATTTTTCTGATAGTGATACTTGTTCCTTTTGTTTCATGTGTTGTGGTGGGATTGGGCCTCATCAAAGAAACCTAACTTGTGCTTTATGAGGGTATATCAGGAGCAGCTCTCTATCTCAGAGGCCTTCTAGGAAACATCCCGCCAGGTGATTGAAATGGGAAAAGCATTATGGTGACACTAGAGGCCCGGTGCATGCAAATTCATGCACTGCAGGTGGGGTTACCTCAGCCTGCCTGTCCCCCTCATAGTACAGGAGTCCTCAGGGGCAGGAGGTTACCCAGCGATCAGGGGAAGGTGATGCCCCATTACACCTCTGTTGCTGCCACTGCCGGCAGTGCAAAACTCAGCTGGCCCTGGTTACTTGAGCATCCAGCAGTCCTGGGTAGCTGGGGCAGCCACTAGCCAAGGCTTGCCTGCACCTTGAGCCAGCCCTGGGCAGCTGGCATTTGATGTTTGCCTGCACCTCAGGCCGGCCCTGGGTAGCTGGGGGGCTGAGGGGACTGGGTGCCGCTATTTTGTGGCATCACCATCTTTAAGGGTGTGGCAGTAAATTTGCATAATCCCTCCTTATTGGCTGTGGGTGCCACCATCTTTGAGGGCGGGGCAGTCACTTAGCATATTCCCTCCTTATTGGCCGTGGATGCCGCCATCTTTGAGGTCAAGGCAGTCAATTAGCATAGTCTCTCCTTTTGGCTGTGGGTGTCACTATCTTTGAAGGCAGGACAGTAAATTAGCATATTCCCTCCTTTTTTTAAAAATATATTTTATTGATTTTTTACAGAGAGGAAGGGAGAGGGATAGAGAGTTGGAAACATCAATGAGAGAGAAACATCGATCAGCTGCCTCCTGCATGCCCCCTACTGGGGATGAGACCGAAACCAAGGTACATGCCCTTGACCGGAATCGAACCTGGGACCTTTCAGTCCACAGGCCGACACTCTATCCACTGAGCCAGACGGTTCTCGGCAGCATATTCCCTCCTTATTGGCTGTGGGCACCACCATCTTTGCAACAGCATTAGGGTCAATTAGCATATTCCCTCTTCATTAGATAGGATTCCCCAGCCAGTCTTCTGTCTTAGGGTGAATCTAAACCTATACCATCCATAATAGTTTGTTTTTTATGCAATGTTCTTTTTCTTTATTTGGAAAGTAATTCACATCTATTGTAGAACACTTTAAATACAGACAGAAGTTTCTTGTAATTTCACCATTCAAGGAACCATAAGACAGGTATGCTTTGAATCGCCATTGGTAATATTTCATGTTCAGTTGTGTTCATTGTCATGTCATTTCCATGATACTCATCCCATTCCTTTTATATTTATTTCTTGAATGAGAGCCCCATTTGAAAACAACTTTCATATGCCTAAAGACAGTTACCAAGCGTAAGTCTATATTAACTCAGTTAAGTCTGGCTTGATTGAGAAAAGGATGACTGTATGGGAATTTTAAGTGTGATGCTTTGCAACAAAAGGTCTTCCTTTGAGAAGGTGTGACTGCCTTCACTCCAGTATGTTGTGCTTTGCAGGTGTGTATATTGTTAATGAGTTTATTTTATATATTTATAATGTGTATGTGACAGACAGGGTAGGCAGGGGCTGGAGTGTGGACAAAGCACGTTATAATACAAGATAGTAATCATCTATTGCTTCTAACCTAGATGATACGGCATTGAGGACCAAAGCAACATCTTTATCCTTCATTTTCCCTTAGCACTTAGACTCTCACATAAACAGTAAATGCTCAGTAAAACAGGCTCTGGAGCTTCAACAAGAGATTTGTTGGATATTTGATGCTGTTAGAGAACCCCAGAGGCCAGTTCTCACCTTGTCCAAGTGTCTTTGTTGTGGTGAATGGGCTGCGTCAATTGTTAGTCCTAACACAACTGGTTGTGCTTGGTATTTTGGAGTCAACTTGGTGGACTTCATGAAAACCAGCTTCATGGGAATGGGATTTTTGGATAGTATCCCTTTGTAGCTGAATTTAAAACCTGTTCAAAAAAGAAAAAAAAAAGGTTTGATAAGTGACTCAGGTGATAAAATAAACCAAATAAACCAAATATCTTATTATATAGATTGTCAAATTCAACAAAATGTGAATGCTGAAGAGTAGATTAATGTACATGCTAACCATGCAGGTTTAAGGTGACCCTAAACTAAGTCCTTGGCAAAATACTGCATTTGCAGAGGTAAAGAGCTGTGGCTTTAATCAGGTACATTTATTTAATGGGAGGAGATTCTTTTCAAATGAGTGTTCAAAAATATAGTATAGACCAAAATTTCCTATTAATTTAAAAAAAATTCTCACTTTCTTAGTTAGTGATAGAGGATAAAGATTTGAAAACTTTGCTTAGCAAGTGGGTTGGCAACTGTGTTCTGAAGATGCTCAGTTGCTGCTCTTCTCAGTACAGTAAATGAAGCCTTAATCCTAGTGGTGAAGTGTCCACTGGGAGAAGGATACCTATGGAAGACCAAAAGCCAGAAATGCTGTCAAGATGACAGAATGGGAACATTTGGCAAGGAGCTTGTCAGCACGTATGACTGTGGGCGGTAGCTTTTTCACGTGCTAATTGGACAGATTTTGTCAGTGAGTCAGACTGAGAGCAACTTGTAGAAGGTGGCTGCCCTGAATCCCACTGAGGAGATATGGGATCTGGTCTAGTCTTAAAGTCTCATCTCTTCCTTCTATTTGCTATGAGGAGCTGCATCAGGAAAGGTTGGTATAAATGAAATCATAGATCTCCTTGGATGTCATTGCTGTGATTTTTGTTCTTATTGGTTGTTGAGGTGGTTTTGTATTTATTGTAATGTCATGATTTTAAAAGTAAGTTCAAATGTTGCCTTTAATACCCACTCTGTTTTAGTATGAACAAAAATTGGAGGAAAATAGTTTCAGATTAAATACCATGCACTTTAGTATAAAGCTTAGCTGTATTGTTTTTAACAGACTGTCACTAATAAAGGAAATACATTGTTTTTATTAAGTGACACTTTATATATTGTATATTTTCTAAACTCCTTAAATATTGGTAAGTATGCATGTGCTAGTTCATATTAAACATGTTTTAAATTTGCAATTTACCACCTACTACAACAAAGAGAAGCCTTTTTTGTTTACTCTCCTGTATAATAAAAACCTAGTATGCAAATCAATCTAACCATGGAATGACCTGTGGAACCACTGGTCGCTATGATGCGCACTGACCATCAGGGGGCAGACACTCAACACAGGAGCTGCCCTCAGCCTGCAGGCCCCAGGCCAGCTAAAGTGATGCCAGCAGGCGTGTCCCCCCCTCCCCCCCCCTTGATCTCCCTGCTGGTTGCCCCACAGAGGGAGGCAACTGGCCGCAGTGGGGGGGTGGGCAGCAAGTGGGCTGCACCAGGCCAACCAAGATCAGTGCCAGTGGGGAACTCCCCCACCCCCACCCCCAATTGCCTCGCCAGTTGCCCTGCAGATTGGCCCTGATCACTGGCCAGGCCTAGAAACCTACCCATGCATGAATTTTGTGCACTAGACCTCTAGTTTAATAAATAAAATACTATTCTAATTAATCAATTTTTGCTGTTTTCTGCAAGTAATGACAAAGATATTGGGCTTTTTATTTTTTTTGTTAACTTTTCACCTAAAGATATTTTTCCATTGATCTTAAGAGAAAGTAGACGGGAGAGGATAGACACAGAGAGAGAAACATCAATGTGAGAGAGACATCAATTGGTTGCCTCCCAAATATGCCCTGACCAGGGCCAGGGATTAAGCCTGCAACTGAGGTCTGTGCCCTTGAACACTTCTGTAATTGACTCTGTCTATAGCAAACCTGAGACCTTTCAGTCTGTGGGCTGATACTCTATCCACAGAGCCAAACTGAGTAGGGTGACATTTTGGCTTTTTAGAGTCTTTTTACAATATAGCCGAAGAACCAGATTATTATTAATATAAAAGTAAGGAACTTGCTATGGTACTTTATATCTCTTAGGAAACTCCATAAGGTGTAAATTTGATCTACTTGCTGGAGTCATTAAGCTTTATTTTGAAGTAATGCAAAAATGTGTGATTGTGTAGATTGGCCTGTTCTACCTTCAAGAGTTGTTGCTTTGGTCAATATATTTTCTGCAGTCATTGCTGCATATGAATAAAATTTAGCAAAGGAAAATTGATTCCCTTGACATCAACTTTTCTTTCTCTCTAAACTTACCCTTAAACACATTTACAATGGGAGTAATTGCTTTTAATAATGAGAGTTACCCCTCTAATCACCTATTATACACCTAACAAGTGATTTCAATAAAGAATCACAAAACCGAGGTTAAAATAGGAATGGTAGAGGAAGGTAAAGAATTTCAGATGTAGACTAAGAAGGTGTATGGTGTGTGGTTATATTTTGAAGGTGCACCAATCTCTGTGCACACTCCATCAAGTGTGTTAGTAGTCATGCTTCAGCCAGGGTTATGGCACAGTGACATATTTTAAAGCCATATTTAGATGTTGAAGTTGGGCTTACACACGTCAAAATCTGAATTTGTTTCCTTAATATCATGTTTGCACTCAAAAATGAATTAGGCCAACTTCCATTGCTGAAATTCTATTTCCCAGCGTGAATAATGTGGGAAATCCTTGAGTAAAGCATTTGTCTTACAACTGTCATGATGGACAAACAGATTTTAAATATTCAGGTATATTAGGCAAGAGACTTATTGAAGTATTACCAAAAATATATTTGGCTCATTAGTTGGCTCATGTGAAAGAATAATCTTTCTTCCATTTGGTGGTTTTTTTTAATAGAAAGTAAAATTTAAATGAGCTGAACAGTTTCAGGCAAAACTGTCAGTTTGGTTTTCAACTCTTAGACTGCACCTGGGGGACTTTTGAAAACAATGTTAATCATAATTTCCTTAAAAGTTCTAATTAGTTCAGTTCAATAAGGAAGGGCTATGTCTTATTTTGTGGGACACTTCTGTCATTGACTCTGTCTATAGCAAACTAGTAGTTGACAACTTTTGGCTACATTTCAGGCTCAGAGTTGCAGAGAAGACTGACCTCAGAGGCAGTCATTTATAGCTCACATGGAAGCCTTCACCCTTGTCACCTTTTCCAGTTGCTCCTGTTACTTCACATTTCACTTCTTTACTACTTGCGGGCTCATACATCCCCAGAGAGAACTACCACGGCTTAACAATGTAGGGTTTCTAGAATGGATCCAACATTGAAGCATCTTAATCCTGCAAAATATGAGCATATTCTCCTCAATTTCAGTTGCCCTATCAGGCTGTAGGTGAGGGATCAAGCTGTGGAGGCATTTGTATGCTATTAAGGCTCTGCATACCATTAAGGACTAGTATCACAGGCTGATATCAAAGTTGCTAATATATGACCTTGCCTAGGTTTGAACTTTGAATCCTGACTCCTGAGAGCACTGATGGGAAGGTGCAGTTAAAATAGTGTCAAAGATTGGAAATCTATGTGTGAGCTAAGTTCCACCTGTTCACTTATTGGCAAATGCAATATGCATGCATGTTGCCTCAGATCACCTCTGCAAATCTTGCTGGACCAGGAGCTGGGAACTGTTGTTGAATACCATGTGCAATCTGATTTGTTACATAGTTGCGTGAAGTTGAGTTTCATTGCCCATGGATATCTGACCTGAAAATTGATGACCAGTGCATACAGTTATGGGGTCGTCCCAATGTACAGAGCTAGCTTTGTAGTGATGGGTTTATGGTTGGTGGTTTTGACCTGCAATAATCAATTCGGTGCAGGTAAAGGTAGAGAGCAATGTCCATTTTTTTAAGTGCATGTGCCTATGCTAAGAGTGTAACCTATAGAGTTATAGAAGTTTCCCTTCTTATTTGTAGATATAATACTTTGCCAAGCAGAAGAACCTTGAAAAATTCAAGATTAGTGAGCAAGAAGGATGACGTACATGTCTGCATCATGTGTTTACGTGCCATCATGAATTATCAGGTATGTTTGTGTTTCTGATCCTTGAAAATATCTGAATTTGTCAAACTCCAAACTTATCTTTTTTGGTTTCCTTGTATTATTTCTGTTTGAAGTAAATATCAGGATTAAATGGGATTCTATTGAAAAAGAAAGATCTGCTTTTTCTTTTCTTTTTTTAAATATATTTTATTGATTTTTTTACAGAGAGGAAGGGAGAGAGAGAGAGAGTTAGAAACATCGATGAGAGAGAGACAATGGTCAGCTGCCTCCTGCACGCCCCCCACTAGAGATGTGCCCGCCACCAAGGTACATGCCCTTGACCGGAATCGAACCTGGGACCCTTCAGTCCGTAGGCCGATGCTCTATCTACTGAGCCAAACGGGTCTCTGCTCTTTTCTTTTTAAAAAAATATATTTTATTGATTTTTTACAAAGAGGAAGGGAGAGAGAGAGAGCTAGAAACATTGATGAGAGAGAAACATCAATCAGCTGCCTCTTGCACCGCCCCCCCCCCCCCATTGGGGATGTGCCTGCAACCAAGGAACATGCCCTTGACTGGAATCGAACATGGGACCTTTCAGTCCGCAGGCCGATGCTCTATCCATTGAGCCAAACCGGTTTCGGTGGTCTGCTTTTTCTAATGCACAATATTTAATTTATTGCCTTGATATTTTGATTAGCATTTATCACGTATTTAAAGGGAAGATGTTTTTCTCCTACAGTGATAAACTTGTCTAGATTACTTGATAAACCTTTGCGACCATTTCAGACAGGGCAGTAATGGGACAACTTTAGAACATTAGGAATGAGTAGACTTAACACTGCGTTGGTCATTGGTTCTCAAAGTGTTCTGTGGTGAACAGGCAAAAAGTGACAATTACTTGTCTGCTGGACCCAGTGGGTCCTAGTATCTGTAAGAAGCACCCAGAGGATTTTTGTTACAATTTATTTGGGTTCCTTCTTCAGGTGATTTGATGTAGGTTATCTCCCCTATGAGAAACTTTGGGAGAGAGAGCATTGTGTGGGGGTTGGCTTAATCCTAACAGGGAAGTGGAAGTTAGAGCCTGGAATATGTAGGGTAGACGGACATGGTCAAAGAAAGGTATAGTTAGATCAGCTAACCAGAGTGAGAATTAGAAAAACAAAATTCATATATAAAAATAGGATTTGATTTCCATTTATAAGGATGCTGCAGGTGGGTTGAAGAAGAAATGGGAAATAAATACCACGTAGGGGGTCAGTAATTGAGTTCAAACCAAGCCCAACGTAATGGTGCTGAATTGAATTAAAAAGGAGAACATGCATTTATTATTTCTTTTAGTCAATATGTTTTTAGCATTGTCAGATCCTGTTCTAAGCACAGGTGATACTGCACAGCATTAAATAAATAAGTGTCCTAGGGAGCTAACTTTCTAGTGAGAAAGATAGATGATAAATAGTTAAACTAGTATATAGTTTTCAGACATGGTTGCTGATGAAATGAAAACTAGTATTTATAAGAACTTTTACTGTTTTTAAATCTATTAATTAATGTAAGACTCATTACAGTGCTGTGAAGTCTCAGGACTATTACTTTGCTCATTTTATTAATGAGGAAACTGAGCAATAAGACAAAGAAGTAATTTGCTCAATATTATTTATATGGCTAATAAATGCTGGAGTCAGATTCGAACCCATGAAGACTGTCTCCAGAGATGTATTACTAGGTGCTACGAAGAAATAATCAGGAAATAGGAATAGGAAGTGATGGAAATATGTGTTTAATTTTAAATAGGCCAGCCAGGAAAGTGTCACCACGATAACATTTAGGAACAACTTACACGAGGGAGCAGGCTAAGGAATATGATAGAAAGTGGATTCCAGGCAGAGAGAAGAGTGAGGGCAAAGGCCCTGAGACAGGAATAAGTCTGATGTGATCAAGGTACAGAAAGGAGGGCAGGTTAGAAGGGCCAGAGTGAGTAAGAGGGAAAGGTGTAGAAGATGACATCTGAAGCTAACAGGGCTTCCTAATTGTGTGGGGCTTTGTAAGCCAGTCAGAAGACATTAGTTTCACTATGAATGAAAAGCTATTAAAAGGTTCTGAGGAAAAGAGTGAATTAATCTGACACTTAAATTTAATATGTCCACTCTGTTTTTTATGTTTAGGATTAACCTTGAGGGGCAAAGACTAAAGCAGGTAGACCATTAAGGAGGTATTGCATTAATTTAAGTAAGTGTTGATGGTATTATGGACCAGGATTGTAGGAGTAGAGATGGTGAGAGGTGGCTAGATTCTGGTTTGATTTTGTTGGTAAGGACAATAGTATTGCATATGTGGGGAGGAATGAAGGGTGGCTCCAAGGTGTTTGTCCTGGGCACCTATTAGATGGAGTTGCTATCTACTAAGATGGGGAAGGCTGCAAGATGAGCAGATTTGAAACTCATGATTAGGTGTTCTTTTTGGAGGATGTTACATTTGAAGTGTTCATGAATATCCAAGTAGAGAACTTTAGTAGGTGGTTAGATATGCTATCTGAAGTTCAAAGCAGAGGTCTGTCTAGAAAGACAAATTTGGGAGTTAATAGATGGTATATGGATGAGGTAAACAGATACACAGAGAAGCAAAGAGGTCCTGAATAATCATGGAGCATTCTGTTTAAATATCAGAGAGATGAGGAAAAACTAGCTAGAGAGACTGATAAGTAGTCAGGGAGGTAGATGCCAAGCGCAGGAAATGTTTCAAGGTATAATGCTCAGCTGTGTCCAGTGCTGTACTAATTCATGTAAGATGAGGAGTGAGAGAGTAGGCCATTGGTGATCTTGGTACGAACAGTTTCATGGAGTGGTGGTGGTGATATGCTTGATTGGAGGGATTTCAGGAGAGAACAGAGGAGATGAATGGGAGTCTGAGTGCTGGAGTTTTGCTGTAAAGGATAGCAGAGACACGAGGCAGTAGCTGGAGAGTGTAGGGTCAAGAGAGATTTGGTTGTTGTTACTTAGGGTAAGATCATTTGCATCATGATTTTATGCTAATGGCAATGAATTAGAGAGGGAAAATAATGGTGGGGTTTCAGGAAATTGCTGGAGTATATTCACCTGAGCAGAAAGGACTCAAAGGACTTCTTCCTGAGGAAGAAGTGAGGAAGTAATCCGAAGATCTATGTGGGGAGGATTCATGTGATGGAAGCTTTTGGAAACTTTTTCTGCTAATACTTTTTCAGTGTCACTTGGAATAAAGTCATAAGCTAGGAGTTGAGTTTGGAGGAAAAGGAATAATTCCTCAACTCAGCAGAATCAAGAATGATTCTTGAGCCTGTTATTGAGCTTGCTTCATTTTGTAGAAGGATGAGGTACACAAGTTTTGCTAGGGATTTTGTCCTGTTCGCCATGGCACAGAGAAGCGGGTAGATGCAGTGGTTATTAATCCTGGCTGAGCAATGGAGTCCTTCTGAGAGCTTCAAAAAATTCAGATGCCAGGGTCCTGTCCTTGAGACTCATTGGTTTATTTTGTTTACTCTTTTAGGTGATTTTAATGAGCAGCCAGGATTGAGAGTCAATGGGCTGGCGCTTTATTACCATTTTACTAAAGAGGATCATATAGTTTATTCATAAAGTATGGAAATAAGGCCCCTTTGATAGTAACATTATTCTTGAACTTTTTCCTGGAAATATGTTCAGACACTGATTACCAAAGTCATAAATGCATTTAAAGATGGCAGAAATTACATTAGGTAGAAACTTTATAGGGTTGTTTCTATCAACATTGACAGCCTCGAGGTTAACTCCTAATACCTTATTTTTTTTCCACCTTAATTTTAGTATGGTTTCAACATGGTCATGTCTCATCCACATGCTGTCAACGAGATTGCACTAAGCTTGAACAACAAGAATCCAAGGTAAGCTTGATTTGTAATGTACAAGTTTAAACCCAGCTAGGGAAAGCAGAGAGCTAGTCAACACTTAACTAAGTTATAGTTTGAAAACTTGCAAGTGTGACTCTTTGAAATAAGATTGCCAGTAGACTCCTTGCTATGTAGACCAGCTGAGTGAGATTCTTACATGTGGCAGAGTTGAGCAACTGGTGACAATTCCAGCCCTTCTCTCTTCTCTTTAAGCTTCTATTCCTTTTGGAACCTAGTTCTCAGCATCCTTGCAAATTTAGCAAAATTTGGTGGAGAGCATGAAGTTGCCAGTCCTCATATAGACTTACCAGGTATTGCCAAAAGCTAACTAGAACCATGATCCTTTATCCACACTTCACTTGCAATATTTAGGTCTGTAGCTTTTATTACCAAAAGACACAAACAAAACAATAATTGTGCCTACAGATTTCACTTTTTGTTTTGTTTTGTTAATCCTCACCTGAGAATATTTTTTCCATTGATTTTTAGAGAGAGGGAGGGAAAAGGGAGTAGGAGAGAGAGAGAGAGAGAGAGAGAGAGAGAGAGAGAGAGAGAGAGAG
>JAAGEH010000393.1:32427507-32483966 GCA_011751065.1 Lasiurus cinereus | reverse complement strand
GAGAGAGAGAGAGAGAGAGAGAGAGAGAGAGAGAGAGAGAGAGAGAGAGAACATAGATGTGAGACACATTAATTGGTTGTCTCCTACACCCATCTTAACTGGGGCCAAGGGGTCAAACTTGCAGACCAGGCACGTGCCCTTGATGAGAAATCGAACCCACAACCCTGCCCTGTGGGAACCATACCAGCCAGGGCCAGATTTCACTTTATATTCACTTTCCTATAAAGGCCAGTACTCCATATTATTCACATCACAGATTACTTCTGGAAGCCTGCCTTCATCAGTTTATTTTAGTTATTCTAATATGTTTTACATTCAAAGGCACTCTGCATTTGAAATGTGTTGTTCCCCTTTATCAAACACTTCTGTGTAGAATACCTGTCTGAAAACTGTTAATTCAAATAAAGAAATCTGGTTATAAATTAGATCCTATCTGATCTGGAATGCAATGCAAAGCACAAGTCCTATTTTGATATTATGGCTTCAAACTTCGCCATATTAAAGCTTTTGCAACTTAAAGATTGCTTCCTTAGTTTACAGGAATCCCAAGAAGTCATGCTTCTGTGTCCCTGTCTGTCCCCACGGGAAGTCACTATTCATCTTCCTTAAGATAACTGATTCTGTGGGTTATCAAAATGGTCTTTGTTTAGAGGTCAGTAATAGATTTTATTCCAGAAAATGGTGCAATACTGAAGTCATCTTAAGATGAAGAAACAATGCTGTCCTTGACATTGTATTAAGAAACTTGGAATGTATGTCTAAGTTCTCCTAAAAATATTTCAGATAGAGTTTTATTTTCTTTCCTCGAGTCACAGAGAATATTCTCATAGTAGTAAAGCTGAAATCCAGATCCTTTCACACCTCCTGCAGAGGAAGAAGAAAGGGTAGAAACTTACATTGTAATAGGAGATTTTTATGGCTCCACGTGCAAATTAAATTAGCAGATGTGAAATGTAGGGCATTAATTTCAATCGATTTTGAACTTTCTTGACAAATGTTATGTCTCTGATTCTAAAACCAGAGACAATATTTAACAGTGGGTTGTTTTCCTGAATATCCCTAAGTTTCCTCTTGTCTTTAGCTCACTAATAAACCTTTTTCAATACCGAATCATCTGATGATGGGACTAAAAGATGAATATTTCCAAAATTAATTTTTATTAGTGAGTAATTTGTAACTTAGAAAGTGGGAAACATGCCTTCCAAATTTGCTACCCTAGATCAGGGGTTGGCAAATTCATTAGTCAACAGAGCGACGAACCACAGTTAGCCGACCACTGCCCTAGATAAATCACATATTATAGAGGTAGGTAAAGGTTTAAATATGTACATTAGTGTAAGTATACCTTAGTAAAAGTTTACAAAACATAAAAACATTTTATCATATTGATCTTGGATGCAAGGAACAGCTGATTCATCTTGTCACTTTCATTGACTTCTGGTTTTTCTTTTTCTTCTTGTTTTGACAGAACAAAAGCTCTTGTGTTAGAACTGTTGGCAGCCGTTTGTCTTGTCAGAGGCGGGCACGAAATCATTTTATCAGCATTTGACAACTTTAAGGAGGTAGGATACTTTTCAGTTTTAAAAAGAATCCTCACAGAAACATCTACATTTGAACATCTTTGAACAGAATAATCTTTTTATTCATTCTAGGGTGTAAGGGGTATAATAGTTACTTTTCTAAGACGTCAATGAGCAGGTAGTAATGAACTTAATCTAAATAGCTTAAGTGGAATGGTGTCTCATTTTCAAGAAAAGTTAAAAACCATTTTCCTTTGGAGAACATGGCATAGGCAATTTGAAAACAGATTTTGTTAAATGTATGTGGTTTTCATTATGGTTGATACTTGAGCATCCACTGTATAAATTTCATGAACTCATTCATCATAGTTCTTTTCTTCAAATCATATATGTTACTAAGGGCCCGGTGCACAAAATTTGTGCATGGGGTGGTGGGGTCCCTCAGCTCAGCCTGCTCCCTCTCACAGACTGGGAGCCTTCAGGGTATGTCCTACTGACAGCTTAGGCCCACTCCCCATAGGAAGCGCGCATAAGCCACAGTCTGGCCTTCCTCTGCGGGTGGTGACTGGGCTGATCAGGGAAAGGCGTCAGCCCCATCACCCTGCTGCTGCATCCATTGCCAGTCTCCGCAGCCACCAAGGTGTTTTCATCAACATGGAGTTCAGTCCCTTCACCATGAAAAAATGACAACTTCCTTTAGGCATTTTCAAGATGTGTCTTTGATAGGATATGACCTTCCTTCCTTCCTCCCTCCCTCCCACCCTCCCTCCCTTCTTTCCTTTCTTTCTCCTCACCTGAGGATATGTTTCCATTGATTTTTGGACAGTGTGGAAGAAAGAGAGGGGGAGAGACAGAGAGAAACATAAGTGTGAGAGGGACACTTTGATTGGTTGCCTCCTGCATGAGCCCTGACCTGGGTCCCAGCCAGGGAGGAGCCTGTAACCTAGGTACATGTTCTTGACCAGAATTGAACCCAGACCCTGCAGTCGGCAGGCGAGGCTCTCTTCACTGAGCCAAACCGGCTAGGGCAGGATGTGACATTTCTTAGCCCCTCCAGCAGCGGACCTTCATTTTTTTCTCCTGGAGTGTGGTGGAAAAATCCTAGATTGCCTTCTTGTATTCTTATTACCCAAGTTACTAAGAACACTACGAGTGGTGGTGTACAGGGAACTTAGCCAATGAGCGGTCAAAAAAGGTGTTTACACTCATACTGGTTTGGCTCGGCTTGCAGACAGGGGTCCCAGGTTTGATTACTGTTAAGGGCATGTACCTTGGTTGTGGGCACATCCCCAGTGGGGAGAGTGCAGAAGGCAGCTGATCGATTTTTCTCTCTCATGGATGTTTCTGATAGTCTATCCCTCTCCTCTCTTCTCTGTAAAAAATCAATAAAATATATATATTTATTTTTTTTTTAAAAAGAAAAGGTGTTTCCTCTGCAGCCCATGCGCAGAGGATCCCCTGTGTTGTGTCCACTGGGCTAGAGATGTATCCCCAGCTACTGGGGGCATGCCCGCAAGCCCTATGGCCCCATGTTTGTTGTGTCCACAAACTGGGAGGCTTGATTCCGCAGACATGGCACACAGCGGCTGCCAGGGGCATACCACCAAGCCCAGTGGCCTTGTGTTTGCTGTGTCCACTGCTTGCATTTGGCACCGCCAGCTGCTTGTCCCGGGACCCAGCCCACTTGATGTCCCTGGCTTTTCATTCCAGAACCTGGGCCACTTGGTGTGGGCTCACACACAAGCGGCCAAGGAGCGGAAGTTCCTGCTCCATTTCGCAGCCATTTGTGCTTGGCACCCCACAGCCACTTGTGCTTGGGCCCCCTGGCTGCTTGTGCTTGGTGCCCTGGTCGCTTGTCCCAGGACCCAACCTACTTGGTGCCCCCGGTGCCCATAGGCCACTTCTGGCCAGGGGCCACACGGGCCTACAGGCTCAGAATGGCCTGGGTCCCGAGGTTGTTCCCAGGACCTAGGCTGCTTGGCGCCTGCATATGCAAATTAACCTTCCATCTTTGTTTGGTCAATTTGCATACTACTAATTGGCTGGTGGGTATAGCGGAGGTACCGTCAATTTGCATCTTTCTCTTTTATTAGTGTATATCATTACTTTGCTGGGTACTATGAAAAACTTATCACATATTATATAGACACTGGTTTTAGTAGCTTGTAATTTAAACATGTGATCCTGTCCCAGGAAAACAATAAACCAATGGATATGCTTGGTTGACCATGGAAATTAAATGATGTCAAAGTAAGAAAAAATTATGTATAAATAATAGGACACCAAGGGTTCTGGGCCAAAGTATCAAAATCTCAAAACTGGAATAATAGCCAGTTTCCCTTAGTGGTGGTGTGCAGCATTACATGGCAAAGGAGAGTGCCTGTTGGGTCCCCTAGAATGTATCCCACATCTGAGGCTGCTTTAAGGGGAGACATTACAAAAGTACTTGAGAGCACTTGGAGCCCCAGGTTACCATGGGACTGTGAGCCAAGCCGCGCCTTTTCTGTCAATCCCATTTGATTCCAGGTGCTTTTGGATTAATACCCAGAAGCTAGATTACAGTCCAGATCTCTGGGGACTTCCATACTCTCTCCCATCTTTCCTGGATTTATTGAGGACCTACGATAGTCCAGGGGCTGTGCCTGGTACACACAGGAAATCACTGGATTCTGTACGAACATCTGTGAGACAAATGTATCTCCCCTGTTATAAGCGAATAAACTAAGATTACAAATGCATTGTTGGCCCCAGGTCACATAGCCAGATGAGGGACAGAACCAGGATCAGGGTTTGGTGTGTTTATTTTGAACTTCCTTTCAGGTGATATTTGGGCCCAGTTCTGTATGGATCTCCTGAGGGAAATGCTGAGTTAGACAGGACCTTGGGGCCATTCCCTCCATCCTGCGTTCTTTGAACATATCACAGAGCAAGTCTTTTTCATATCAAAAGCATGTACTATTCAGTTATCAGTGAGCCTTCTTATAAAATGAACTATTTAACGAGCATCTGACTATACTGCAGGCCACATTATGTCCTAAAATTATGATGGTATATAATCAGTATTAATTAAATTCAGTAATTTATGAGGGGAATGTTAATTTTGCTTTTTCTTAGGTTAGCTAGAATGCCTTTCTTATGCATAGTAGGCACACAAATGCTTGCAGAATTGAGTTTTAGCTGTCAGGTATCAGAATCATATATGATGATTCAGGCATTTAGGATGTAGTGTATACCTAGATGTGAAAAAAAAAGTAATCCTATTCTAAATCTAATAACTGCTAGTCTCGATGAGAACTAATTAATTTTGACTTTGAAATTTTAGAGTTTTAACTAAAATTTGCCTCTTTTTTGTAATTACTTATAAGTAATGGTGGGTGTTTTAACATCTGATTCTCCTTGGGCAGGCATTTGCATCTGCAAGAAGCCATGCCATGTGGGAGAAGGAACAAGGACAGAGCTGGCTCTGTGTGCGCTCTTGGCCTGCATTAACCTCAAGCCATGGTGTGCATGTGGCCAGACCAAGCAAAGGGATTATTCTCCTAGCCATGAATGAGGACAGGGAGCCTGTCCCTGAGAAACTTCCTTCTTATGGATAGGTCGCAAGAGCATCATCCTATTTACCTTTTCAGTGTTAGTGTAAAAACTGTTTTTGTACTGATCTTTATTTTTTTTTTTAATGTAATACCACTCACAGCCCAGTCTTTCAAATCTCTGGCTGTTTTTGTTTTGTTTTATTCCCATCTTTATGTGAGTGGATCTTTTTTCCCCTTACACATCATAGTGAAGGGTGTATTCTGTAATCTTTTTAGCCAAAATGTCATTGGAATCTTCTGGGATTAGGGTAGTTTGGGAGCCAGCTGTTCCTGATTAGGAAAAATTGTCCTAGGATCTCAGACGCCTGTGTAACTAGGGTTTTCGTCAGTGAGTAATACCTATGGAGCTGCCTCTGGCAGAGACAGCACCATGCCAGGTACCAGGAGACCAGGGATCGGGCCAAAGAAGTCTTTGCCCTCAGGAAGATGATTTTGTTGGGATTCCATTCATTTCCTTTAGAGGGATAATCCCTGTTTTTACAGTGGGGAATGGGGTATAAAGTAGTTTGCATTAGAGTAACCAGACCTTTGCACAGAGCACAGCCTAGCATAGTGCTGAGACATGGCACCAGATGCTAAAGGAAAATTTAAAGGCCACACATTGTATGTATATAGCAGGATTCCATCCCCCCTTCCTCTATTTCTTGAGCAAATTCATTCTGTCCTAGTTGTTACTCCTTAATTCAAATGTAAATTGAAGAAAATATCTTTTACCTCTTGATAGGCTTTTATGTAGGGGGATACACCATTCCCTCATATTTCAATTAAACAGAATACCAGCAAGTTTTTTTTTGTGTGTTTTTTTTTCCCAAAGAATTGTGCTCATGTTTTATGATAATCTGAAATACATGTTTTAGGAAAATAGGACACACTTCCAATTGAATGATATCTGATGGGGATAAGAATATGAAACTACATTTTGGTAAGTGTGGGGGTTGGGGCCTATGCCTGAGCACCTCAATTAAGCACCTCAATTATCCTATCTAATAAAAGAGTAATATGCAAATTGACCATCACTCTAACACACAAGATGGCTGCACCCATGTGGACACAAGATAGCCTGCAGGGGAGGGCAGTTTGGGGTGACTGGGCCAGCAGGGGAGGGCAGTTGGGGGAAAACAGGCCAGCAGTTAGGGGTGATAAGGCGGGCAGAGGAGTGCAGTTGGGAGGGACCAGACATGTAGGGGAGGGCAGTTGGGACCAACAGGTGAGGGCAGTTGGGAGGGAAAGGCCTGCAGGGGAGGGCAGTGAGAGGGGACCAGGCCTGCAGGGGAGGGCAGTTGGGAGGTACCAGGCCAGCAGGGGAGGGAAGTTGGGAGGGAGCAGGCCTGCAAGGAAGGGCAGTTGGAGGGAACAGGTCTGCTGAGGAGGACAGTTGGGGGGATAAAGCCTGCAGTGGGGGGCAATTATGGGGGACAAAGCCTGCAGGGGAGGGCAACTGGGGAGAACCAGTCCAGCAGGGGAGGGCATTTAGGAGTGACCAAGCCAGCAGGGGAGGGCTGTTCGGGGGTCCAAGCCTGCAGGAGAAGGCAGTTGGGGGGGAGCAAGGCCTGCAGGAGATGGCAGTTGGGGGGCACCAAGCCTGCAGAGGAGTGCAGTTGGGGCAATCAGGCCTGCAGAGAGGACAGTTAGGGGCAATCAGGCTGGCGGGGGAGCAGTTAGGCATCAATCAGGCTGGCAGAGGAGTGGTTAGGGGATGATCAGGCTGGCAGGTAGAAGCTGTTAGGGGCAATCAGACAGGCAGGCAGGCGAGCAGTTGGGAGCCAGCAGTCCTGGATTGTGTGAGGGATGTCTGACTTTCTATGCTCTAGGCCTCTAGTATGATGATAAATGAGTTGTGATTACATAGATTCAGATGGCAGACTTGTACTAAACATGGTTTGTGACATACCTGACCATGTGAGTGTAACAAGTAGATGAAAACAAAATTGTTGTCAGCTGTTATTTCTCCATGAATTGTTTTTCAAATGGAATTAATGCATCTGGTTTTGGTGTTGACACATCTCCTTATGAAAATGTATGGTCCTGAATTGAGGACCAGGGTGAGAACAAGGAGTCATGTTTGTTCTTTAGCCACATGGAAAACATATCACCATCTTCCCTAAAAGGATACTTTCTTACCTGCATGGCAATGTATATTTTTGAGCGTTTGGCCTGGCAGGTAGAGAAAAAAGACATTTGGAAGGTAAGGTCATTCTTTTGGTATTTGCATTAGTTCAGGGTCTTGTCTGCAAGAAGGAGAAACTGACTCTACCGTACAGAGGAAAGGGTTGGTTGGAGGATGTGGAGAAACAGGCCTGGAAAATGGGCAGGTACTCCTCTGATGTGGCTGAACTCCCATGCTGTGCCTTAATGTCCAGCCACCACAAAATTATTTGAGGTCCTGGTCATGCTTTCTCTACTCTCTCAAATGGTATGGGTCATGAAACTGTACTTACTGGTTAAGGACATCAACTGGAGAGTTGTAAACACCATATTTAATCCAATTTCCTTAGGAACCTTCTATCTAGACCTTGATTTCCTCAATTTTCTTGGTCTTCCTATTTTTTTCTATTATATCCTTTGATATATCTAAGAAATTGCCTCTGGCCAAAAAACACACACCAAAACAAACAAACAAATAAACAAACAAAAAAACCCACTAAAAAAACTCTCATTTGAAATCAGAGAGGAAAAGTCCTAAGGTCCCATATACTCGGCAACAGAATAGCCTCCTATGACAGTAATGATAGCCTCTGAGGGCTCTGACCTACCAGCTCCCCCAGGCTATTGGGACGTGCACCTGGAATTCATCAGGATTCCAGATCGATTATAACTGTGTTCTCATCTGCTTCCAACATTACAGCATCTGGCTCTCACGAGTCAGTTGAGGCCGGAGTTTGGATATTAAAGGCCCAGCTCCTTGCCCCTCTGACCTTCCAGTATCAACGGATGGAGCCCTGTGAAGTGAGTCACTCAAGGCCACCAACACTCTTGTACATGGCCCTCTTGGCAGCAGCCATTATTATTTTCGCCTCTTGCTAGAAGGCTTCCTCAGAAAGCTGATGTGGTTTAGCTACTGGGCATCTGAAAGCACATTATTAAGTTGATTTAAGAAAGCCTGTCAGGTTTTATTTACAATGGACCAAATTGGGCAGGAAGGAGAGCAGACATTTTGGTGCCCTTCCAGCATCCCTCTGAGTTTCATCCCAGCTAATCTAACCTCTTGAATATTTGCGGGTGTAGTGTTATAAATCCAGCACAAGACCAGCCGGATAATTCCTTCAGTGGTAAAATTTTCAACCACTGGAGGGAAGGGACCTTTTTCTTTCAGTGTTTAATTGAGCAATGTATTCTCTTAATCTCAAACTAGGGAGCTACCGTTGTAGAGCATGTATTTATTTCACTGTATCAGGCCAGAATTAGATTAAATTAATTTACTGACGCTCTTCACTAGCCAGTCCGTCTTCCTAGGATCAGGAAGCAAAGTCACAGTAATGATTGTTTGGACTGTTTATTAACTATTACTGTTATTGCTTGTGCATAATAAATCACTCCAAAATTAGTTTTATTAGGCTCCGAGATTCTGTGGGTCAGCAAGTCAAGCGGGGCATGGCAGGGATGATGGTCCCTGCTCCGTCACCTCTAGGACCTCATCCCAGACGATCTGATTGTCTGGAGAGAGGAATTCATTTGAAGGTGACTTCACTCATCTGTCTAGTTTCTGGGCTGTTATGACTCAAAGGCTGAACCCAGTGGTGAATAGAGTCTATCAGCCACAATGTCTCCACGTAGAACTCCACGTGGCTGCAGCTTCTCATAGATCACAGCTGGCTCTCTGGAAGGAGTAAACAAGGTAGCGCATCGGGAGAGCAGACATTTAAAGGGACAGAAGTTGAAACATCTTCTGAATCAGTCTCAGGAGACATCAGTGTCACTTACGCTGCAATCTATTGCTTACAGGTGAAACACTAAGGTGAACCCAGATGCAAAGGGGAAGGTAATGACTTCTTAATTGTAGAGTGTGAGGGTCACAGTGCAGAAGAACATGGGTGGGAGAGACTGCTGTAGTTATTTTTTCGAAAATACAATTCACCTCAATAACTTCTAAGAACATTTTTTTTTTATTGATTTCAAAGAAAGAGAGGGAGAGGGGGAGGAAAGAGAGAAACTTTTGTTTCTTGTTCCATTTACTTATGCATTCATTGGTTGATTCTTGTATGTTGCTGGATTGGGGATCGAACCTGCAACATTGGTGTATCAAGACACTGCTCTAACCAAATGAGCTTCCCAGCCAGGGCACCTCAATAACTTTTTGAGAAACACTAATATATCTCTACTTGTTCCTCTTCTATTTTCTCTCTTTTCTTCACTCAACCCAATACTTGGCTTTATACCAGTAAACTTGTTCATTAGAGGTAGAAAGGCTACTCCTTCCTTCAAGCCAATGTCCTAAGGGCAGACTATTTTAACAGCTTTTCTAGAGAAGAAAGGAGCTATTTACATAGGATTTCTGAGCTCCTGGTAATGAACTAGTTATTTCTTTGGCATCTATGTCTTTTTTATCATCTAGTAAGGAAGTCAAGGCTGCTAATCATTAAGGGATGAGTCATGCACTCTTACTGGAAAAATTTTTATGAGTATCTAAATTCCGCTGTGTGTCTAAAACACTGATAAACACTGGAAAGAAGAAAATGAGTAAGACATAGGTCCTACTTTAAGAAAGAGCATTCCAGTCTAGGTAAGGAAATGTAGATATTTTACCTGTTATACTACTAGGCTCTATAAAGATAAATGCCAGTGCCTTGCAAAGGAACAGCTAACTAAGAGGAAGCAGAGGAAGGAGGGCAGATGAGATAGGAGCTCTCAAAGGACGCTTTCTATTGGAATGTGTGCCTGAGCTGAGTTTAGGATGGAGAAAGTATATTAATTCTTAGTCATTGCTGTAATAAGTTGCCACAAACTTAGTGGCTTAAAACAACACAGATTTATTACTTTACAGGTGTGTTGGTCAGACATAAATAAATATGGTCAACAGGGTGGCATTCTTCTGGAAATCCAACTCCTTGCCTTTCACTTTCTAGAAGGTGCTAGCATTTTTGGCTTGTGGCCCCTTCTCTGGCCCCGATTCTCTGGGCACCTTCCCTTGATAGCCATGGATATTACATTGGGCCCACCTAGATAATCCAAGATAACCTCCCCATCTCAGGATCCTTAACTTAATCATATCTGAGAAATCCCTTTTATATGTCAGGTAAAGATGTCATTTTATACAAAGAAGTTAGGAAACTTAATAAAGCTTCAAGGACTTTCGTTCACCTTGAATCTTCAGTCTTAAAAAGGTGAGACAGTGCCCTGGGTGGTCTTAGTGTGTGATTAAAGCATTGGCCCATGCACCACAGGATTGCCAGTTTGATTACCATTTAAGGGCATGGACCTGGGTTGCAAATTAGATTCCTGGCCCTAGCTGGGGTGTATTGGGGTGCACGTAGGAGGCAACCAATCAATGTATCTCCCTCTCATTGATGTTTCTCTTTCCCTCTCCCTCCCTCCTTTCCACTCTCTCTGAAAAGTAATGGGGAAAAAAAAATTGGGTGGAGGAGGAATCCAAGATGGCGGCATAGGTAAACACCTACACTGCTGCCTCGCACAACAATTTCAAAACTACAACTAAAAGAACGGACATCTTCCAGAACCACAGGAAAGCTGGCGGAGTGTAAGTTCTACAGCTAGAAGGAAAGAGAGGGGCTCACGGAGACCCAGAGGAGCTGCAAAAAGCCGAGGTACTGAGACGCGCGTGCTGAGAGAGCGGGTGCCGGAGTACCTGGCTGGCTTTCTCTGGCGGGAGGGAAACGGAGACTCTCAAAGGCATTGAAACCCTTATTTTATGACACTAAACCCCAGATCCAGCGAAACTCATACGGGGGGAGTTTGGACTGTAAAAGGGGAGAAGTGCACGGAAAATTAGGGGAGTCCCAGAAGATCAGGTCTGGTCTCGCACGTGGACGGTGCTGCGCACAGGACAGATTGCTGATTGTGCCGCAGGCTTTCGCGAGTGGGCGGGAGACAGACCCTCCGAACTGTGCCACTTCTGAGTCCACTAAGCCCCTGTTTTGGGCGAAACCCTGGGGACCTAGACTCGTGTGGTCCTAGTGCTCAGGGGAGCTGGAAAGGCAGTGGTTAGAGGCACTGCGGGTGCGCGTGCGCACAAGGACTGCTCCAGGGATTACCCAGTCACGTGAGACTCAGGGGCTGTGGAGGGCGGGGCCGACTGGAAGGCAAGGCGGTCCCTTAAGCCCTGAGACTCCACCCATCCCAAGCTCAACAGAGGCTTCTTCGGTTTTGCGTCTGGTATCATAAGGCTGAATTCAACACAGAAGTTTCCCCGGCATAGTGAAAATGCCGAAACAAGGGAAGGGATCACAAACAAAAGAAATGGAGAAAAAAAAACCGACTGGATATAGAGTTCAAAACCATGCTTGTAAGGTTTTTCAAGAATATGCTAGAAAAATTGGATAAATTTAGTGAGACCCAAGAGGAGATGAAAAAGGACCAACTAGCGATACAAAAGAGCCAACTAGAGATGGAAAAGGTCCTACTAAAGATGATAAAGGACCAAATAGAAATTAAACATACACTGACTGAAATAAAAAGTATTATACAGAGTCCTAACAGCAGACTAGAGAAAGGCAAGAATCAAGTAAAAAATTTGAAATATAAAGAAGCAGACAACATTCAACTGGAAAAGCAAGAAGAGAAAAGAATCCAAAAATGTGAACATAATGTAAGGAGCCTCTGGGACAGCTTTCAGCGTACCAACATCAGAATTGTGGGGGTGCCAGAAGAAGAGAGAGAGCAAGATACTGAAAACCTGTTTAAAGAAATAATGACTGAAAACTTCCCACATCTGGTAAAAGAAATAGACTTACAAGTCCAGGAAGCACACAGAACCCCAAAGAAAAGGAATCCAAAGAGGACTACACCTAGACACATCATAATTAAAATGCCAAGAGCAAAAGAGAAAGAGAGAATATTAAAAGCAGCAAGAGAAAAACAGTTTATTACCTACAAGGGAGCACCCATACGACTGTCAGCTGATTTCTCAACAGAAACGATGCAGGCCAGAAGGGAGTGGCAAGAAATATTCAACGTGATGAATAGCAAGAACCTACAACCAAGAATAATCTATCCAACAAAGCTAACATTCAGAATTGAAGGGCAGATAAAGAGCTTCACAGAGAAGAAAAAGCTAAAGGAGTTCATCAACTCCAAACCAGTATTATATGAAATGCTGAAAGGTACTCTTTGAGAAGAGGAAGAAGAAAAAGGTAAAAGCCAAAAAATTATGAACAACAAATACATATCTATCAACAAGTGAATCTAAAAATTAAGTGAATTAAAAATTTGATCAACAGAATAAACTGGTGAATATAATAGAATCAGGAGCACAGAAAGGGAGTGGACTGATAATTCTCAGGGGGGAAGGGGTGAGGGGTGTACAGGGAGAGACTGGACAAAAATCATACACCTATGGATGAGATCAATGGGAGGGAGCTAAGGCAGAGGGAGGGGTGGGAGCTGGGTGGAGGGGTGCTATGGAGGGGAAAAAAGAGAAACAAATGTAGTAATCTGAATAGTAAAGATTTAATTTAAAAAGAAATTGGGTGAAGATAACATAAATTAATAAATAGATAAATAAAAGGTCGGATAGGAATTTAGGGGCAGGTCAAGGGAAAACCTCATTGCTTATTCCAAAGTCTTCATTTGCCATGTAGCCTGAAGTTAGCAAGGAGCAGAGTAGAAAATGTGTTTCCCAATCTTCTCCTAGCATTAGCATCAGGACGAGGAAATGTTGTTATATTTTCTCCAAGTCAGTTGGCACTGAGCTCAGCATGAGGTCACTCTGACAGAACAGGGTGTGGTCAGGGTCTGAGATTTGTTTCAGAAATTTTGCCATTCATATTTCTCATTCCTTGGGCCTCTGCTTTCACTGACAGTCATCTGTTCCCTCAGCTGCTGTATTCATTCACTTCTAACATCTTCAGGACTTTCCTTTGATGGGCTGGGGGGAGCTCAAAAATACGGAAGAAAAAAGAAAGTGCAAGAGGACAGTGGTAGCTGGGACAGATGAGATTTTTGTGGTCACTAGCAAATGTTTGTAGAGATGCTCTGCTTTTCATCCTGACTTTAATCAGACCCTCCATTCTCTCTACAAGCTTCAAGGACTTTTTTCAGCATTAATCCTCATTTTCTGTTTATTCATAGCAGCCACTTAAAAAAATAGCACGCAGGGTGTTGCTTGCTTGTTATTTTTACTCGTGTAAAAATGCCATTTCTAAATTCTGTGCTCTTTGCCAACTGTAAGACAGTTGGTGTGTATTCCCTTATTTCATATTTTGGGAAGATAATGAAAGACCTCAAGGAAAAGCCATTGGTGCTGTGTGTCACTGTAGTACCTCATGGAATCTAAATTGGCTGGCGGAGGTCCCCAAACATGGAGCCTCCACTTGGGCATTGTTGCCCTGAAGGAAAGATGTTGCTGTGGTTGTAAGGTACATATCAGTTAAGGGTGCTGTGAGCGCTCACTGTGAGTTCATGAGGGCATTGGAGTCCGAACTCTTATAGCTGGGGCAGTATCCTCACCAACTCCAAAAACTGTTACAATAACAGGAGGTTTTCAGTGGTCATTCTGGAATTCAGGTCTGCAGAGTAATGTTAAAGGTCTATTTTAGGGTCACCTTGGTTTCTTTTTCCTTTATGAACTTCCTTCCTATTCTATTTCTCCCTCATGTCACGCTGACTTGAATAGTTAGGATCTTTTTAAAAAGTAACACATTGCAGACTGATCACGAGAATTCTCGCTTCATATTACATAGTGTTTTACAAAGCATCATACTTTAAAAAGGTATTAGCTTGTAAGAACATGTAATAAATAACTTCAAAATGCAATGGGTGTTTAATTCCTTCAACATTTATGTAAAACGTTTTTTGTACTCGTTCAGTAGACACTTATCTGGCCACTGTGTAAAGCTAGCAATACAACTACTGGTCCACAATGTGTTAAGTATACTTCAGTATTCCTTTTTTTTTAATTTAAATTCTCACGCAAGGATACAATTTTATTGATTTTAGAGAGTGAGGAAGTGGGGGAGGGGTGGAGAGAAACATCAATAGGTTGCTTCTGGTATATACCCTGTCTTGGAGGGATTGAACCCATGACCCTTTGGTGCACAGGATGACACTCCCCTCCATCCAAGCCACACCAGTCAGGGCTACTTTAGTTTTCTTATTCAGTTTTAAAGTAAAAATAGAAGTCATTGTTTTAAAACATTAAATAATTCTGGATTATAGGTTATGTTAGTGGTCATTGAGTTCAATGCTAAGCAGTGGCTAAGCTCCAGACCCAGGACTATAGTAACCATCCCATTAGATAAGCTTCTGGGTTCAAATAGAGCTGTTAAAATAGGAAAATGCTTAAGTTAGGTATGCTAACTAGGAAAAGAATAAGATAAATCATATATATGTCGTATACACACACATCCTATCTAATAAAAGAATGTGTAAATTGACCGTCACTCCAAGACAGAAGATGGCTACCCCCATGTGGACACAAATGGCCACCTCAAGATGGCCTGCAGGGGAGGGCAGTTGTGGGCAGTTAGGGGTGACTAGGCCAGGAGAGGAGGGCTGTTGGGAGTGACCAGGCCGGCAGATAAGGGCAGTTGGGGGAGATCAGGCCAGCAAGGGAGGGCAGTTGGGGGGGGACCCAGGCCTGCAGGGGAGGACAGTTGGGGGGGACCAGGCCTGCAGGGGAGGGCAATTGGGGGTGATGAGACCAGCAGGGAGGGCAGTTAGAGATGACCGAACTGGCAGAGGAAGGCAGTTGGGGGAGACCATGCCTACAGGGGAGGACAGTTGTGCGGGGACCCAGACATGGGGAGGTTAGTTGGGGGGATGAGGCCTGCAGGGGAGAGCTGTTGGGAGGGGAGGTTTGCAGGAGAGGGCAGTTAGTGGTGACCCAGCCAGCATGCAGGGGAGGGCAGTTAGTGGTGACCCAGCCAGCAAGGGAGGGCAGTTGGGAGTGACCAGGCCTTCAGGGGAGGGCAGTTAGGGGTGACCAGGCTGGCAGGGGAGGGCAGTTGGGGGCAATTGGGCCAGCCAGGGAGCAGTTAGGCATTGATCAGGCTGGCAGGGGAGTGGTTAGGGGGTGATCAGGCTGGCAGGCAGAAGTGGTTAGGGGCAATTAGGCAGAAGCAGTTGAGTGGTTGGGACCCAGCAGTTCTGGATTGTGAGAGGAATGTCCAACCACCCATGGGATTGGTCATAAACGGTGGTTGGACATCCCTCAAGGGGTCCCAGATTGGAGAGGGTGCAGTCTAGGTTGAGCGACATCTCCCCCTTCCCTGTACATGAATTTCATGCATCAGGCCTCTAGTATATAAAATGTGTGTATGTATGTATGTATTGTTACAACAAAAAGATGTACTTCTGCATAGTAACAGGACCTTCCTAAAGGGAAAGGTTTGGAATGGTGGGGTTGCTTCCATTTTTGTGTGTGTATTTACTTCTGTTGCTTGTAATGTTTGAGAAATAACAACATGCTTCACATAGCTAAATGTCCCTATTGTGTGGGGTAAGATTTTTCCTTCTACTCATGTTTCACATGACAAGCTTTCTCTTGTCTTCTCTAAAGATGCTCAGTTATCTTTCTGTACTATGTCTCCAAAAATAAGCGGTGTTCATAACCACTGTTTCTTCAGAGTTAAACAAAATCTAAGTTCTTTGGAACTTCTAAGGAGGGGTTGGCAAATATATTTCTTACCATGGAAAAAGTACTGTTCTAAGATCAGCACAATGTGACAGAAAATAAAAGATCTGACAAAACTTTAGTCCCACAAAAGTTTATATTGCCTTGAGAAAGATAGGGCTGGTTTAATAGATATTTAATTAAGGACCAAATGTCTGCTATGGTAACAAGAAGAAGACACTAACTCAAAACTATAAGAATTGGCCGAAACCAGTTTGGCTCAGTGGACTGTGCCACTGAGAGCGTTGGTCTGTGGACTGAAAGGTCCCAGGTTCAATTCCAGTCAAGGGCATGTACCTTGGTTGCGGGCACATCCCCAGTAGGGGGCGTGCAAGAGGCAGCTGATCGATATCTCTCTCTCATCGATGTTTCTAGCTCTCTATCCCTCTCCCTTCCTCTCTGTAAAAAATCAATAAAATATATTTTAAAAAAACACCTATAAGAATTGTACTTATATTTTAACTAGTAGCCTGATGAACGAAATTCATGCTTGGGAGAATCAAAGGTGGTGGCATAGGTAAACACCTACACTACTGCCTCGCACAACAATTTCAAAACTACAACTAAAAGTCAGAACGGACATCATCCAGAACCACAGTAAAGCTGGCTGAGTGGAAATTCTACAACTAGAGGGAAAGAGAGGGGCTCACAGAGACCCAGAGGAGCTGCAAAAAGCTGAGGTACGGAGACACGCGCGCATGGAGAGAGCGGGTGCCTGAGTACCTGGCTGGTTTTCACTGGCAGGAGGGAAACAGAGACTCTCAACGGCATTGAACCCCTTATCTTACGACACTAAACCCCAGATCCAGCCGATACTCATACGGGGGGAGTTTGGACTGTGAAAAGGGAGAGGTGCACAGAAATTTAGGGGAGCCGCAAAAGATCAGAGGTCCCATGGCGCTCACGGCACTGTGCAGAGGACAGATTGCTGATTGTGCCTCTGGCTTTTTCGAGTGGGCGGGAGACAGACCCTCCGAACTGTGCCACTTCTGACTCCATTAAGCCCCTGTTTCGGGTGAACTCTGGGGACCTAGACTCGTGTGGTCCTGGAGCGCAGGGGAGCCGGAGGGGCAGTGGTCTAGAGGCACTGCGGGTGTGCGCGCACAAGGACCGCTCCAGCAATTACCCAGTCACGTGAGAGTCAGGGGCTGTGGAGGGTGGGGCCAACTGGAAGGCAAGGTGGTCCCTTAAGCCCTGAGACTCCACCCATCCCAAGCTCAACAGAGAGGCTTCTGCGGAGTTGCAAGTCTGGTATCATAAGGCTGAATCCAACACAGAAGTTTCCCCGGCATAGTGAAAATGCCGAGACAAGGGAAGGGATCACAAACAAAAGAAATGGAGGAAAAGAAATGACTGGATATAGAGTTCAAAATCACGCTTATAAGGTTTTTCAAGAATATGCTAGAAAAGTTGGATAAAATTAGCGAGAGCCAAGAGGAGGTGAAAAAGGACCAACTAGAGATGCAAAAGAGCCAAGTAGAGATGGAAAAGGTCCAACTAGAGATGAAAAAGGATCAACTAGAAATTAAACATACACTGTCTGAAATAAAAAATATTATACAGAGTCCTAACAGCAGACTAGAGGAAGGCAAGAATCAAGTCAAAAATTTGAAATATAAAGAAGGAGAAAACATTCAACTGGAAAAGCAAGAAGAGAAAAGAATCCAAAAATGTGAAGATAATGTAAGGAGTCTCTGGGACAGCGTCAAGCATACCAACATCAGAATTGTGGGGGTGCCAGAAGGAGAGAGGGAGCAAGATACTGAAAACCTGTTTAAAGAAATAATGACTGAAAACTTCCCACATCTGGTAAAAGAAATAGACTTACAAGTCCAGGAAGCACACAGAACCCCATATAAAAGGAATCCAAAGAGGACTACACCAAGACACATCATAATTAAAATACCAAGAGCAAAAGACAAAGAATATTAAAAGCAGCAAGAGAAAAACAGTTCATTACCTACAAGGAAGCACCCATACGACTGTCAGCTGATTTCTCAACAGAAATGATGCAGGCCAGAAGGGAGTGGCAAGACATATTCAACGTGATGAATAGCAAGAACCTACAACCAAGAATAATCTATCCAGCAAAGCTATCATTCAGAATTGAAGGGTAGATAAAGTGCTTCACAGATAAGAAAAAGCTAAAGGAGTTCATCACCACCAAACCAGTATTATATGAAATGTTGAAAGGTACTCTTTTAGAAGAAAAAGGAAAAAGCCAAAAAATTATGAACAACAAATACAGTGGTACTTCGAGATACGAGTTTAATTCGTTCCGTAACCTTGAGGCTTGGGAAACTATGAGACGTTCAAGTCGCAGTAAACTGGTGGGTCATGTGTAGCCGGCCGATCCACGCGATTACTCGTATCTCAAATGTTGCTTGTATTTCAAAGCAAAAATCGATTGCTCAATGGCTTGTATCTCAAAAATCTCGTATGTTAGGGCACTCGTATCTCAAGGTACCACTGTACATATCTATCAACAAGTGAATCTAAAAATTAAGTGAATTAAAAATTTGATCAACAGAATGAACTGGTGAATATAATAGAATCAGGAGCGCAGAAAGGGAGTGGACTGATAATTCTCAGAGGAAAAGGGGTGAAGGGTGTACAGGGAAAGACTGGATAAAAATCATACACCTATGGATAAGGTCAATGGGAGGGAGGTAAGGGCAGAGGGAAGGGTGGGAGTTGGTTGGAGGTGTGCTATGGAGGGGAAAAAAGAGAAACAAATGTAATAATCTGAATAATAAAGAATTAAAAAAGAAAAAAGAAATTCATGCTTGGAGGGGAGGTTTCCTCAGCCCAGCCTGCACCCTCTCCAATCAGACATCCTCGCAATCTGGGACCGCTGCTTCTTGACCACTCACCTGCCTGCCTGATCACCCCTAACTGCCTCTGCCTGCCTACCTGATCACCCCTAACTGCACTCCCTTGCCAGCCTGATTGCCCCTTACTGCCCTCCCCTGCCAGCCTGATCTTGCCCCCAACTGCCCTCCCCTGCCAGCCAATTTGGTTCTGATTGGTAGGTTTCTATGCCAGTCAGCATCAAAAACTCCACCTCCTAGGCAGCCATTGGCTCCTTACAGTTCACCCAGATTTGGTTCTGATTGGTTGGTTTCTATGCCAGTCAGTGTCTCTGGGCCTATCTCCAGGCCTAATCGGAGAGGCAGGGCTAATCAGCAGCCCCCACAGAGGCCCAGAGAGAAACAGAGGTGCAGCTCTTGGTGAATCCCAGAGAGAGAGAGGCAACAGCTGATCAATGGCTGCCACAGAGGCTACAGATCAGATCCCGCCTCTCTCTTTGGGCCTCTCTCTGGGCCTGATCCACAGTTCCATTGGCCGTTGTGCTGGGTTGCCGTGGCTGCAGGACTGACTTCCAAAGTTTGGTCAAGCCTTCAGTCGGTTGTTATGGACCTGGGTTTTATATACTAGGTTTCTCTATTATAATTTAAAAGATTTAGGTGTTTTGCCAGTGAATATGCTTGTTGAGCTTGATTTCCTGTGTGAGTCAAGTTCAGATTTCCTTTGAATTTTAAATACTTGTAAAATGTAAGCACATTTTTATTTATTCAGGCTTGATAGCCAATACATAAGTGTTTTGCTTGGTTGGTTTATTTTAAACTAGAAAATAGTCATCTTCAGAAAGAACATGAGCAGAGCTCATGAATCTAATTTTATTTTATTTTATTTTAGATTTTAAGAATTAGCCAGTTACTTTGTTATGTCACGTGTACAAAATAGGCTTATACATTAATAGACACAGTAAAGGCCACTGTTGTTGTTTGCTGAGTGACAACAGCATAATGTATGTTACTTTAGTTTTGAGATCTACCCTCTGAATAAGGAAAGAGATTCAGAATAATTAGGCCTACTGACACATTAGTAAATGGAAACCTTGGGATTTTTACACAGATCCATCTAACTCCAAGGCTCCTAGTCAACCTTATATAACATGTTATCTATCACATACCAAACACTTTTTATACCTATTCATACACACCCTCAATTTTCTACTAAAAAACAGACCAATGGGAATAGTTATGAATTGGGTGGATTATTGGGATGTTTGAAGTTATTAGTAAAATTCATAACAAAACTGCACTGTTTGTTAAGGCCCAGAGAGAGAGGATAGGTCTTAAACAGAATTATAAAGGAAGGAGGAGACTTAACTTGGTTGGCAGAGGGAATTCTGTTTCAGAGCAGCATAAGTCAGAATAAATGTGCTGGTCAACAACAAAAAACATCTGTCGGGACCACTGTTATGAAGTAAAGCTGCTGAGAAAGTAATAGTGAGAGATTTGAAACTTGTGATAAAACAAAATCTGAACTGAAAGACTGATAAATGCAGGACAGAAAAGAGAACAACTAACAATAATAAAGTACTTAACAGTTTATAAAGTGCTTTTATATCTATTCCATTTGATTCTATGGAAATCCAAAGACATTTTATGTAATTATAATAAGTTTCTGCTTTGCATAAAACATTTCATTATTTATTTACTAGAGGCCCGGTACATGAAATTCATGCAAAGGGTGTCCTTCACCCCAGTCTCCACCCTCTCCAATCTGGGACCTCTTGAAGGACCCCTTGACGGGCAGTCAGACATTCCTCTCACAATCCAGGACTGCTGGCTTCCAACTGCTTGCCTGCCTGCCTTCCTGATTGCCCCTAATTGTTTCTGCCTGCCAGCCTGATCACCCCTAACCACTCCCCTGCCAGCCTGATTGATGCCTAACTGCTCCCTTGCCAGCCTGTTTGCCCCTGTCCTCCCCTGCAGGCCTGGTCACCCCTAACTGCCCTCCCCTGCAGGCTTGATTGCCCCCAACTACCCTCCCTTGCAGGACTGGTCCCTCCCAACTGCTTTCCCCTGCTGGCCATTTTGTGGTGGCCATCTTGTGTCCACATGGGGACAGCCATCTTGTGTGTTGGAGTGATGGTCAATTTACATATTACTCTTTTGTTAGATAGTATAGAGGCCTGCTGCATGGTGGGGGCCAGCTTGTTTGCCCTGAAGGGTATCCTGGATCGGGGTAGGTATTTTCTAGGGGCATGGGGTGGCCTGGGCAAGGGGCCTGTGGTGGTTTGCAGCCCAGCCATGCCCCCCCAGTGACCCAAGTGGAGGCCCTGGTATCTGGGATTTATTTATCTCCTATAATTGAAACTTTGTAGCCTTGAGCAGAACCAAGCCTCCTGCTTGCTCTGTGGCCACAGCCATTTTTGTTGGGATTTATTTATCTTCTATAAGTGAAACTTTGTAGCCTTGAATGGAAGCCTGGGCCTGCCAGGGTGTGTGGAAATCTTGGCTTCTTCCATTGTAGGGGAAACCGAAGCCTCCTGCTGTGGCCACAACCATCTTGGCTGGGTTAATTTGCATACACTCCTGATTGGCTGGTGGGCGTGGCTTGTGTGTCGCAAATTGGTGGTTAATTGGTTAATTTGTATATTGCTTTTATTAGATAGGATTTTTTTTACTCTTTTTAAAATTTTTATTATTTACTTTGCATAAAATACTTTAAAGGAAGAAAATGCAGGAGTTTAGAAAATAGCTATTTCAGGTGATAAGTGACTGGGGTCTGGACCAAGTTTGTGGCTATGACAATGGATAGGAATCCACAAAATCGAAGAAAAGTCAGTGAGAGATGGGATGAATGGAATATAAGAATCTACTCAAATTCTATACATTTAATTAGAAAGAAAATAGCACAACTACGATGAACAACTATGATCTGGGACATTTTTTCAGTGGAAGAAAAGCTTTTTTAAAAAGTTAAAATTTATATTTTTCAGTGGTGATAGAGTGCCCAACATCACAGTCTTAGTTCAGAAGACCATGAAGAGAGAACAGACTTACCCAGAAGTGATGAGGAAATGTGTGTGTGTGTGTGTGTGTGTTCCAAGTAGAAAAGGATCACTCACAGGGTTACCATCTGGAAGAGTAAGGAGCCAGGCTAGACTGGGTGAGGAGGATGCTCGAAAGAGACCAGCACACAACACGAAGAATAGTCCAGAGGATGAGAGTGTATCAGGAGGTTGTGGTATCTTATAGTGCAAGTTCCTGTGTTAGGTGACAAGCTAGTCAGGAGGTCTCTATATCCCTTTCAAGTCTACAGTTTTATGTTTCTGCATAAAATTCTGTCTCTATGTGCCTGTGTGTATGCTATGCATTATGCATATATGTTCAGGTAGTTTCATCTGAAAGGATTTTAGTGTTTCTTTGACTGCAGATATAAAAACCTAGATATTGAAATGATAGGTACAAAAATTTACAAACAAGGACAAAAAGTAATGGGTCCAAGGCCAGCTGGTAGAAATAGTAACAAGTTTAAAATAAAAATAGGTCGCTGTGATTTTTTAGTCTCTGTGGTGACTTTCATTTCCAGTTCCCTTTATAACCACCCGGAAATGGCTGTCTCAGTCTCTGAACCCAAGTCTCATTTTTAAAAAATCTGCACTGTGTCAAAGGAGCCTTTTCCACAGCCAGAAAGTGAGGTTACTGTGCTGGGCACACGGTCAGTACCTGCCACCAGGAAGGCCTGTGTGTGGAAGTGTCTCTGGCTTGTTCAGTGTTTGAAAGACTGAGCTATAGAGTCATTATTCAGGTCATTTGGTTCCCAGCTCCTCCATCATATCATACTCAAGCTCCAAACTCTGTTCTCACTGTAGTTCAATGCCATTCTTTATTCCTTTCACCGCAGTGGTGTGTATGGCCCCAGCCCAGCTCTTTCATTCTCTGTATCAATCTGCCAAGGCTATATAGTCATACTTAAAGATTTTATTCACAGCAATTGACTGAAATACACAGTAGAGGAAAATGGCTTAACAGTTCCCAATTATAGGAATCACTGTCAGTCACTCCTTCTCATACAGCTGAGGCCCAACGGGACTTTCCTCCTCAGCTCTGCGTCACTGGAGACTGGAAATGGCCAATCATGGTAACATGAGCGATGGCTCTGTTTTGTGGCAGCAGTTGGGTTTGGGCCATGGAAAATGAGGGCTCCTTTCCCACCAGTAAATGAACCAGCCACACATGTGGTATCCCACATTTACTGGTCCACCAGTAAGGACAACACTGAATTTTCCATGTTGAAGCATTTTCCAGGAATAAGTGTAAGCCTAGGAGATAGTGTAGTCCATGTGGTGGGCAAGGACACATTTAGTCCTTTGGTAAAAGATGATGATCTTTGTGTTGTTTGCATATTCCTTCTCAGTTGCTTTATAGTATAAAGTGTCAGGCGTTCCAGAATGTGTCTGTTTACCTGGGTGATTTCACTGAGTCTGATTCTCCCAGAACTCTGCTGCACACATATCCTGTGGACCACTGGGGAAAGAACTCTGTCTGCCATCAGCTCATGTTTCTGCTTGGAATCTAATGTTCACTTGGCTTTAGGAAAAGAATGTCTAGCCTTGTAATGAGCTTCCCTTGGACAGAGGTGGGCACATCCCTGGCCTTGTTAGACACAGAAAGGAAGGAGAGTCTTTTTTTCTACCTTAATTGATGGGGGGCTCCTTTCTACAGAGGGAAACCTGATCTGTCTCTGAATGGTGTGGCTTTATCTCCATGGAGAGAGAGAGAGCAGATGTGGTTGGTCTTTATATGGTGTGGTTGACTCTCCAACATCCTACAAGAAATTTTACTGCTTCAAGTTTTGCTTCTTCAACTTTTGGATTTTAAGACTAACATCTTTGTAGAATAAAGAGGATATTCTGTAATCTAGTAGTTCTCAAACCCTTGGCCCTAGGACTCCTTTTTAATCTCTTAAAAATTACCGAAGACCTCCCATCCCCCAGAAGTTTTTGTTATGTAGGTTATGTATTGGTATTTACCATATTAGAAATTAAATAAAATTTTGATAAACCTTATTTTATTAAATATAACATAAATATCAGTGTTAGCTGTTTCTATAAAAATTACCTATTTTCTAAACCTAAAAAGTACAGTAATCAGGGAGAAGAGTGGCTTAGTCATCTTCAGCTGCCATAACGAATGTACTGGATGGCTTGCACAACAGAAACTTATCTTTTCCCAGTTATGGAGGCTGATGGTTGGGTTCTCTTCCTAGCTTTCAGATGGCCGCCTTCTCACTGTGTGCTCAGACGGCCTTTCCCCTGCATGTGTGTGTAGACAGAGATCCCTCTTTTTCTTCTCAAATGGCCACCAATCCCATTGAGTAAGAACCCAAACCTATGGACTCACTTAGCTTTACTTACCTGATATTTCCAAACAGTTGAATTGAGGGTTAAGGCTTTAATGTGAATTTTGTGGAGACACAATTCAATCCATAACAGTAGCGCATGCTATATTTTTGTACGTCGTTTAAAGTCTACATTAATAGAACACAGCTGCATGCTCATATATGCTTCTGCATTCAGTCCCTTGTGTTGCTTTGGTTGAAGTGGTTGAAAGTCCAGCTCCACACAAGTATGCAGATGGAAAGGAAGTATTTTAACAGCATTTTTAGGTAACAATGGGTGTTCTTTTTTGATACGATATTATACAAACATAGGGCAGGTAGTAGTTTCTTATAGATTAGTTGCAAAGTGGAATCTGAAGCCATATTAATGAACTTCTTGAATTCTATTTTATTAAAACTAGAGGCCCAGTGCACAGACTCATGTACTGGTGGAGTCCCTTGGTGTGGCCTACTGGGATCAGGTCAAATCCGGCAGTACAACGCCAGCTGCTGCTCCCACTCATCCAGGCCTTGGGTGCCTGCTGTGGGCTTGCCAGCCATGAGTCCTATGTCTGGTGCCTGTTGGTCAGCTGAGCAGTGCTCCCACCGTGAGTGTCTGCCCCCTGGTGGTCAGTGCACATTATCAACCGGTCATTCGTTCAGTTTTTCGGTCACTTAGACTTTTATATATAGAGATTTACTTATCTGTCTTGCATCTTGAATAAATGTATAATTTTACATGCAATGATTACTTGAAAAATATTTATTCACCAAATTATCCAGATATTCTAAATATTGGCATATTTCATACTGCAACATTAAAAAAAATCACATTCATTGTTACCATCAATCTCGTCAGAATAATCTTTAAATATAGGCAAGCTCTCAAGCTCGGGGTAGATACAAAAATACTCATTTTTGCTTGAAATCTCAGTTTTTGGAAACAAATATTGTCATCAATAGTTTTTCTTAAAGTAAAAGGCTCAATTGCCAAATAAGTATATCTGAATAACTGTAGTTTGCCAGTCATTCTTTTTAAATAGTACCAACTCATCGTACAGCTAGAATAATCACGTGCTTGTCTTCATGACAGCATATGTTAATTAATATGCAGAAAACATTCTTTATGTAGGCTTCCCATTTCAGCATATAGAATATTAGTAGAATGTAACTAAAAGTTCAGATTAAATAAAATTAAATTTTTTATTGCATCATCAAAGGCATTCTTGAATGAGACTGGCTTTTTTTTTTTTTTTGAACAGGGAGAGTATAGCTGTGCTGAACACAGTGACTGCTGGTGTAGTTTGGAGTCACCTCCTTGATCGTGCTGAAGCACAAGCAGTTTCATTCACCCACCATTGCATTTGCATGACCACTGCACATGTCTGCTCTTGAAAAAGGCTGGCAGCACCTAAGTGTTATTATAGATATAGTTTTGAGCTCACAGATTCTATACAAGGGCCTCAGGGGCCCAGGGTTCAAGGGCCACACTGTCTGCTGTCGTCTGGGGCGGGTGGCAGTGGATACAGGTAGCTAGGAACAAGGTCCCCCTGATTAGACCCAGCACTGGAGCAGAGCACAGGGAAAAGCAAGAGAGGATATGAGTGAGAGGAGAGAGCAGTGGACAAACTTCAGGCATTTGCCTGTTTGTGGACTAGGATCTTGGATCTCACAAACAAAGAGCCCTTGTCCTCAAGGGCTCAGAATTCATAGCATATCTTTGTTCAATTTAAATTGATTTGTGATGCAGGCATGAGGTGAGCTTGGGTTGACATCTGTCCCCTGAGCAGGTCCCAAGTCCTGTTGGCACAGGATGTAAACAGCTCTTGTTGTGGTTTAGTGAACGTGTGATGACCACTAGACATATGTCATGGTGTCCTGTCTCTTGCCTTGCTTGACTAGATGGGTATGTTTAAGGGATGAAGCCATGGGGAGAAATAAAGGACAGCAAAAGGCCTTCTACTTTTGAGGGGTCTGACTGGTAAGTTGTCCCAGAGATGCCTAAAGGCCTTTGTGGTTTAGTTCTCTGGTATCTATTTAAATACCAGTCTCTTCTGAAGAATTAGAAAGTACTTTGGTTTTCTTGTAGGAATAGAAGCCTGAAAGAATCTATATGTGTCCTTACTGATGACCAAGAGATGTGAGTCTTACATTTGAAGTCGGAAAGATTAAAGTCATGTCTTAGGCATATGCCAGGGTTGTGGGTTTCATCCCTAGTCGGGGCACAGACAGGGGTCAACCAATTAATGCATAAATAAGTGGAACAACAAATTGATACTTCTCCCCGCCTCCAACCCCCGCACTCCCTCTAAAAATCAGTAAAGATTTTTAAAAAATAAAGTCATATATTAGGAATACTTCTGAAAGATGTCATTTATGAAGAATTATATTGTGGAGCTGTACACGCCAGAATTTAATGAAGGCCATCCTTTTTTAGGGAAGTGATAAAACTGCATTTCTCGTTTAAGGTGTGGTGTGTCAACAAGTCATCCTTTAGGGATTTCACCAGCCCTTTGCTTCTACATCAGGATTCCTTATTCAATATAGCAAAATATGTGCATGGAAAGTAAAACAGGCATCTGGTTGCTTTGTGTGCCTGGTGCCAAACATCTGGATATTTGAAAACATCTGGAAAAGTGGTGTTTTCAAAAGGGTGTTTAGCATTATTTTGGTGAAACCTCTGTCTCATAATCAGATAACCAGCCCAAGATTGATAGAAATACCTTATTATTTTATGAGGAAGGAGGGCTGGATTGTAGATTGTGGAATGCATTTCAGTTGTTTAGCTTTCATTAGTCCTCATTTCAGGGGAGCGAGTTCGGGGTGTTCCACTTTGGAATGCTTCAGTTTGATGGACATTTCCACCTTCACATCCCTGGGAAACAGGAGAGCCAGCAGCAGGTTGGCTGTGTCACGGAAGCCCTTTGGTGTCATTGTACGAAGTGGGTAGTCACCTCAGGGGGCAAAGTGGTAATAGACCCCTAGCCGCTCTAGAGCCCCGCAGAAAGCGGCTTCTGGCGGGCCATTGAGGCATTAGCCCTGACTCTGGTGCTCTCAGTAGAAGGTGAAAGGTGCTTTCACCTGGGCCTATGAAATAGCTGTTTACTTGGCTCGGCCCTGAAAGGAAAACAGAACTTACCTTCGCAGCAGCTCCCGAGAAAGGCAGCCTAATCAGTCGTAATGGACTTGCCTCTCCCCCAGGCCTTTCTGCAGGAAGCCCTGTGGATCACAGGGGCCTATTGTGAGAAGAGAAAAAGGAAGCATTGAGGCAGCCGCCAGGCAACAGGGCAAGAAGGAAACACTTAAGCAAGGGGCCTTTTAATTTTTATATAACTACCCAGGAGCGTATTTTATAGTCTCCTTCTGAGAGTCAGGCCTCATGCTGGCTGTAGACTCTGTGTGGTGTCCTGGGAGCTGATGCTGGGGTAAGCCAAAGACAGTCACTGACCTTGAAGTGGCCGAAGGCCAGCAGTCTGTCCACTCAGCATCTGGCTGGCACGATAGCACTGTTTATTACAAGGGCACCTTTTCTCTGCTGGTAGCATTCAGGGAAAGCACCCCCTAACCTCTGCCCACTTTCAGATATGCTTTAAACAACCACCTCTTCGGTATCCAGGGCCTAGATTTATTTAAATGCTTCGGGACAGTGTTCAGAGATGTCTTTCACAGATGGTGGAGAGCAAAATCAACTTGTTTTTTTGGCAGAAGCTGTGCTTTTGCTTCAGTCCTTTGAAGTGAAAATGTGTCTTGCTAGTCCTGGGTGTGGCCCCTCTTATCTGCGTGGGGCGGGATTTATCTGCTCCCGGGACACCAGTGAGCGGATGCCCTGAGTTAGAGCTCTGACCCTTACGTGTGGTGCTCAGGGTCTGCATAACCGAGTGCACCTCTCAGAATTTGGTTTGTAGAGCTTCCAGGCCAGTCACTTTGGGAATATCACGTTGTATTGCCTGGCCTAGATTAGAAGCTTAGATCTTCAAGATATAGAGTGAGAGGATTCCCTCCTCCTCCCACCCCCAATTTTTATTAGCAATGGAAACCTTCAATGAAACTCAGTTTCCAAAAGAAATCTTACCAGGAAACTCTTGTAACCAAGCAGAGCTGGATGCATGAGGATACAAGTCCTGATAACTTTTCTCATTTGTGCTTTTTCTCTCCTGGCCAAGCCCCCATTCTTGGAGTTTCCAACGTATTCTTCTGTGACCCTCATGGCTTCCCAGAACAGGCCATGATAATGAAGGGTGTGATCTCAGGCTCTCAGATTTTTGGATGTTAAACCCAAAGTCCAGGGAGGTTCCTTGAGTTACCCTAGATCACTGCGAGGGCAGTGGCAGAACCACGACTTATAACCCAGGTTTTATGGACCCCTATTTAATGCTCCATGTAGTTCCATTTCTGCCCTCATCTTCCCTCACCCCATCAATGTTAGAGCTTCAAGTGCAAATAGGCCCAGCTGTATTAGGACCCCACAGGGTTTGGGGGATGGGTGGCTGTATCAGCCAACTGAGGTCTGCTCCAGCGTCCCTGGCCTGAACATTGTCACTTTACACCAGGTGTCAGGAACCTTTTTTCTGCCCAGGGCCATTTGGATATTTATAACATCATTGTTGGACCATACAAAATTGTCACTTAAAAATTAGCCTGCTCTATTTTGGTCTAACATTTAATTCACTCACCCCTAATGACTTGGCAGGGACAGACTAATGATTTTGTGGGCCTTATACGGCCCGAGGACTGGACATTCCCCTGCAGTAGACATATTTTTACAGGAGAGTATCTGCTTCTCCAGGGCTTTTCTGCTGGTTGACTTCATTTCTTGTAGCCCTGGCTGCTGGAGTGGAAGTCTAACTCCTGACGGAGTGGCCAGTGCCCAGCAGGTCCCCTCTTCCGTTGGCTGCCCCCAGCCTTCCTGTGGCCACGTCGCTTATGGTCACTGCCTCCCCAACTCCTGCAGTGGCTACCCCGTATTCATACAGGAGATTGGTGTTAGTGTTAGTGCGGGATTGGGAAATACCAGTGAATATAAAAGTCAAGAAATGACAAATTTCAGTTGCCATGGTACAATTTTCTTTTCACTTAAAAGTTTTCAGAACATCTATTGTCTGGCCTTTGTTGGCAGATGGACATTAAATGCAGCAAACTATAATATGCAATAAATGCATGTGCAGACATGCTCTGGCTCTGAGTCCATCCCCAGTGTGCGGATTCTGGAAATAACTGACAATCAGTGGTCTCATTCCTTTCATCCTCAATGACTTCTGAAACGAGGCCAGTTTCCAAGGGGAGAAGCAGCACGTTTGGCCATCCTGGTTCTGTTTGCAGTGTGCATGTGGGGAGGTCCAGATGTGATCTCTGAGCCAGGATGACTTTCTTCTGTTGTGGACATGACTTTTCCCAACCTTTACCCAAGCAGCAAGCATGCCTTCCAGCCCCCATCACCGCCTCTTCTGCCCCCATGATCGGAGTATACACCTATTTAATGATTGCTCAAGGGGTATAGAAACAAATGTGGATCTGGTGTGCACGCTTCCTCTTCATCAGCAGGGTTGCGGGGCCTCTCCATCAGCAGGTCTGCTGCACCCTGAATCCAGCAGGGTTGTGGGGCCTCTCCATCAGCAGGTCTGCTGCACCCTGAATCCATTAGCAGAGATTGGCAGCAGCGCAGTGAGCAGGCTGTCTAAACTTGACAGGCAGGGGTTGATGGAGCAGAGGGAAGGAGCCCTTCTAGATCTTCCAGCGAGCGCTGAAAGTGGTCAGTCAAGGTTTCCTAAAGCTGGGATCTGTGTTGGCAAATGTTGTTTTGTGCATTTGGGTTCTTTTCATCACATTCATAGCAGCTGTAAATTGGAAAATATTTATGTCTATTTGTGTGTGTGTATGTATGTAAAGATTAAAGGTATTTCTGTTTCATAACACATGCTCTCAGCATGGATTTGTCTGTTGACAGAATGAATGATTTCTAAAGAAATGTATATATAGTCAAATCTCTTCATAATGTCTGTTTCAGTCCTGCCTGCCAGACTAGTATAAGGATTTGGGGGATCTTTACCCAGCATGAAATTGATCTAACATTGCTTGTTCTGGATTTGATGCCATCTCTTTTTATCCACAGGCTACCAGTAGTGTGTTTTGTTGGTGCCCACATGTGCTTTTCTCAGTCCTATAAAATTCTGGACACAATTCCTGATTACTTGGGAATTACCTTATTCCTTGTAGCTAGGCAGGGTTGGTGGACCAATCCCTGCTTCTTTCCTATGATACCAATTATAGTAACTGTTTCGTTATGTGTGTTGTTAAATTCAGGGTTGAGTGAATTGGAGAGTTAATGATCCAGCTCTCCAGTTTACAACTGGTAGTTAGGGCTCAGGATTTAATCAGCTAGTCCAGTAATTTTTAACCTTTTTCATCTCATGGAACACATTAACTAATTACTAAAATTCTGCAGCACACCAAAACAATATTTTTTTTTTTGCTAATCTCACACACACACACAAAAAAAAACTGGGGAGGGGGGTGTACAATTACATTCATTCACACAGATGGTTATTGTTGTGTTAGCTATTGCCATTTTTATTTTAATTTGACAACTTAAGGGAAAAGAAGTCAGTGCCCCTGATTAAATAGTTAGGTAATGCATGTTTTAAAAATTCTTGCAGCACGCCTGTCGAAAATTGCTGCACTGGTCTAATATTATATAAGCTACTGTTTCTGAAACGCTGTTCTAACAACCATGAGGACTTTTTTTTCCCTAATAATTTCTTTTAAAAATGTGTTTTTATTGATTTTAGAGAGATAGAAAAAGAGAGGGGAGGGAGAGAAACATGGATGAGAGAAACACCGATCAGTGCCCCCTGGGATTGACTCTGTGCCTTAACCTCAAATTGAAACAGCAATCTCTCAGTGTTGTAGCTTATGCACTAAAATTACTTAATTAGCTTAGACATGATATCACAAATTTGAATTTGTTTTTCAATGAATTTATAAAAATTTTAAGATCTCTTAGCATGTCTGGTCCTGGTATTTCTGTAAAAATGAGAACCCTGGTGTTTTTTTTAAATTATAAACAACATCCTGGTATTCTGAATGCAGGTTAAGAAAGTTGGTGGGTCTTTCTAACCCAGAAAAGAACACATTTGATATGGATTTCAGAGTATCAGGAGAACTTACTTACAAAGCAAACCCAGAATCAGCGCAGGTCCTGGCTCACGTTGCTATTTGTGAGTTAACTGGCGTGGAAAAAAAAGTAAATAGAGTGTGAGAGAGGAAAAATAATAGGCATTCTGGAAATTATTGTTAATGCTAAAATTTCTGCATCTAATTTTTGGGATGCTTATGTTTGGAATTTCACATGCATGATGAAAATCTGTGTTTTCAGGTTTGTGGAGAAAAGCAGCGCTTCGAGAAGTTAATGGAACATTTCAGGAATGAAGACAATAACATTGATTTTATGGTGAGCTATTTTTGTACTACATTCAAGAAAACAAACTCAGTTTCAGATTTATCCCTAAATCCATTGATATTTATATGTAATATACATCCATATGTATGAGTATGTTACAAAGGAGACAGGAAATTGAGCATAATATACGACAGATCTGATCTAGACTGTCCCTTTAATCTGTATTTTCCCTTGATGGCACTTATTTCCAGTTTTATTTCCTCTGTACACTCTATAGCACAAGCCAAGAGTACTGGTTATTTATATCAGATAAAGCATGAAGCATGCACTTGAGAAAAGGAAAGTAACATGCACGGTGCATATGCTGCAGCCACTAATATTACTGTCAGTGATGCCGCATGGCAATCCTGAGGGCAGAAGCAAGAATCGGACCATTTTGCCTTCTGCACACCTGAGCCAGTCAGTGCTCTTCTCTAGGCAATATTCCCAAGACTAAAGTGCCTTGGTTTGTGGAATTGACTGTTATATATATTCCCCTACATTAATGTACAGCAGTGATTTTCTCTACCCTTCTCTTACCCCCCCCTTTACTCTCCCCCTCCCGCCCCCGTCCCCCTTGATTTCTTTCCTGCCCTAGTAATTCTGTGAGGGCATACCTAGACTGCAGATCTACTTACGGGTAAATCACGTGCAACAGCATGGGGCTCAGCAGGCTGTCATCTTCCAGAACTAAGAGTAAAAGGAGTTTGAGCACTTCTGAATCCATATGCCTAAAGCTCAATCCTGGACTGAAGGTGGACTCCACTGTAGAGAATTTCCTGAGTCAGGTTCCACTCGAGGGCACCCACATTTGCAGGCTCTCTTTGACCTAATGCAGGAGATGCAGGGAGCTTCTGAACCCTGGAGGTCCTCACCTGGGTCATCTCCAGGTCACTGCCAGCCCAGAGCAGACATCCCAGTCAGGTCTGACACTGTTGAGTGTTCTGAGCTTGTGCTCGGGCGCCAGACAAAAGTTTTCCTTGGAATTGCTTCAGGGACTGTAAAATAGGAAGCATAGCTTTACAGATTTCTAACCCTTTTATGTAGAAATTTTTTCTGGGTCCTTAAATTTAATATACATCATGGCCCTCAGCCCCTTCCAAAATGAGTGAGAAAGATGGAATGTTTTATAGAGGTTTTCTGTTCCAATTCTCCACACCATTCCCTGTTCTGTTACATGTGGCCCACCTCGCTCATTTATCATACGTACAGGATCTCTCTGCCATTTGAGTTTCTGCTAAAATTACTACAAGTCCTTTAAAACACCTGCACTGTTTACAAAGGAGAGCATGTTTCCTATGAGCACATTTATTCACATGCACATGCATTGAGGAACCTTATATAGAGGCTACTGGTATATGGATACTATGTGCCCGATGCATGTATTACCTAGCAAGTGCTTACCTCTCAGGCATGTCGTAAAACTCAACAGATCATTTAGACCTGCTTTCAGAAGAGAAGTGGAAAGATGCCAAATATTTTTTTCCTCCAGAAAATTAGGCTTTTCATAAACTGTAATTAATGGGCATAACCTCCCAAAACAAAACAAAAAAACTGACCAAATCTTCTTTAGCTCATTGATCCACAGCACCTGAAGTCACTTTTTAATTAACTGCCATAGTGTATCCTTGTCACCTAGAGCAGATATCCAATGAATTAAATACTCCAAGAAGAATCTAATGCAACAAAAAAATAATTTTGAAGCGAGAAAGAAAATGAGGTTTTGGGGAGAGAGGAAGAGGTGGTTTTGGAGAAAAACGTGGATCTGGCTTCCATAATCATCTTACCTCCTTGCAGGAGGCTCCGTTTAACTATGGAAGGAAAGCATTAGTGGGATATTGCCACCATAAATAAACTGACTGTCACTATTAAAAGCAAAATAAGTCTGTTGGATTCTGTGCTGCTTTTACCGAACTGGGGACTGGTTTTTCTCTGTGGCTGGTCTCAGGGCCACTGATGCCATTGTGGGTAGACAGCAGTGAATCCAAGGCTTCTATGGAATGCAGCCCGGATCATTGTTCAAAGTGGGAAGATGGATCAGGGATCCTGTGATGATCCTGTTGGGATGAGGGGGCCCACAGTGAGGTTTCAGAAGTAATAATAATCAAATCACCTGTGATTATAGGAGATTTGAATGCTTTTCTTTGTAATAATTTTCACATTTTATGCAATATAGCTGTAATAATGTTCATAGTTTGTTCTGCATACCTATAAGACTTTTTAATGCTTTACTGAGATATAATTAACATACTATCTAATTTACCCATCTAAACTGTACAAGTCAACATATTTTTGGTGTATTTGTGGGGCTGTGCAGCCATCACTGCAGTCTAATTTAGAAAATTTTGTCGCCCCCAAAAGAATCCTCATACCTGTCCACAGTGACTACCCATTTTCCCCACGCCCAGTCCTAAGCAGCTACTAAACTACTTCCTGTCTCTGTAGAGTTGCCTATTCTGGATACTTCATATGAATGAAATTATAATACATTTCATCTTCTGTGACTTTTTTCACTTTAATGAGTTCAAGTTCACCCATGTTGTAGTACATTTCAGTACTTTATTCCTTCTTATTGTTGTATAATATCCTGTTGTATGGAAATACCACATTTTTTAATCCATCAGTTGATGGATATTGTTTCATATACACACATTTTGATTACTATGATCATTTGTGTACAAGTTTTTAAGTGAATGTTTGTTTCCTTCTCTTTTGGGTATATTTACCTAAGAATGAGATTGCTGGGTCACATGGTAGCTCTGTGTTTAACAGTTTTAGGCAATATCATACTTTTCACAGCGGCTACACTATTTTACACCCTCACCCCCAGCAATGGATAAGGATTTTACCTTTTCCACATCCTTGTCAACACTTGTTATTATCTTTCTTTGTGATTATAACGATCCTAGTGGATGTGAAGTGGTATGTAACTATGATACCTATGTGACTTTTGAATTTATTAGAAATATAAAATATTTTTAAAGACCCAATAAAATGAACAAAAAGGAAAATTGGTGAGTTTTGATGTGTGCAATTGAAAGCATATTTTATGATTAAAATGAGAAAACAAGCTTGGAATCTATCTAACCTGGCGATTTCATTTCAGGTGGCCTCTATGCAGTTTATTAATATTGTAGTCCATTCAGTAGAAGATATGAATTTCAGAGTTCACCTCCAGTATGAATTTACCAAGTTAGGCCTGGACGAATACTTGGATGTAAGTAGAGTTGAAAGCTTTGGCTCTAATAGAAGACCTGGTTTATTGCCTACACTCAAAGATACACTTCCGCAGTGGCTAAAGAACACTTGTAGCTCCATGCCATCCACTTACTATACTGCTAGGTAAAAGGAAGCCATCTGAGGGGTGCAGTCTGCCAGAAAAACTTGCAGGCCTCCTGGGCCCTCCACTGTCTTCTGCCAGCAGTCTTTTAGTACGAGAGGCAGACAACCTCTCTCATAGCCTTGCTGCAGCTTTCCTTTGCTTTGGAGCTCTGTCGGGGTCCAAAGTTTCACTGCACTACTCATTCGGGTGGGCTGTTGGGCAATTCACATTCTTGGTTACTCTGGGGAACCTGATTGTGCAGGGAAGGTCAAACCCAGACTGCTGTAGAGTGATGAATAATTCCTTAGAGCATAAAGAGAGAGAGGGGAGAGAGAGAGGGGGGAGAGAGAGAGAGAGAGAGAGAGAGGAGAGAAAGGGAGAAAGGAACACTAGAGGCTTCCTTGTATAGTTCCTAAATTCTGCTAAAAATGTTTGTGGCTTTACAAGTTCTACTTGGGATAAGAGGGTCTAAAGTTTCTCTTTCTCATGCTCCCTTGCAGAAATGCTCAGCCAGTAAATGGACTTGAGTAGCTTTGTGTGCACAGAATGTACCCTTTCCTTGGACTCTTGGGCAGTTAGATTTTCCATTCTAGATAAGAATGGTTCATTTGAACTTGGAAGATCACTAGTGGTTGGGAAAGAATGATTGGCCCCAATTTCAAGGCTGTTTCTAGTTATGAAGAAGTTAGAAGTCCTGCCCTTGGGGCTCAGCTGCCCATCGTCCTTAGGGTGGAGCCAGGGAATCACACATCTGTATCCCCAGTTTATTGCAAGGTGGAATCACAGAATCGGTTACTCTGCATCTTACGACCTTGCTCATCAGACCAGGAGAGACTGGCCTATTGTTGTCTCAGACTTCTCAGAGTCATGATCAGTTTCTACTGAAGAATTGCTTTGAATTGTTTTCCCGTTTAAAGATCCACTAGTATCTTTGATAGGATAATGTACTGGAAGGTATTTTGAGATCTTGGTTTGTCTGTCTTTCCCCACATGCTTTGAGTAGCAGTATTAGAACAGAGTCTGGGTGCAAAGCCCCGTAGCGCATTTCTAAGTTCAGTTCTGTGATGGCCATGCAGAGCTCACTCCAGGCTCCAGGATACAGTGGCAGGTAGCAACTTGTTGGCACCTGTTGTTCATTGTACAACCTGAGAAAAATCCTGCTAAACTTCTCCAGTTTCTTTTCTAGACTTCACCCTTATTTAGAAATCTTTTTCAGCTCTGACTCCCAAACCAAAATGGAACATACTTTCTTCCAAGCTCAGGGTAGAATGCTGGATCAGACCTGGGAGAAAGTCTGCTTTCCTAGGGATTTTTGTAGAGTGAGGATTCCTCGGAAAATTTTAAGACTTTCAAAACACTCTATTTCTCTAACTTCCTGCTCTGTTGGTTCTGGACTCTGATAAATAGAAGTGTTTCGAAGAAGAATATGATAAGCATATAATGTATAAATGTGTCACTAGTTTACAAAAACCAACTTTGTTAAGGAGCCATTGATTTGTTCAGTACATGTTTATTGACACCATCCATGTGCCAGATATTATTCCAGCTACTCATCAGCTTCCCGGGGAAAGCCGTGACTTACATTGCTTCTAAGGAAGAGTCCTGGTTTACTTGACCTCTAACTGCACCATAGAGTTGGATCTCTTCCTCTGGAATGCCTGGCCTGGGATGCAGAGAATGGGGGGAGGGAGCTTCCTGACCTGTCCTTCGGGGAAACTTTGAGCTCCTTATGGGAGGTAGTGTGGTAGGGAAGTAATCATGGGGGGGGGGTGGGCTCTAGCAATTTGTGTTAAAGTAAGCCCCCAGGCCAATATATTCAGTCAGTGGCTGCCTGCCCCACTGTCCCCCAATCCTACCTCCAGTTAGAACTACCATCATTATCCAGGCCAGTTACCATCCATTCCAATCTCTTCTCCTACACAGATACGGCTCAAGTTTTATGTTACCTGTGACTCTTGTTCCCATTCAAAGTTGTTTTTCATTTTTCTATTTTCCTGACTTCACCTGCATCCAAAGGTTTTAGGTTGGAATATACCTGCATAGGGAATATACCCACAGGGAGGATTAGGGAAATGAGTATATATTTGAGGGAGGTCTTTCCCAGAAAGCAAGCTGATGGTACCCTCTGGGATGGTCACTCCTTAAATTCTCTATCTTTTTTTTTAAATTTTTTATTTTATTGACTTTTTACAGAGAGGAAGGGAGAGGGAGAGAGAGTTAGAAACATCGATGAGAGAGAAACATCGATCAGCTGCCTCCTGCACGCGTCCGACTAGGGATGTGCCCGCAACCAAGGTACATGCCCTTGACTGGAATTGAACCCGGGACCCTTCAGTCCGCAGGCCGATGCTCTATCCACTGAGCCAAACCAGTTTCGGCCTTAAATTCTCTTAAGGAGGAGGATCTATCAAACCTTCTCTTGGAAAAGACTATGTGGAACAAACAAAACTGCGTAGGCTGTTGGGTCATTATGTTCTGTTTTCAAAGGTAGGCTAACACCCCCTTCTCTTGCCATTTGCTGTTTAGAAGCTGAAACACACGGAGAGCGACAAGCTGCAGGTGCAGATCCAGGCGTACCTGGACAATGTGTTTGATGTGGGGGCTCTGCTGGAAGACGCCGAGACCAAGAACGCAGCCTTGGAAAGGGTGGAGGAGCTGGAAGAAAACCTCTCTCATGTAACTACTTCCCAGAAAAGGAAAATAGGCCTGTGTTTCACGGGATGCAGAACAGAATAAGTATCTGCTTTGGTGGCCGAGAATGACAGGGCGTGGAGTATAGGGTTGAGCTAGAAGGCTGTCAGAGGCCACTCGGAGTTCTCTCAGGCAGGCAGGAGCATTACTTCACACTCCGTGGGATCGTGGCCTTGACTTAGCGCACCTGCCCAGTGTCTGCCGAGTCCACATTCCCTGGCCATGTTGTTGTCGGCACAAGAGAGTTACATGATAAGCATTACCTAGAGAGAAGTGCAACTCAAATATGTGCATTTGGCCCGAGGTGAATAAGTTTCTTCTGAATATGATTCATCTTTTACCGAATGTGTCCACACAAGCCCGTGGACAGGGCGTCTGGTGGCTTCCTGATGCTGTTTGCACATTCCTGCCTTGTGGCTACTCAGGTTCTAATAGATTCATTTCAACAATGAGCCTTTTCAGGGGAATCGGTGAGCTTTCCCCATGTCCTGCTCTTTCAGGCAGCATGTCCGCTCAGTGTGATGTTTGCACTGTATCAGGGCTGGGACTTGTTTTCCACTTAGGGGGTTTTCTCGCTGGGGACCCAGGAGGATGAGAGGTTATTCATTTGTTCATCCACACAGCTGATACTGTAATATTGCAAGAATGGACGGAAAACGGTGTTGTTTAAAAATCCAGGCCTTGTGAGGACCCGATTCTTCTGCTGGATCCTGACAGTGTCCTTGAGATTGTGAAATGAATTCTTTCTTTTGGAGGGACATTATTTTCCCCTTTGAACATTTCTTTCCCTCCACATTTTCTTAGTTCCTAGCATTGCATGTGTTTCATGTCCTTCACCTTTTCCTGTCACTCTGCACATGTGCATCTGCATGGCTGTGGTTAATCCAAGTTGCCAGAACTCCCCGCACGGGCTATGCCTGGGGAAGAGTATTTACAGGCATAAATACTCTTGAGAGATTTGCATGGTATTTTGACCTGATCATTGTAAGTCTCTCCTCTTCCCTTTCACCTGCCTCCCCGATTTTCCTCACTTGTGATCGTTTTCAGAGAGAGGTAAGAAGTGCGAGGCTGCCTAGGTCTAGAGCCTTATATGCAGAGGAACTGTCTGACCCATGGCTCGCCCGGTCTTGCTCTGGAAGCCTCAGCCAGCATTGCACGACCAGACTTCTATAACCTGCTTTCGTTAGAGGCCACCTGTGTGTGTGAACGGCCCCTCCGAAATGACTTTTAGTATTTGGGTAGTTTGGGTCCAAGCAAGCAGTTGTATTTTCTTAGCTGGTTACCTATATTGGCACCACCAAGTTTTCTAGAAAAAGAGTTTTTAAAACCTTTTGCCTAAAGGCCCTTCTCGAGGAAGGAAAGGTGGGCTTCCTCCTCCCTCAGCCATTCTTCTCCAGCCCCTGCAGAAATGGAGACGTGAAAAAACTAACGTGTGGGTTTTATTAAGGACCGTACATCAGTTAATTCCCATTAAAAACAAAATGTATTCAGAGCCATATCATAAATATTAACATTTCCGTAAAACAGCAGGTGGAACACACCGAGGGCTGCTGAGGGCCAGGAGCTGGTCAGAGTGACCGTGGGTTGTGACATTGCCTCCCTTTCAAACCTTACAGTTGTCTGAAAAACTGCAAGACACGGAGAACGAAGCCATGTCCAAGATCGTGGAACTGGAGAAGCAGCTCATGCAGAGGAACAAGGAGCTGGATGTGGTTCGAGTGAGTGTGATCGTGATGACAGCAGCGCATGGGCACCGTGGGGAGGGCGCTCCGGCCTTCGTCTGGCCGAGCGTTCATGTCAGAGGAATGCACAGGGGCAGATTATTTCTGAGACGATCCTCCAAAGAAAAGTGCACAGTTGTGAGCTGTACACATGCATGTGCAATCATATGTTCTGGGCAGTATGTTCTTGTCACAGGTTTTAGGAGTAACATATTTTCCCATCTGGACGAGTCGGAGTTGATTATGTGGACCACTCATTTGGTTAGAAATAAAAACACAGCATGTATTTAAAATTCATGCCACTTATTTATTTCTAATAGAACTTGGATCTCTTTGTTGCTTTGCTTTCTTCTTCTTGAAACCAGATTTGGTGGTTGCCATGGAAATGGTGAAATCACAGCACAGGCGAGACCTAATGGCATTCACCAAAAAAAAAAAAAGGAAAGAAAAAAAAGTCAAAGCAAAACCAATCCATTTTATTATCAGATAAGCACAGCTATTTTATTTGGCGCTAGCATTGTTTTACCTTCCATGTCAGGTATTTATGGAGCCCCATCCATGTGTTTAGAATTGGAGAGAACATAAACCACTGAATGCCCGTAAGGCTTTCGGGCAAGTGGCTTGCCTTTACACCACTGTTAATGAAATGCCACGTTTTATGCGATGGTTATCATGTCTTGTGTGTGTTGCTTGATAGTCTGACATGTCCTAGAGTTAACTCTAGGAAATTTATTTTCTGGCATACCATCGAGACAGAGTTGTAGCATATGGACTCAATTCAAGGGCAGACTCTCATATTATTAATAATAGACAGGATGTGAAGAATGTTTCCCTGCCTGCTGGAGGTTTGTGGTGAGAGGTCCCGTGTAGAAGGCCCGGCAAGTCAGTGCCATAAACTCCTCTCACTGGAGCCTCTGGGAGCCCTGATAAAAGGAAGCTGGACAGCCTTTGAATTGAAATGGTAACTTCTTTGTTTTCTGCTAAAAACCTAGACAGAAACAAGTAATCAGTGGAGGGAAGCACTGGCCTGTTTTCTTAACCGTATTCCTGATGGAAAATGTTGCAGCAATGGCTGTCCTACGCTTAGCCAGGGGCATTGTGAAGGCTGGGGAAACCCGTTCAGGGCCATCCGGCCCCTGGTCACTCTTCAGCAGGTTATTCCACACCTTGCAGATTTTTAATCCACTCTGACTTACATCAAAGGCTAATGTAGGGCCCCATTTGGCTACCGCCGAATGTTAAAGTAAGTGAAAGGGAAACATGCGAGGCCACCAGAACACCCACGGGATATCCCAAAGTCACCTCTGAAATCATGGCTGGGTCATCTAGGCTCTGTGCCTCGCCCCCTGCACGGAAAGTCGAGCATTAACTAATGGAAGAATCATATTAGCAATAAGGATTGCTAACATATATCGCATGCATTGCCAGAGAGCAAATGATAACGAATGGGACTTTATAGGTTCTAGCTGAATTCCATAGAATTCCTCTATACCAGTGGTCAGCAAATTCATTAGTCAACAGAGCCAAATATCAACAGTACAACGATTGAATTTCTCTGTAAGAGCCAAATTTTTTAAACTTAAACTTCTTCTAACGCCACTTCTTCAAAATAGACTCACCCAGGCTGTGGTATTTTGTGGAAGAGCCACACTCAAGGACCAAAGTCCCGCATGTGGCTCGTGTAGCAGTTTGCCGATTACTGCTCTATAAGAGTATCCTCTTTCTTTTCTTTCTTTTTTATTTTCCTTTTGGCTGTTTTCTTTGTCCTCATTTTGCCAATCTGTTGGTGAGAGGCAAGCATGTCCTGTGAAGACAAACTCTTGACAGTGGACTCTTTTGCAGGAAATCTACAAAGATGCAAATACCCAGGTTCACACATTAAGGAAAATGGTCAAAGAAAAAGAAGAAGCCATTCAAAGACAGTCTACTCTAGAAAAAAAGATTCATGAACTGGAAAAACAAGGGACCATTAAAATTCAGAAGAAAGGGGATGGGGACATCGCCATACTGCCGGTTGTGGCTTCCGGCACGTTGTCCACAGGCTCGGAAGTAGCGGTGGGACCAGTAACAGGGGCCACCGCCTCAGGACCCTTGCCCCCTCCTCCCCCACCTCTACCTCTGTTGTCAGATGCACCTGAAGCAGGTAAGAAGCCTTGGTGGGAGAATGGGGTGGTATTGGGATATTCATTCTTCTTTCCTCACTGCTCCACTGATGTTCTTTGTGTGCACGTGGCCTGTTGCAGGAAAAAATATTCCCGTTTTCTAAGTCAGTTTGTTTCTTTTCTTTTGCTAGTGCAAAATGGTCCGGTAACACCACCTATGCCACCTCCTCCTCCCCCCCCTCCCCCGCCACCCCCTCCGCCACCCCCTCCGCCGCCTCCACCTCTGCCGGGTCCTGCCTCCGAGACTGTGCCAGCTCCTCCTTTACCACCACCCCTTCCTCCTTCTGCACCCCCACTGCCTGGGACGTCTTCACCCACAGTGGTTTTCAACTCAGGATTAGCAGGTAAGAGCAGAGAATAGAACCCAGGTACCTGTGTGAAAACACTCATTGGTGTGAGAATATTCATTGGTTTACTTCTGAGGGTTCAAGCCGCTCTTTCAAACTCCCAAGTCTCTTGAAATGTCATGTCTCCAACATCCTGCTAAGGTGCCAGGGAGATGGTCACGCTCAGGAGGCCTTTCCCTCTCAGTAGGTTTGTCACTCTATCCCTGGTGGAAGGTCTCCTGATCCCACGCTGTCTTAGCACCTTTTAGGGGAGGGAGAGATAGGTTACCTTCTGGGAATGTTTGCATCTTCACAGGTCCAGCAAACACGTCTGGACGTCTGTCATAGTCAAAGCTCTGATACAGACTGCTCTGGTGCCTGCGGCTCTTTTATCTTGAAGGTATCTGCTTGCAGGCATTTCTGGGTATCGGAGGGCATCAGAATTCACTGTAGTACAGTGACGCTTTAAGGGGGAATGTTGCCAACAGCCACATTAGGATGCTTTGAAATGCTTCCTGATAGTGCACCTCGTCTTCCTGCTGATCGGGACCCAATGCGGCAGCCTCACCCGCCAACAATAAGGCAGTGAGGGTGTGAGCAAGAAGAAGACAGTTGCTCTAATGCCTTGAAATGGAAGTTCTCATCTTCGATTCAGAAATGCATGTTTACTCCTCTCTAAAGCACTGCAAGCTGCTTTCCCGGCCACAGCCTGTCTTCCTGGCATGGGGAGTTGCTCTGAGCTTTGTGATGCCGTCCCATGATCCCGCTTCCTCATCCACTTCAGTCCCTCAGTGAGGTCTCATTTCTGCCCAAGAGCTGCCATTGTAATGTTTTCCCATTTCCAAGGCTGCAGTAGTGCTCGGAGCTTTTTGTGGTAGTTCTAAAAGACAGACAGCTGTCAAGGATTTCCCAGCCTGTGTCTCTTAGCATGTCCCATCACAGCGTCTCCAGTCAGCCTGAGGTGCTAACTCATCCTAGTGACAGAAATCTGCCCACAGCAAACTAGTTCCACACCCCAACTCCTATAAAAATGTCCAAGTAACAAAGTAATGTTCTCAGGAAACCAGGGACTTATTTTAACCCTTCACGGTCTTCCCAAAGTAAAGTGCCTCATCGTGGAACTGTTGGCTTTTGGAATATAAACAAACCAAAAAGCCTTAACCTGACCCAGGAATCTGCCCCATCAACAGGCTGTTTTCCATGTGAAAACTTGTAATTGTCGTGTGCACTGGGCTCATGGATTCCGCTTGGCCCTAAGTGGAATGTCTCCTGTGAGACATGCTGGCTGTGGTGTCTCTCCTTCTGTTCTGCTTCTTTTCTCTCTGGGGAAACTTGACGTGTGACACAACTTCCGCTGGCACCCAGCTGAGCTCAACCAGGTCTCGGGACTGCCTTCCCAAATGAAGGAGCCCTGAGGCTGAGATGTGGGTCCAGGGCTCTTCTGAACCGGTATTGTCCTCGCTGGTTAATTTTGTTGCCTGCTTAATTTTAAAAATGTGTTGGCCTGTGGCTTCTCTGTTCAGCTGATTCCTTACTGCTACCTTTGGAGCTGGTACCATGGGGATTTGTCCCCTTTGTGTCTTCTGCAGTTTAGAGGACTGTGTGTGGGATTGAAGAAACTCCTTTAAACAATCACAGGGTGTTCTGTTTTACAAGATGTAAGGATTGTGAGAACCTTACACATAGTTGGTAGCTTGAGATCCAGCAGTTTCTACAAGGCCTTTAATCTCTTTTCATTACTCAACCTTAATCTGGCCATTCACGCTTAGTGGTGCAGGCCATGTTGTGAGATGTTTCATTGGGGTGTTTAGTAGTTGTCTCTCTCTGGAACCAAGATGCCAGACAGAAACAGGATGTCCCGGTAGAGCCAGAAACAGAGCTGGGACATGCCAAGGGCCCTTGGGAAGCCAGAAACCTGTGACCACCAGGTCCCTGGATCTACAGGCCAAAAGAATGTCTTTCCCTCCAGCAGGCCATGAGCAAGTGTGCTCTTGGTGGCCAAGACAGAGACCAGGAGGAGGTCCCCTATGTTTATTTAGTCAAGTTTTCTTTGCAGTTTATAGAGGAAATCACAGTGATGGGAAATGTGCATTTGAAGCATAAGGCCAACTTCCCCAAATCTACGATTGATCGATCGACTGGCTCCCAAGCCCTTGTGAGGCAAGTGGGGTAGGGCACTAGGCAGTCTGTGCCCTGTGATGTCCCTTTGTTGGAATGTGCTTTGGAACTTCACAATGAGATTGTGGATTCCGGCTGATTATTTTTCATTAAAACATTTTCCTTATCTTTAGGAATACTTAGCATAGTTGAATATGGCTATTTGGGACCACTATAATGAAATAAAATTTTTCCCCTTTTCTAAAAAGGATTATTTTTTACAACAAAATAAATGAGTCTTCAAGGCAGGACTGAAGGGAAATGAATTTGTGGCTCTGGCATGCCTCATGAAGTGTGTCCAAAAAGCCTGAGATTCTATGTGAAGAGTGTGTCAGCTGCTGAGAAGCTTGACTCTAACTGTATCTAATGTGATTTGTATTTTCTTTGTTCTTCCTGCTTCCACAAAAGATGGGCCCATCAAGCTTTTCTGTAGGTTGCTGCTCACTGAGTGTGTTGAGTATTTGCGTTGTACTTCTTTTGGTCACACTGTGCCTTCCATCTTTCCACTTCACCGTACACTGACCCATTGCATTTTGACTCTGTGTCTGTGGGAAGTCTCAGTGTTGGCTGACTGTTGTCCCAGGCTTGCCCACACGTTTCAGTTGAACCTGTAGGAGAGATGATGGCCCTTAAGCAGACATCCTGGATCCTGTACCACATTCCTTTCTTCCCGAGGAAAGGAATGCTTTTCCTATTATTTTAATTTTCATAGTTGGGTCTAAGGCCTCAGCTCTCAAAGGATTTTGGGTTTATTCTGGGGCAAAAGAGAAAGCGCCACAGAACAAGGACGAGCTGCTGGTGCTGCCTCCCTGGGCTCTGGCTCTCTCCTGGAGCACCTACCTACCCCCTTAACCTGAGAACTTCATGCCACAGTCAACCTATGGAGCTCCTCCTCAGATTATACCCCCTTCCCCAGAGTCAAGACAGCCTGCCCTGAAGATTTTATTGCCTGTCTTCTGATCTCAGGCTTATTACTAATCTCGCTAATGAGTTAACAAGTAAGGTGGCTGCCAATGGAATGACTTGTATTGTGTGTCCAGAGGCCACAACGCCTGTGGAGGGATGCTGGAACCAAATGTCCCTGGCCTCTCACCAAAGATTATGGTCACCTCCCCACATAGCCCTTTCCTTGCGCCTTCCTCCTTCCCCTCAACATCACCCAAGTTCCAGCCCAGGGGAAGGGCTGTTCCTGTGTCCCAGGAAAGTCTTAGGTGTCCCTAGGCAAAGGATGCAGTGTGGCGAGGAGCACGGCACTGCTGGACAGTAGGGACTGAGGTGTCATACTTGGGAGTGGGAAGGCCTGGTGTGGCAAAGTTGTGTTTCTGTGTCCCTGCATGCCTTTGTGTTGGTGACAGATGACATTCTGCTGTGGATTATGTTGCACGTGTAACTCTGGAGGAATGAGAGGCACTGTCTGCCTCCCACTGAGGCAGGACGCCAGGTAAAAGCCTGGGTGTGTTTTGCATTTTCCCCCCTGCACTGAAGTTCTCCTTTTCTTGCTAATGATGGCAAATAGCAAAGCTCCCAAATAGCGTGGTGGGCATCCCAGGACATAATTAGGAAGGCAGATATATATATAACTTGAATGGCTTGGGAGGACTTCTATATGATGTATAATTAACGAATGGCATTTTTAATGGATTGCCTTTTTAGCTCATTTCCCCAAAGTAAGAGGGGCTGAGGTTGCCCCCTGGAACTCCCTCTCTGTTCAGAGGTTTTCAGTGTTTTGACTAAGTTCTTCCATGTTTCTGGTCACATGCAGCTGAGCCCTGGGGAGAACTTGCTCTTCATGAGAGGAAGGATCAGGGGCCATTCTCAAAAAGCAATACAAGTCCTGGCCCCAAGAACCCTTCTGTCTCCTTGAACATTTTCTCTGTTCAGCCACTTGTGGCCCTGAGTCAGTTGAAATCACTCGGCAGCATATAACCTCCATTTTTTAAATCACAGGAATGCATTGCTTTGTCTGGAAGTCAGTATTTCTGATGCTATATTCCCGGTGGTTCAGAGGAACACTATCTGTAGTCTCTGGTCATCTTTTGAGATGCATTCGGAGAGATGTGTTCTAGAGCCAAGGACTTAGGATGTCAAAGTTACACTTGGGCTCACCATTTCAGTCTCAGTCCCCAGAGCAGGTGCCCTCTCCAATGTCTAATAGCATGGCTGATCATTTTTGCTCCCCAGTATTTATTTGTCTTAAGCATTGTCCAAACATTGTGACCGTGATGCAGCAGACCAGTTTGCTCATATTAAAAAGACAGTCAGCCCCCTGCTCTTCGGTGACTTGAACACCGTGTAGTACCAGCCAGCCTTGGATTGCTCTGGCCGCAGCCACGTGTGGGATTTGAATACCTGGGTGCCACCTGCCAGCCTTCCTCCAGGGTTAATATGTCATCTGCAAGGATGTTGTCTGAGTGCTCTGGAGGGTCATGGGGTCGTGGTGGAATTTTAATTTCCTTCTCTCTGACCTCCATAGCTGTGAAAATTAAGAAGCCAATCAAGACGAAATTTAGAATGCCAGTTTTTAACTGGGTTGCCCTGAAGCCAAATCAGATCAATGGCACAGTCTTCAATGAAATTGATGACGAGCGAATTCTGGAGGTATCTTTTCTACGGGTTACTCTGTGCAGCAAAGCCAAAATGGGTGTGTTGGTAACCTGAGCATTTTGGTGATTAAAGTGCTGGTGTTTTAAGGGCTATGATGGGAAAAAAAAAAAAAAAAAGGACATATGGTGTCAGAAAATAAAATTGCAAACTATTTTATAAGGAAGGTTTGAAACTTAGTTTAAAAAGTTATATTAAAATGAAATAGTTTTGAGCACCTTCAGTATATGCCAAATGTGTGTGTGTGTGTGTATGTATATACACAGAGTGGCCAGATTATTATGATCTCTGAATGCATAATAATCTGACCATTCAGTGTATATCCTATATAATTAAAGGCTAATATGCAAATTGTCCCCTCCACCAAGAGTTTGACCAACAGGCAGGCCAGCCAACCACCCATGTCCCTTCTCCCAGGCCAGGCTGGCCATACTCCACCCATGCATGAATCCATGTACTGGGCCTCACACACACACACACACACACACACACACACACACACACAGACACACACACAGAGTGGCTAGGTTATTATACATTCAGAGATCATAATAACCTGGCCACTCAGTGTATATGTACATATATGTATGTATATCTGACACAAGGTCTTCCCTTAACTTATAAAGGGCATAAAACTCTTTATTAAATTACAAGTGAATGAGGACTTAATAATCATACTCACTAGCTGGTTTGATGGGTAGTTTTAGTCTGTGTTTGCCATCCCTGCAAGGTAATTATTAAAAGTCATTTCAATTGGCTGGTTGGGACCAGTCATGTACTTTTAGCTTTCATGTCTAAATATGTGGCATAACTCACACTCCATCACAAACCAGAAAATAGAGCTGACCATGGTTAAAGACAGGCATTGCGCTAAGTTCTTTGACACTTAAGTAACTGTCTAAATGGTGGCTTCCTAACTTTTAATTTTTAAGTTTAATTCATTTGTCCTCTCTACCCCAGGATTTAAATGTGGATGAATTTGAGGAAATATTTAAGACAAAAGCCCAAGGTCCTGCCATTGATCTTTCTTCAAGCAAACAGAAGATAACACAGAAGGGATCTAACAAGGTGACGTTACTGGAAGCAAATAGAGCCAAAAACCTTGCCATCACTTTAAGGAAAGCTGGAAAGACAGCCGACGAGATCTGTAAAGCCATTCATGTGTAAGTTCAGGGCATTCTGGGGAACTCTATTTCAGTAAAACAAGAAAGTTATGAATTCGTAGATAACAGAAATATTTCAAGGGTGAGGCAAGACCTAAGATAAAAGATGGAGCAATTCTTGATATCCACACACCAGAGAGTCCTGTTGTTACATCTGTGCAACTGGAGAGCTTAATAAAATGTTAACACAAAAGAGGTGGACCAGAAATTACCCGGAGGTGCTGTATTACAAGGAGTAATTATAATCATTTGGGAAGAACAACGGGATCATGACATTAATTATCTTGGTCGGCTCTCATGTAGGTCTACAGCAAAGCTTCCATAAAAGGAAAGTTGGGTGGAGTCTTGCAGATGCTAAGAAAAGGAAGAAATGTCAGTTTTCTCTTGAGTATCTAAATTTTATTCATATTTGTTGAATACAAATGTGATGGCATTTGTGGAATGATGCCATTCAATCCCAGATGCACATATGATACGGAGGCATATTTTAATTTATAACAATAGGGATGTGATTGCTGTTGCTTTTAATGCTTTCAGGACATTTTAAACAAAGTTGAGTTATTTTTTTTATCCTTGAGCAGCAGAGAAGGCATTGGTTTTATTTATTTCTCTTAGAGAAATCTTTCAACTCTTCTTATGGTCTTGATGACTTTAAAATATGATCTTACTAGATGTTTTAGGAACTAAATCATTGTAAATTGGCATTTTATAAATTTTGATCAGGGATTCCTTCTGCAGTAAATGACCCCGAGAAATTATCTGTTCCAATTTTATGTCCTCCGCCAGGGTCATAATCTAATAGTCCAGTGCATTCCTCCAGTCTGTTCTAATTTCTGAGGTTGAAACCTGATACACACTTCGATTTTTAATTTTTACATGCCTTGTTTGCCATGGTAATTAAATATAATTATATTATTTTTCCGAACAAAGATTGTCTGGAGAACAATATAGAGGTTGTAGCAGATACTTTGTTTGTTCAAATTGAGCATATATTCACAAGGATCTGGTATTCCTTCAAGGGATATATATACTTAAGCCAAAATATCCATATGGCACAGGCATTTGGTTGCATTTTTTTTCTAAAGAAGAAAATACATGCCCAGTTATTGGTTTAATTGAAATATTTTACAGAGTTCACCAGATAATCTATAATCATGTATATAATATTAATTAATCTCCTAATTAGCAGTACTTGACATGCTTAAAATCCATGTCCTTGAATGACTTAACCATTGATGCTTCAGCCTTTCTCTGCCTCGTCCCACTGTCATTTACTGCTGATTTCTGGAGACTTCGAGCTCTAGTAACAGCTTAAAAACTGCATGTGGGGTGTGATGAGGTCCAGGTTGTCAGGAAGGACCAGTGAAAGTGCTTGCTGCACAGTCAGGAGCCAGCACCACGGGACATCTTCACTGTCTGTCCACTTGTGATGCACTGACGTGGTGGCTCCTGAGCGAGACCCGATGGAGGCGTGAGTTTTTCTCCAACACTGACATGTCTACATCTGCCCTCAGTTTTGACTTGAAGACGCTGCCTGTGGACTTTGTAGAATGTTTGATGAGGTTCTTGCCGACCGAGAATGAGGTGAAAGTGCTTCGTCTCTACGAGCGGGAGAGGAAGCCGCTGGAGAACTTGTCAGATGAGGACCGCTTCATGATGCAGTTCAGCAAGATCGAGAGGCTCATGCAGAAGATGACCATCATGGCCTTCATCGGGAACTTCGCCGAGAGCATCCAGATGCTCACACCTGTGAGTGGACCAACTCTGCCAGGGGAGGGGGTCCAAAGAGATACCGAATCCTTTTTGTTGGTTGGAGTCTCTCTCAGGATTGTGCTTCATGTCAGGGGCTCTAAACATGCCTTCCCAGAACTTTCTAGATTCCATTTTTAGTTTGGCCATTTTCCCTAGAGGATGCCATCTTCTGCATCTATACGTTGTCCTCGGGATTTTAAAGTACTGGTCAATAGAGGACAAGGCAAACCATTTTCTTTTTCTTTTTTTAAAATATATTTTATTGATTTATTACAGAGATGAAGGAAGAGGAACAGAGAGCTAGAAACATCAATGAGAGAGAAACATCGATCAGCTGCCTCCTGCACACTCCTGACTGGGGATGTGCCCACAACCGAGGTACATGGTCTCGACCAGAATGGAACCTGGGACCCTTTAGTCCTCAGGCTGATGCTCTATCCACTGAGCCAAACTGGTCTTGGCGGAAAAACCATTTTCTTAGCCTTCGTCCCCTTCTGAAGATACCAGATACCAGCTGGCTGAGGTAGCAAAGTGTGAGTTTCACTTCAAAAACCATCCCAAATCTTTAACGAACAGGCTTACTGGCTTTCGTTGGAAGCCTCACATTGATCCTGGGTAGCTTCTTCCTTGGAGTTTGTTACAGTGCGCTGTGGTGATAAAAGAAGAGCCAGCCATCTCGCCACCTCTGTGTTAATCTAGGAGAGGCTATGAATATCACAGCCAGAGATATCATAGAAAGTTCTTTTCTAGTTCTGCTTCTAAACAAGCTTTTGTTGGTAACTGATTAGAGAAGTACAAATATCTTCTGTCCGAATAACTTCTGAGAGCATTGGGAGGGTGGTTCTGCTCCTTTGCTGTTTTGTTTTTATCACTGAGCAGCCCCATTGATTTAAAACATAAACTGTTCCATGGCGAGAGAGGGCAGGGAGTTGAGCGCTGCTGGAGCACGCTGTTGACCGAGTCTCGTGGTCATAGGTTTTGTGACAAGCCAGTTCTGACATTACTTCTCATTTCAAATACTTGGAGGGAAGAGCCCGCATGGAATGATGTGGTTACCTAAGAGCTGGCAGACCACTCACATTTATGTTTAGGAAAAGCAGAATCACAACATGGAGGATTTAAGGTCTAGATCAGTGGTTCTCAACCTGTGGGTCGCGATCCCTTTGGGGGTCGAATGACCCTTTCACAGGGGTTGTCTAAGACCATCGGAAAATACAGATACACATCACGATGCATAACAGTAGCAAAATTTCATGGTTGGGGGTCACCACCACATGAGGAACTGTATGCAAGGGTCATGGCCTTAGGAAGGTTGATAACCACTGGTTTAGATGCAGGCCTGTGTTCTGTGTTAGTCTTAGTTTCCAATTAGAGGACCCCATTTTTAACATCTTTGTTTTTCTTCTCTCCCTTACTTTGACTGGAACCTAGCAACTGCACTCCATTATAGCAGCATCTGTCTCTATAAAGTCGTCTCAAAAACTCAAGAAAATTCTGGAGGCAAGTGACGTTTCCTTGGTGCCTGAATGGGAGGGCGGGCCTGACAGCCCCATCCTCTGCCTGGGAGCTAGGCTGATGGGCTTCTCTCTTTCTCGCTTTTGTTTGTAGATCATCTTGGCCCTTGGGAACTATATGAACAGCAGTAAACGAGGAGCAGTTTATGGATTCAAGCTTCAGAGTTTAGATCTGGTGAGTGGACTAAAAGAAATGCAAGAGCTCTCTGAGGCATAAAACAACTGGCAGAGATTCTGCTCTTGGAAGTGGGCTGGGATGTTGTGATGAGGATGCTCTGCTAGTGGAGGACCAATCGGTGTACATGTTCTGGAACAGCATTTGGCAGCAGCCACTTGGATCCTTAGAAACACTTCTACCCTTTGACCTAGTATTTCCATTTCTAGGAATCCATCTTCAGGAGTCTAAATGATGGATGCCATATTTACTAATCATTGCAAATAATTAGCAACATTGTAAAGAACCAAGATTTGGGGAAATAATTAAATATGCTATAGCAATAGTTAATACAGTGAACTCTTTGTCAGCTGTTAGAATACTTTTGAAGAATTTTCAAAAAAGTAGCTAATTCTGTGTTGAGAAAAGAAAGCACAGGATATAAATGGAATGAACAGATAATTTTCAACTAAGTAAAGTAGGTAGGAAAAAATGAATATTAGTATGTTGAGATACTTATAGAGAGGATGGATGAAATTGGGGAATTTTAAAAAAACTGCTTCTTTATCCTTTTCTGTCCTTTCTAAAAATGTTTGTTTGTTTTTTCCTGGATGTAACGGGTGCCCTGGCTTTCAGAGCCACTTGATTTATATAAACAGGAGCAGAGGAAATGCTGCGTGACCCAGCCTTGGGGGAAACAGACTGTGCAGGACTGTGAGGAGGTGGGGCGGTAGCGGAGTCCCCAGCCTGGGGGGGATGTGGTTATTTGATAGTCAGTGTCCCATTAGTCACAATTCTGTCGCCCAGAAGGTCATGGACTGTTGGGCATGTCTGATTTGGGTCATGAAAGTCTGGGAATGAAGAGAAGGGCTGAAAGCTACATGTGAAGACTGCGGTGTAGGAGCCCTGCTGTGTAGGGCGAACCTGTGCACACCTGTTGGCTCCACTCACACTCTGACTCTAGGCTTCATCTGGGAGAGCACTCCACCTGGAGTCTTCTTGCTTTAAGGTCAGAGAGGTGTGGGGTGGGGGAGCTCCTGTGAGTGCAGGTATGGGAACAGTTCCAGGTGCCACAGTCATCCCTAAAGTCAAGCATATCCCCTCATTAGGATGTCCTCTCATTGTTTAAAGTCAGTGGGCTGGCTCATCAAGGAACAGTTGCAGGTTTGAATCTCCCAGCAATGTTGTTTATCCATGTTGGGGCACTTGTACTCTGTCACTGACTCTGGGAGAACTTCATTGATGCGTAACTAACTCTCTCACCATCTTTCCCTCTAACCTTTACTCCCTTTTGTTTTCAGCTTTTAGATACAAAGTCGACAGACCGAAAGCAAACACTGCTGCACTATATATCCAATGTCGTAAAGGAAAAGTATCAGCAAGTGTCCCTCTTTTACAATGAGCTGCATTATGTGGAGAAAGCTGCTGCAGGTACTGGACTTGAGCTGTTAATGTTCCTCTTGGGTCCTGAATGGCTTTAATTAGGGGGAGGGGTAGTATTCCATGCTTAGCAGAACCTCAAGAGGCGGCTGGAGCATCCAGCTCTGAGTTGGAACACATGGGCTATGGTGTGGCCCATTCCTGGGAGCAGTAATGAACTTGGACATGAAGGTGACCTCTCTCAATGTCCTCTCTGTAAAGACCCAGGTCTCTGGGCCTTATGCACCTTCCCTCTTCCATTTTTTGTCCTTTTTATTTTATTGCTGTTTTTCGAAATAAGAGAATGAGAGTCTGAGAATTACCCCTCAACAAACATTTGTATTTTGTGATGTCTCATGAGCTCAGGTGTGGCGGTTCTTTAGTCTGAAAACAAGTTAAATTATCAGTGCTTCTTGGTTGTGACTTTGCTATGACAGTTACACATTTCCCCATGTAAATCACCAGTGGTTCTGAGATAGGGGCTGTATGAGGCAGTTATTTCCTCATGTTATAGATGAGAAAGCTGAGATTTTTTAGAGGTTAAATGTCCTGCTCAACATCACTTGGGACACAAGCAACAGAAACAGTACTAGAACCTAGGTTCCCTTCTCAGACAGTGTATGGCCCAGGGTTCCATGTCCTCTAGAAAGAATATTAGGTTACAAAGAAGAACACATGCAAATCAACCTCAGAGTTAGTTACAGATTGTGACTCCCAAATTATCCTTGTGAAACAAGGTGTTTATTACAAATTCATATTCCTGAGGCCTACCCCAGATTGCTGAATTGAATCTTTGAAGCCATTGTAACAGTTTGCATGTCCATTGCAACATGTGTACTTCTAGGCATAATCAAGTTTTATTTATCTTTTAAACGTGTATTTTTCATTTACAGATGACATACAATATTATATTAATTTCAGGCGTACAACATAGTGATTAGACATTTATATTTCTTACAAAGATCACTGTGATAAATCTAGTACCCATCTGACACGATACACACTTATTATAGAGTAGAGGCCCAGCTCAGCGGGGCAAGGTCCCTCAGCTTGGCCTTTGCCCTCTCGAAGTCCGGGAAGGCCTAAAGCTGGCAGTCAGACATCCCTCTCACAGTCTGGCACCTGTCACTCCTTACCGCCTGCCTGCTGGCTGCACCTTACTGCTCAGCTCACTGATCCTTAGCACTGCTGTGGAGGCAGGAGACACTCTACCACTGCTGCTGCACTCACCAGCTGTGAGCTCAGCTTCTGGCTGAGCAGTGCTACCCCTGTGGGAGCACCCTGACCACCAGGGGGCAGCTCCTGTGCTGAGCGTCTGCCCCCTGGTGGTCTCTGCATGTCATTCCTCCATTTGGTTGAATTGCATATTAGGCTTTTATTATATAGGATTATTGACTATTCCCATGCTCTATTTTTCATCCCCATGATTATTTTTATAACTGACAATTTGTACACAATACGGGACGCGCTTCCCTCTAACTAGACTCATTCTGACTTGGTCACCTTTGATTCCTCAATGCTTATGATGGTGTCAAGTGCACCTTTTGTGTACTTTTTAATCCCTTCCATCTTTTGGGAACCCCCAGCCCCCCAAAAAAATCTGGCAAACATAAAAATGTTCTTCGTATGTATGAGTTTAAGTGTTATTTATCTTTATAATTCCCTTTGCCCTGGCAAATTGATCATGGGAATAAACGTATGAAGGCATGAACAGTGAATAAGTGAATGAATGAATGCGTGAGTGAGGGGATGCACTGTTACTGAGATGCCTGATGCTGGAACCGGGTGGAGACGGAGAGGCAGGTGGAAATGATAGGTGACTAGAAAAGACTGTAGTGCCGCCTGTGACAGATCGATTGAGGCCTCAGGGCTCACTTGGGCTATGACCAGTATTTCTGTTCCGGTGGTGTGATTTTCCTCCTTTCAGGTTTCCTTCTGCCTAAATTAGAGGAGGTCTTTAGCGTCACAATTCTAATTTTTAAAAAAGTTTAAAAAAATTTCAACCTTACTAATTAGCATGTTTTATTTGGCCCAAATGAGATTTCCCTGAAAGTGTTATTTGGGAAAAAAATAAATCTGTGGGGGAAATGGGGAGAATGAGGAGCTGTGGCTGCATTGTTTTCTAGGTTGATTTTCTGGTGCGCTGACTCGGATTCCTTATATTTACACTCACTCATTCACTCGCCTTCTTGTACCCAGTGAGCTTTTGTGATCGCCTGCTGTGCACTTGACACCATCATAAGCACTGAAGAGTCAAAGGTGACCAAGTCAGAATGAGTCTAGTTAGAGGGAAGCACGTCCCGTATTGCTCTGTAATCCATGTGTGCGCAGAGCTGCAGCATCAGTGGGAAGCCGGAACTGGGGCCTGGACCCCCTGCATGAGTTGCCGGAGTTACCTGCCCTGGGAGGCAGCCACTCTGCTAATAAACCCTTTAAAGCAGGGAAGGGCTGCTTAACAAAAAGAAGGCTATCTTGAGGCCAAGTAGTCAAGACAACTCAAGTTCCACAGGTAAAATGCTGCCCTCTGCTGGAGAGCCACAGAAGTGCAGAGTTCTGAATATTCAGATCTTAGAACCTCTATAGGTCAACCCATCATCTCCTGTAAGAGCCCTGTAGTAGGTGTGTAAAAGCCCTGGACTGGAGTCCATGGTTGTTATCTGAGTTCCATCTCCGCCATCTTCCACCTCCTAGGGCAGGGCACATAACCCGTCTATGCTGCTTTTCCTTGTTGGTGAAATGGGTAATGGTACAAATGAATTATTGGATGTGAAGAATTTTAATACAGTGCTTGATAGTGAGCACAAGATGAGTTGTTTGTATTTAAGGATGTCTGCTCTGAAAGCTGGCAATGAGATCTGAGTCCCCGGAGTGACCCAGGGAATCCACTGAGAGCTCTGCTCACCAGCCAGCACACTGTGGTGTGGACTTCCCGGCAGAGGTTCACAGATGGGAACGTTGCTTTCTTTGCTTTAGTCTCCCTCGAGAACGTCTTGCTGGATGTGAAGGAGCTGCAGAGGGGCATGGACCTGACCAAGCGTGAGTACACCATGCACGACCACAACACACTACTGAAGGATTTCATCCTTGGCAACGAGGGGAGGCTGAAAAAGCTGCAGGATGATGCCAAGATCGCACAGGTCGGTGCCTGCACTCTCCACCCCACAAGGAAATGGTGGGATCCCTCAAGGCCACCTGGGGAGTTGGACCCAGATTTTAGGGGAAATTGCTAAGGGTAAATTCTCTTGTAGCTCATGATTATTGAGGAGGCAGTGTCTTCTTGAATATTGTACCTGGAAGGGCTCCTGTTCCGGTTCATTGACCTCTCTAATTTGGGGTTTCATCCTCTTATGTAGAGTCCTTCGCTTCCTCCCCCCATCCCCTGCCAGGCTTCCTGTATGTGAGTCCCACATGTGTCAGACTGTGCTCAGCAAAGCCGTGTCCCCAGTGCATTTGGTTGCTGTAGGCCTTTGGCCTTGAAGTCTTACGCACACTGGGCAGGCAGTCTACACACGTGAGAAACAGCCAGAGGACTGCATGCGTCACAGAAGGGAAAGCAGAGGGTTGTGCGAACTCAGCAAGTGGACGCAGTTGATAGCTCCCATTTGAGGCTGACTGTCTTGGGTCATGGAAGAGTCAAGCAGACCTTGAGCATCCCTGGTGCAGGGCTCCTGTAAGGAGCAGTGCAGCAACGAGTGGGGATTTTAAGTTTGAGTGACTTCTAAGATCCCATTGGTTTCAAGTTCTGCCATGGCCCGGGAAGCTCTTGATAGGAATAGAATATTTGTGTGTATGGTGATGTGTAGTTGTGTGTGTGTGTGTGTGTGTGTGTGTGTGTGTGTAGTGTGGAGGAGTCGTGCAGGTGTGTGTGGAGGGGTATGGAGATGTATGTGTGTGGAAGAGATGTGTGTGCGTGGAGGGGTGTGGAGATGTGTGTGTGGAGGTGTGTGGAGGGGTGTGTAGATGTG